>OU975436.1:9542434-9911641 GCA_918857605.2 Philereme vetulata
ACACTTTCACACCAACACAAGCTCATAAAATAATAATGAAATTAAATGGATTAATCGTTAAATTAAAAACACGGGCTATAGTTGATAAGTATTATTTTTAGTTTTAGTTGATAAGTATTATTTTTAGTGTATAGTTTTTCTTGATGTTTTTTTTCCTTGCTCCTAAAAAAGCAATATAATGATGTACATATTCATAATAGTATAAGGCTCAGCCTGGCTAGATTATACCTATAGTATCTGTAGTCAGTCATAGCTACCTACATTGTCATGCTCATTCTATGTCTATCGAGCCAAAGCAGAGATCATTTGCGTCTAAACACAAGTTTTTTTTAAACTTAGAGCAAGGTACCAAAGCATTTGATATAGATATTAAGGTTATAGTGCAGACCCACAAGATACAACACATTAGGTATCCTAGAATTATAACTAGTTATTTAAGTGCACTTTTTAAACCATTTTTTTGAAAATAAATACATATTCATTCATTCACATTCATTAAGTTCATTTTATTCTAACGTATCATTAATGTCATTTTCAACTTATTTAGAAAAGTAATTGATAGAAACCTAGGTATTCGAAAAGGTTTGTAACAATGTAACCTATTGCTATCTTTAACGAGTTTATAATGCCTTATTATTAGGTCTAGACTAACAAGTCTTCTAGAACTTTATCTAAAACATACGTGTTCGGACACAATCTATCACAATTAGTTCCGGTCAATTTTATAAATTGTCAGACCATTTTCGGTAACATACTTACCGAAACAATAAAATTGCTTTCAAACTTATTGCATCAATTACTTAATTGTAGTAATAAGACAATGAAATTATTTTGTTTAGTATATCGTAGTCTAATTACCTCAGAGTACTCATAACATAAAAAACAAGATGGTAAAAGTATGAACTGTAAACACAAGATTAATCTTAGTCGTCTTTCTCACTACTCTAAGCCCCTATGTGAACTCTAAAGTTGGTACAATGTTTTCAATACAGTTTTAGATACAGTTCTATACTTGCCACTATGGTTATTTTGTTTTCGTATAGTAACTTTTCTGTAGTTAGTACCTGTGGAAGTAATATCGTAAGCATTTGTCTTTTGCCAATTGACATTGAGAATTGAACACTGCAATGCTACATAACAATTTCAGACATAGATTTATAAGTAAGAAGTAGGTTTGTGCGACGTAACTCAAATCTTGCCGCAAATAAAGCAAGCAAATGACATAATGGATCGGTGAACGTATCCGTTTTGGAAACGTACACACGGCTACACATCAAGCTATACCGTTCCAGTGTAAGCTGACCTCTCATTCTAGGAAAAGCCTACAGAATACGAGGTCAGCTTATACTGGAATTGTATAGCTTGATGTGTAACCGTGTGTACAAGTTAAAATGACGACTTTTATTTCGTGAATGTTTCGTTTAATTAAATTCAACGAATTCAACTCGAAATAGTTTCGACTACACACGGAAATGATTGCGTATTGTATATTTTATAATTGCATGTACACACGGCTACACATCAAGCTATGCATTTAAAGTATAAGCTGACCTCGCACTGTGTAGGCTTTTCGTAGAATGAGAGGTCAGCTTATACTGGAAAAGTATAGCTTGATTTTTAGCCGTGTGTACCTACAGAATACCTAAGACGCAAGAGTGTCCATATGGCAGTTCAACTAACATGCAAATATTTAAAGTATCGATTCACGTACACTGTGACAGTTTAAAAAAAAATGTACTTTTGAGAGCACTGTAGGGTTAATTAAATATTTACATTGCCAAAACCGTCGAGATCCGTAGACGAACGAAGGTTCATGACGTTGGGATTCGAGTTATGGAGCTCAAATGGTCTTGGGCGGGACACTTGGCTAGACGTGGTGATGACAGATGGTGCAGGACAGTGACTGAATGGTGGCCGAGGAGCGGGTATAGAAGGGTAGGACGACCGGCAGCGAGATGGGTGGACGACATCATAAAGGTCGCGGGCCGTCAGTGGGTGAGACTAGCGCAGGATCGTGGTGGATGGTACAAACTTGGGGAGGCCTATACCCAACAATGGATGAAGTCAGGCAGTGGATGATGATGATGATGATTGCCAAAACCAGAGGTATCCAATTTTTCCCCGATATTCTGTTAAAACAAACTGAATCAGTGGAGCGCTAGTTCAAATAAGCCTCGCTGAGCCAAGTAGTTATCTCTAATTATCTTACCACCTAGTATTGCGCTACTGAGATTATATAGTTGTTTAGACTTGTACGCCTAATAATAATCGCTGGTAAATTGAAAGCAAGGCGTGGCAGCGCCAACCGGTTCTCCAGCGAAATATCCTTGTGCTTAGTAAGGTGAGCTAGTTGCTCGGCTTGAAGCAAGTACGGTATGCGGACGCTGCCCACTCCCTTAAGCTGGCGAACAAGGAAGTCGTGGCAAGTTTTCTGTTTTATTTAACTACGCGATCTTTTCTACCCCATACTTGCAAGATGTGGAATGAGCTACCATCTGAGGTTTTCCCATTAGACTACGACATGGCACGCTTCAAGAGAAATGTAAAGAGGTTTCTACAGTGTAGGGAACGCATCGACAATACCCCGGGTGTTGTCGGTTTGCCGGTGTCAAAAGGCGACGGTGACCACTTACCATCAGGTGGGCCGTAAGCCTGTTTCACCACAAATAAAAAAAAATTAAATAAAAAAAACCTGACATTTTACTAAGAGCTCTTCGTAGGATAAGTAATAATAACAAAAATCGTTTCTTACACGTATTTAATTCTATATTTACAACTTCAGCTTCAGTCGACTAACGCGCTTTCCCGCGGTACCTTCGCCACAATTAAACAAAACAACATATTTATACCCGTCCGTTAACCCACAATATCACAGCAAACAACAATTAAGAAATGCTTTTTTGAGCGACCGACGAGGCCGCCCCTTCGATGACTCGGCGACCTGCTAATTGATGCGTGCTTTTACATATTTCGGTCTTTACAAAACGCCGAGACCTTTTTAATAAATTAGGTTTATACTTTGTGGAAGGAGTAGGTGTAGCCGTCGGGCGCCCGGTTCAGGCTGAACTTGCCGGGAGGGAAGAACCGCGTGGGCTGAGGCGTGGTCTGCTCGTAGTACTGCTGTCGGGGCTGGCTCTGTACGGGCGCGCTGTATTGCTCGGACTGTAGGCCGCTGTACTGGGCCTGGTGCGTGCCTGGGTAGATGTTGTTGCTCTGGTACGAGGGCTGCTGATATTGCTGCGGCTGCGGTTGCGGCTGGTATTGCGGCTGGGGCTGCTGTTGGTACTGCTGCTGCGGCTGCTGCTGGTACTGCTGCTGCGGCTGCTGCTGGTACTGCTGCTGAGGAGCTTCGAACTGCTGTTCGTACAACTCGGGGTGGTATTGACCGTCATCCTCATTAGGCTTGCCACCGTAGTTGCGTGGAGCCTGTGGAGCCGTGTACTGTTGAGGAGCACTGTACTGCTTGTAGTCCGGTGAGTTGTACCGCGGGTCAGGTTGGTACCCGGGAGTGGGTGCCACGGGCTGAGGCGCTGTCGGTATGTGGTCTCCAATGGCTTGGAATCCGTTCTTTCCGGCGATATAGCTTACAGTCTTCCTCTGACCGTTGGGGTCGATATAGGAGTAGCTTCCTTTCCTGTTTCCCTCAGCATCGGTTTCTTCCTTGAAGTCAATTCCATCCTCTTGTTGGTATGCGGCCCCGAAAGCTCCGTTTCCGTTGAGGTAGCGTGCTTCCTGCACGATGGCGGCGGTCTTGGGGTCCCCCGCGTATTTGGGGACGCGCCTCGCGCCTTCCTGCTGGCACGTCGCGGTCGCGATCACAAAAGCGAATATCATGAGCCTGTACATTTTGACGGATCAAAATGTGCACTGCTCGCGTGAAAGTAACGAAGTGTGTCGCAGCGGGCGGGTGAACTGGTTTTATACAAGCGGTGTGGGCCTTGAGGTGTATTGGAAGGGCCCACTGGTGCGACCGCGAATAATCTTACGCGCACATGCTAGCCCTCATCGGATGGGAAGCACACATCAGGGAAGTGGCATTTTATGGTGCAGGTGTTGTCCGACCAGATTGTCGAGCCCTGCTGTCCATGTTAAAATGTCAACGAGTCACCAATCCATTTTGAATGAGGCTAAGCTAATATTTAAATGGAGTGGTGAGCCTACGCTTTTAGTAAAGCTAACATGGTTTAGTTCATTTATTGAATCTGTTAAAATAATGTAAATTTTAGTGTGCGTTTTCATTAAATGCAGCACTTTATGTAAACAAATTTTAGTTAATACAAACAGTTATTGAATTAGCCAATGAAACGGTTAACTAACGTTACCATTTAGGATGTCTTTTTTTTAATTTTGGCTTCATTATATTTTTTTTTCAGTTAATTTGTAAGTACTTATAGCATCTGATTGATAAGAGGATCAGTAAGAGCTTAAAATGTTTGGTCAATTAATATTTTCAAAATAGGTAAGAACCGCAGGTCGGCGTTGGATGCAGGCCGCTTCCAACTGCAGTTCCTGGAGATCAATGAGGGAGGCCTTTGTCCAGCAGTGGACGTCCTACGGCTGATATGATGATTTTTAAAATCTGTTTTGTCCTTAACGTTACAAACTTCAAACATCTTAAACTTACCTCCGTATTTCTTGCAGTACTTTACAGTCCTAGAACCAAACAATTCTTACAATAAAAGGTCATGAGATTTGTCGCCTCCATGAAGGAGCAAATTCTAAAAAATCGTAATAAATTTTAATCGAGTAGATCTAAATGGCTGCGAATTCACACAATTTGCGCAAGACAAAGTCACCGGACTGCTGAGTATTTCTTTGCAGTGCTTTGTCCTAGATTTGTTAATTTGGTACTCGAGTGCAGTCAACACACTATAATATTAAAAATGCGAAAGTTTGGATGTTTGATTGATTGTTTTTTATTCAATCACGTAGAATCGGCTGAACCAATTTCAATGAAATTTGGCATTTTGATAGATTATTACCTGGATTGACACATAGGCTACTTTGAATTTACAAAATACGCGTGCGGAACTGCGGGCGGAAGCTAGTAGTCACATAATTCGTGGTTAACTAAGCTTCATAATCTATTAAATGAAGAAATAGGTAAGTGAGGTTTAACCTACCACACTATATTGGTTACCTTAAAGTATTTTATTGTTCAACTTAACGTGCGAACTTGTGCGACTTAACGATCGGAAGTTGATTGAAGTGCTTGTCACTTCAATCAACTTCCGATCGTTAAGTCGCTTTTGCGACACAATACTGCACCTAAGTTTCAAATAATTTTGATGTGTTCTACTAACGTCTTTACTATAGTGTGACTATAATATATTACAGATAGATAGCCTCCGACCATCGTCCCGCCACAAGTCTTGCCTTAGAAATGCAAACTGATATCGTAAGATATGTCCGACATGTATTGATCTCATGTGAACTCATGCAGTTTTTTCTTTGCCTCCCACCTCGCCGCGCATACCTCAGGGAGTGCACAGCACTAATGGTCACACTAGTACGTTGTTCTTCAACATGCAATTTTTGATTTGTTTTAAAGTTTCAAATGTCGAAAATAGTCTGGCGCATGCTACACGCTCGATATTTATCGCATTATTTTGAGTTCCTGATTATTACTCGACCAGCATAGAGATGCGCCTATCTGATGTCTCATCTGTGTAGCTGATCCAATTACTCATGATATGAATAATTAAATAAGTGACTTGTTCGCCTCGAACTGAAATCTCGCGAGAATCACAAAACAAAAAAAATATTCTTAGGGCGACACGCGCAGCGATGCCTAAACGTATTTAGTGGCTAAATATGATTTAAGGAGTTGTCTAATCATAGAAATACATAAAAATTAAACATGTTAAGTCGCTAAGTACCTGTAGGGATTGTTGTGCAAGCCGGCCTTAATCTTTGACTAATAAAATAGTGCCACGAAATGCACATCCAAATAACTTGTGCTACAGTTTCATTCAAATTTCAGATACAGGGAGTTCATGTAAATTGGTTCGTTTTTTTGGGGTAAATTGCAGTTATTTTGGATTTCAGACTTTTGGCTATATTTGTGTTACTAAAGCTACACGAATACCAAATTTCAGAACTTCGGGGTCACTGGTGTACCCTGTGAGTTATGTCAAAGTTCAGTTTTTATTATAATAACTCAAAAACTATAAAGAGTTTACAAAAAATAAAAACATCCTATATGACCAGTTTGCCTCATTTTCATTTTTTTACCCCTCTTGAACCCCCAATATCTCAACAACCCCCCAACATTTTTAGCTCATTTAGTCACATCAAAATTATGCTACCACTACCTACCTATGTATTAAATTTTACGATGATCGGATCAACGCTTCGAAAGTCATCCTCGGATAAACATACATACATACGTACAACGCCGATTTCCTCATGTATTATAATTACCTCTAGCAGAAATATTCCTATATGGTAAAACGTACGGTTTATGAAGATGCTCCGTCTAAAACGAACGATACTTTTTTAAATCTTAGCAAAGTGTTTTTACGTCAGAAAAGTGGTCAACATTTTATGAATAAAATTATCTTTGGGAGATAAAATATAAAAAATAGACATTTAATTCTTTCATTTAATTAATTTTGACATTACAACCATTCATACAATAAAAAACAGTTTTTATGATGGCTAATAACTCAATAACTAAAAGGACTAACCTAATGATAAAACCGAAGTCGAAATGTACTAATGAAGACCTTTCATTATACGCGCCATTTGACCTAATAGTCTCATTTTGAGTTTTTTACCCTTCTTGGACCCCAATATCTCAACCAACCGAGATCTCGCTTCACTCAATCAAAAACTATAAAACAAAAAAGTCTTGACTACAATTTCGCTTGACACGTAAAAATATGTGTCCCATAAAGATCTCCAGATAAGATAGATTGCGTGATAAACATTCTAATTTCCTAATTAAATGTGAGTAACTTTATCACTTTAAATTGTGAATTATGATTAGCACGTGGCGATCGACCTTGCGCTAAATACCTGCTCTAATGTTTGTTACTGCTTATGTACCACGAGTAACTAGTGCAGCACGATACCAATGGAATCGTAACTTAATAAGATATGAGATTGCTCATAGTTATGGCATCTAAGCTTGTAATACAAACCTTATGCAAACAGACAGCCGAATCAAAAGCGAAAAGCAATTTTAAGCTAAATAGTTAGATTAGAATAGAATAGAATTATTTATTTGACACACACAAAGAAACATAGAACGGATCACAAAGAAAATAGGTAGATAGACAGGAAAATTACAAATCAATGAGATTAAATTAGACCTACAGCTAGAACACATACGTACCTACCCCACCAGTAGGTACTCGTAGTAGGTAGGTGCACCAACTAGTCCCGCTCCGTGCCACGCGTGCCCAAACAGGCTCTGCCTCAGCTTTATGCTTCTTTGCAATAAATGATGCACAGCAGCGTTAATTTACGTATGCCTCAGAATATGGATTATAATAACGAATAAATCTTACTTAGAAAACATTCGTAATTTATTTCAAAATCCCGTATCACGCTAATATTATAAATACAAAAGTTTGGATGTTTGTTACTCAATCACGTCGTAACGGTTGAACCGATTTCGATGAAAGTTGGTATGTACGTAGAATTTTTTTTATGATTCATTACAGAATCAACAGCACTTGTTAACAATGTAAACAATCCTTATAACTAATGCTTAATGCCAATAACATATTCTCAATTTATAGACTTAACTTTTAAGAAATTAGTCACCTAGAGAAAAAGATTAAAAAACATAGTATATTAATTAAATTTTCAAGGGTTTTAGTAATTTAGTAGGTACGCATTTGAAGAACAAAAGAGAGGTAGGGAATATAACCTGGATTAACACATATACCACTTTTTGTTGACACACAACGCGTGCGAAGCCGCTGGCAGAAGCTAGTTTATAATAATGACGAAAAACATCGTTCAAATGAAAAGATTTTTATCAGTATACACGCGCAGGTAACGAGTGTGATGTGATGAATGACAATGTTTGTGTGTTACACAGTGGGTGAGACTATCACAGGATTGTGGTGGATGGCACAAACTTGGGGAAGCCTATACCCAACAATGGATGAAGTCAGGCTGTGGATGATGATAATGATGATGAATGACAATTACGTCATATATCTAGGGATCCTACAGCCGTAGCCTGACACTCTGAAAGATTACCAGGATATAGAACAACCATAAGCTGTGCTTAGTAAGGGTGAAGTTCCATACTGTTTGCATGGAATGTGGGATATTTGACAGTCTATCTAAAGACACGCCAATGTATAAAAAACCGGCCAAGTGCGAGTCGGACTCGCGCACGAAGGTTTCCGTACCATTATCTATAAAAACGGCCAAAAATCAAGTTTGTTGTATGGGAGCCGCCCTAAAATATTTGTTTTAATTAAATTTAATTATTTATTTTTTAAATTCAATATATAACTTAATATTCGTTGCCGTTATTAATATCGAGCAAAAACGAGTAATACCATCACGTTTGTTGTATGGGAGCCCTCTTAAATATTTATTTTGTTCTGTTTTTAGTATTTGCTGTTATAGCGGCAAAAGAAATACATCATCATCTGTAAGAAATTCCACTGTCTAATTATCACGGTACATGAGCCTGGTGACAGACGGACAGACAGACAGCGGAGTCTTAGTAATAGGGTCCCGTTTTACCCTTTGAAAACGGAACCCTAGAAAGGTGGATTTTGAACTTTATCATTGGATATAACTAATAAACACAAATGATTGTTCTAGATTACTGTCTCTTCATTATTTGTCGATTGCTTACAAAGTCATAATGTTATCTTTTCTATCAGGTAGGATAGCGTACTATCGAAGTTTACTCCTGTGTAGTGTAGGTATAAATCATAATTTTATTAGTGTCGTGCCTAAAATAAAGTACGATAATATGAAGGCTCTTTAGTGTCATGTCATGTCAAAACATACGACACTAAGCGGCCATCAATCGATATCAAATAATATCACATTGTAGGTTGCACTCATATTTTTACGCGTAGGCCAAATAAGGGAGACTAATGTTTTACTGTTCTTTATGGAACTTTTGTCCACCGTGGACCCAAGTCAACAACGTTCAGATCAAAGTGTGGTAATAATATACATAATTTCATAATTAAAAGTTGAGCAACTTACACAGATAAAGGTAGTATTGTAAGAATATTTGATGGTGCAACTTGCCAAGAGACTCTATTATTCTCATGTCATCTTCAATTGATAGAAATATATATATAAAGTCTCACCTTTTACGAGTTTTTGGAACGAAGTTCCTTATCGCACGATACGGACTTGGCGGATGGGGGCTAGGCGAAAAAAAGTGTAAGAGTTTTCCGTCACGAGTTTCCGTCACGTCACGACCCGTTACAGTTATACCTACATAGTCCAGTAGTTAATCCATCTGTATTATGCTATAACTTAATAATGTAGTTATTGTTATATTATTAAATAAAATTAATAAATTATATTACATAATAGGTTGGAGAAAAAGTCTTTTCGCATTATAGTATGGATGAACTTGTAATAAAATCTCTTTGGCTATACTATTTGTATCTGGCTGGTTTTGGTATCATTCGAAGTTTAAATTTTAAAGAAGATAATTCCAAATTTAAAATAAGAAAATGTGTGATTTTTATTTGTTTTTCGTACTGTAAAGATGAGTGAATGTAATGAAGAAGTTCGATACATTTTAAAATTTTACTACAATAAAAGTAAAAATGCAACGCTATGTTTATGGACCTAGTGCAGTGCCTGGGAGAGTAGCACAAATTTGGTTTAAGCGTTAAATGTTTATGTCAAAGATGCACGTCGCTCTGGTCGCCCTATTACGGATAAAATTGATGCCATTTTTGAAAAAGTGGAGCAAGATCGGCATATCAGTAGTTACGACGTAGCTGAAGAACTGGGAATTGACCACAAAACAGTTTTGGCGCATTTGAAAAAAACTGGGTACACAAAAAAGCTCGATATTTGGGTACCCCACGAGCTCACTGAAAGAAACCTAATGAACCGTGTACTCATTTGTGATTCTTTATTACGACGTAATGAAACCGAACCATTTTTGAAGAAGCTGATAACTGGTGATGAAACGTGGATCACGTCCGACAAGAACGTGCGAAAAAGGTTGTGGTCAAAGGCCGGTCAGGCTTCACAGACTGTGGCGAAACCCGGGCTAACTCGCAACAAGGTGATGCTGTGTGTGTGGTGGGATTGGAAGGGCATTATTCATTATGAGCTGTTACCACCAAGCAGGACCATCGATTCTGAACTCTAGTGCGAACAACTGATGAGATTAAAGCAAGAAGTTGAGAGCAAGCGGCCGGAATTAATCAACAGAAGGGGTGTGGTTTTTCATCATGATAACGCTAGACCTCACACATCTTTAGCCACTCAGCAAAAATTAAGAGAGTTTGGCTGGGAGGTGTTAATGCATCCGCCGTATAGACCTGACCTTGCACCTTCAGATTTTCACCTGTTTCGGTCTTTTCAGAATTATTTAGGCAGTGTCAGGTTAACATCACGAGAGGACTGCCGAAACTACTTGTTGCGGTATTTTGATCAGAAGCCCCAAAATTTCCATAGCAATGGGATCATGTCCCTACCTACAAGATGGCAAAAAGTTATCGAACAAAATGGTACCTACATACTTTAGTTAAATGTAAATAAACTATATAAAAAAATGTTTTGAATTTTCTTAAAAAATGCAAAGAAACTTTTTCCCCAACCTAATATATTATAATATTAAAACTGAATAAATAAATATTGCTGGACGTTTTACACAGCGCTATCTAGCCACAAACTAAGCAGAGCTTGTACTATGGGAACCAGATAACTGATAGAATACTATATATTTTTTTTGTTAATACATACTTATAATAAGTTACATACCTATATAGAAAAACAACCAGACCCAGAACAAATATTATTTATATTTATATATTTTATTATTAATGATTATATTAATATTGTTATTTCAATAATAATTTATACTACGAAAGGATTTATTTAAGATATATAAATTTTATTTAATACTAAAACTTCTATGAATCACAGACAAGAATCTCACAGTCTATCCTAGGAAGTAATTAATGTAACTAGTCTAAATGATATGAATTCTACAAGTGCGAGAGTACCAGGTAAAGGTCAGTGGTTGCCCGCGATCAAGGCTACTACCGAATCGGTTATGCATCAGAATGTCGGCTTATTTCTGTCGCAATTACTTTTACGGAAATACCAAGATCAGAAGTATTGAGCGTCTACGTTTTGTGTCGCGTCGCATAGGGTGAAGGAAAACGTGTTTCAAAGACTCTCTAGTGCTATTTTACTGAGAAAACTTTCGACATTTACATCAATTAGAACACTATTTAAACAATGTCTAATATTATAATGTCTAGTGCCCATAGCGCAGAGGATAAGTAAGCTGAAGTCGCAGTGGACCAGGCATATATTTATTTATTTTATTTTTCATTTTTCTTTATTAAGGACAACAAACAGTTATACAATTAGGTTACTTAATGCTAATACTAAATAAGGTTCTTTATGTATAATCAGCCCCGGTGTCCACAGATCGGGTTGACAAATTATAAGGGCATAAAGTGCATGCTTATGAAGGAGGACAAACAATTTCTTTAGGTTACATTTTACATACAAGAACAAGATTTTACCTATTAATTTAGGTCAGATTGAAATAGTGTATCCGACATTATGACAACAGATACACTCTTTCTGAAAGAGCCGGGTGAAGTTGTAAACAGTTTGATACCAGTAAAGAGATCATTATGTTGTTTCATGATTCTGTTTAAGTGTGCTCACCGGTGTTAGTTTTGCAGGGAATAGGCGCAAACAAATTACGTTTGCGAGTCTCTCGAGGATAAGAACGATAGGGTATAGGATAGGCATATATCTCGAAGAACTGACGGCCGTTGGGGCAGATAGGTTCTAGAGTGGAAACCACACACTGAAAAGCACAGCGTACGACGGCCCCCCACTAGATAGAAAGGCGACCTGATAAAGGTTGCTGGGAGCTGTTGGGTGCAAGCCGCACAAAATTCACTCTGGAAATGTATGGAATAGGCCTGTATTAAGTAGTGGAGGTCCTATGGCTGATATGATCATGATGAGTAATCTTTTATAGTTTCGTCAAGCAGTTTAATGTTTCGACCAAAAGTGGTCTAAATGTTGTGGTACATTTCTAAGGTCGTCCTGGTGCTCAACCATTTATAACAACATCAAAGCATTTGAAGAAAGTCGCCAAAGTCAAAATATTTTATTCATTAAAATCACAAGGATCACTTTGAAACGTCAATTTTTGCCGGTTCCTTCGCGACCAAGCCCGGAAAGAAAGGCAAGAAAACAAGGCTGGTTGTTTTTTTAATGATCCTTTTAGAATACATAACAATACAGAAAATAAATTACGTCTAAATTGTAACATTTTGAACGAATAGGAGCACTTTTAATCCCAAGCTTCTCTATCATCTAAATAATCCGATATTTTATAGTAGGCTTTTTTATAAAGATTTTGTTTAATTGCGTTTTTAAATTTAATAATTGTCGATTTTTGTACAATACTTGGGAGTTTGTTATAAAAGCGAACACCTTGCCCTTTAAACGATTTACTAATTTTATGGAGTCTACAAGGCGAGTTTTTCTTTATTTCTAGTATTAAAATTATGAGCGTCTTGACACACTCAACGTATAACGTCACACGTAAAGAGAGACCTAAGCCCTCGTATACATACACATATAACGCAGCAGGTCAACTCTGTTGCAATTCTTGTGACAGGATATTAAAAACAAAGTTCGGATTAGCGAGCCATATTAGGGCTAACGCTAGAGAATGTAAATAGTAATAATGATTTAGGTTAATCAAATTAGCTTAGATTTTATTTTAGTTTCATTTGATTTGGTTTAGTTTTGTTAAATATTAATTTTAAAACATTTGTAGTTAGGGTCGCCGTCGTCGAAACCGATGAGGAGTACTATATATCAGTATCACATATCTATAGTAGTATGCTTTCGCTCACATGGTATGAAAGTAGCGTACCTATATTGTTCCCTATGACGAACTATTCACCTATTTCACCCTAATCCGTAACAAACATCCATCCAAACTTTCGCACGTTGAACAATACTTTTGAGAATTATTTTAATTTTTAACGTAAGAATATTATGTACCCAAAATTATGATATCTCACAAAGGTATATAGGAATTCTAATAGATATAGACAATCATATATTTACTACATTAGCACACAATATAAAATTCAGTTACATTTTAAGAAAGAGGAAATACTTAATTAAACAGTTTAAACATAAAACATAAATAAAAATAAGGCAGAACTCGGTAGATACTGTGTGCTTCAGCAGTAAATGCGACTCGACTCAGCATTATGCCCGCCGTAATGGTAAGCGCTGATATTCTGTCGAGACCGCTCCATTTAGCCACTAGACCTTGAGAGTATTGTGTTGTCAAGTGTAAATACTATGTGTCATTTTAGATATGTCATGTTGTGTCAAAATATTATATTATGTAATAAAATAAATAATGTCAGAACATATATAAAACAAATTGATAAATTGGTTAAAGGAATACCCCAATCGGCTAGCACGTGAAAGGTGCTCTAATGCTTCCCGCACTATGTAGGTACTATTGTAGGTACTAATGTAGGTACTATTTGTCCGACAACCATGTAACACATAGAGCAAAGTCAAAGTAAAAATCTTTTATTCATTAAAATCACAAGGATCACTTTGAAACGTCAATTTTACTGCATGTTCCTTCGCGACCAAGCTAGGAAAGAAAGGCAAGAAACAAGACTGGTTGCTTTTTTAATGATCCTTTTAGAATACATTACGATACAGAAAATAAATAGCACAAAAATAAAATAAAATAGAATAAAAGCACTAGAGTGGATCGCATTCATTTATAATTTTTTCAATTTATTAAAAAAACATGGCGACACAATGGAACACTTGGTTACGTCATAATAGGTACTTCAGTAGGCATGGTATAGGAACATGGTACTCGTAAATTCAAATATCTTTTCAGGCATCTTTTGGGTATCTAGTGGCACGATGCACAATTTGCACAAAACGAACATTGCGCCCGATGAGTATTCTATATGAATATTATAAAGAGGAAAGATTTGTTTGTTTGTATTGAATAGGCTCCGAAACTACTGGACTGATTTAAAAAAATCTTTCACGGGAAGCTATACTATCCCCGGGTGAGATAGGCTACTTTTTACCCAACTGCGCAGAAGGAGGGTAATGGTTTTATTGAAAAACAAGGCGTGCGAAGCTGCGGATTGGTCAGCTAGTCATGAATAAAACTGAAACGAATTGTCGGTCGACATAGAATCATAATTACCGTCTTTATAATCAAATGATTTTTTAAATAAACGTTCGGATTGTTATAAATTTCACCGGATTACATAAAACAATAGTTGCACAGATTTAATTCCTTTGGTATGGACGTCGGACGTCGGACGTCGGCCGTTTGAATCGAAGGCCGTCGAATTTTACGAAACACGTACAGTTTGCTCTCCTAAAAGTTAGAGCTCTAGTTTACGGTGTGCTATTACAAAGGATTGTCCAATTTGCCTGACGTTTGAAAAACACACAAAAGAAACTCGCAGGAACTCGCAAACCCTTTGTGAAAACACGCGTTTTTGCACACCTTATGAGAGGCAGGGGGTTTATTAGCAAAAGTGGAGGCTCCTATTTGGTAAGAAAGAAAGAGAAGCCGTAATGTGATTTATGAGTACCAATTGGAACTCCAGGTTTTAAACACAATAAACGTGGCGGCTATAGTTTTAGTTCCTTAATATGTAAATATTTCTTTTTGATAAAGACCGGCATTGCAGATGCAGAAAATAAGGCTGCCAGGCTAAAATGAGATTGGGCGGGCCATGTAAAACGAATGCATCCGGACAGATGGGCAACGATCGTCACGCAGTGGGTGCCTCAAGATGGGCGACGGCGCCAAGAAAGACCTAGTAGACGCTGGCGTGACGATCTCGCTATCTTCGAGACAGATTGGTGGGATTTGGCACGCGAGCGAAAGTCCTGGAAGACAGTGGGGGAGACCTTTGCCCAGCAGTGGGATGACGTACGTTAAAAAAAAAGGAATGGAGATGGAGCAAGCATGCCCACCTGATATTAAGTGGTAACCATCGCCTATAACAAAGCATTGTCTCGTAGGTCACGCACCTTAGAAACGTGACCTACGATGTATTGCCCTGGGTCCGTCAACTTGAGGCATGCCCCACGCACCTGTAATTTCACTGGCAACCATACCCTTCAAACCGAAACAGCAATGCTGCTTGGCGGGAGAAATAGATATGGTGGTAGATACGCCATAAGTTTAAAAAAATAAATATTATGACATTCCCTTGTCAATACATCTATGAAAATCTGATGTATGTTCACAAAAATATTAATTTGTTTAAGAAAAATAGCGATAATCATAGTTTTAATACTAGAAATAAGGATACTCGCTGTTGCCCCTTGTAGACTCCATAAAGTTAGTAAATCGTTCAAAGAGCAAGGTGTACGCTTTAATAACAAACTCCCAAGTGATGTACAAAAATTAACAAATATCAAATTTAAAAACGCAATTAAACAAAATGTTTATAAAAAAGCTTACTATAAAATATCGGAATATTTAGATGATAGAGAATCTTGGGATTTAAAATTACTCCAACTCGTGCAAAAATGTTACAATTTAGACCTAATTTATTTTCTTTGTTGTTATGTATTTTAAAAGGATCATTAAATAAAACCGGCCAAGTGCGAGTCGGACTCGCGCACGAAGGGTTCCGTACCATTATCTACAAAAACGGCAAAAAACACGTTTGTTGTATGGGAGCCCCCCTTAAATATTTGTTTTATTTTAATTTAATTACTTATTTTTAAAGTGAATATATAATTAAATATTCTGTGAATATTTCAAGCGTCTATCTGTTGCCGTTATCAATATCGAGCTCAAACGAGCAAAAAAAATCACGTTTGTTGTATGGGAGCCCCCCTTAAATATTTATTTTATTCATGTTTTAGTATTTGTTGTTATAGCGGTAACAGCAATACATCATCTGTGAAATTTCAATTGTCTAAGTATCACGGTTCATGAGATACAGACGGACAGACAGACAGAGAGCGGAGCCTCAGTAATAGGGTGCCGTTTTACCCTTTGCGTACGGAACCCTAAAAACAACCAGCCTTGCTTCTTTCCTTACTTTCTTGGCTTGGTCGCGAAGGAACAGGCAGTAAAATTGACGTTTCTTATTATTACGTTTAATTTTTTTATTAAAAAACGTTTCAAAGTGATCGTTATGATTTTAATGAATGTAGAAATTTAGATATTTTGATCGTACTTCCCCGAGTGAGCCCGTTCACAAGGAACTACTCACAAAAACCGTTTATTGTGACGCCTTTGTAAACTACCGCTGCAGCAGCTACTATGCTACTGCAGCAAATGCTGCATGGTGGACGATTTATGGTCACATAATTTATATGTTTGCTTGTGTTCTTGTGCATTAATATTTTCTATTTCTATTGTTACCATCACTAACATGACAGCGAGCTTTTTCTCGGCAAAATATCTTAAAAATTGCTCTTTCAAAAGCCAACTCCCGCTATTACCTACTAATAAACCTGACGTACCTGCCAGCAGATAAATGAGTTCATACAAGGCACTTCTCGGCTGTTCCATTTTACTTTTGTGCCGGAAATAGACGTCTTATCACGTACCGTTTTCCCACAGGTATGTCTGGCCACATTTCGTTTGCAGGAGGGTAGAACACTTAATTCTCAAAACCTTTAGCTTGTTACCGCAAAAAAGTTAAAGAACTATTTAAAGCGTGTTTTAAAAAATCCTTAGCAATTTTTGTATTTATTTTTAGGGTTCCATACCGAGAGGGTAAAACGGGATCCTATTACTAAGAATCCGCTGTTCTCATGAACCGTGCTAGTTAGACAGTTGTCATTTTCACAGATGATGTATTTCTGTTATAACAACAAATACTAAAATCAGAATAAAATAAATATTTAAGAGGGGCTCCCATATAACAAACGTGATTTTTTTGCTCGTTTTTGCTCGATATTGATAATGGCAATAGGTAGATACTTGAAATATTAACAGATTATTTAGTTATATATTTACCTGAAAAAAATAATTAAATCATAATTAAAGAAATATTTAAATGGGCTCCCATACAACAAACGTGTTTTTTATTGCTCGTTTTTATAGATAATGGTACGGACCCCTTCGTGCGCGAGTCCGACTCGCACTTAGCCAGTTTTATTATTTTTAAAAACGCACTAAACTGTATTGCATTATTTTTGTGGTAAGACGCTTAATTTTTGTTGTACTATATTCCTAGAGATCTTAGTCTTAAATGACTTTTATTTTTGATAAATTAACCAATTTCGTACAACTAATGAATAAAATGAATTAGTGCCACTTAATAAGAACCTACACAAGTAAGTTCCTGCCTTCTTTTGTTTTGTTTTGCCTTTCTCGACGAATAGAGATTAATTTATTAGGTCGCTGAGAAAACATGCGAAAAGCGGTAGAGCTCTTTATTAAGGGTCGAGCTTTATGCTATCACATGCTTCAGTCAATACTACGCAGCTTGACAGAAGCGATTTCACAATGGTAAGTCACAAAATATAGTCCAGTCGGTCTAGGCTAAGTCTGCAATAAAAAATGTAAGATTTAGAAAAAAAATTTAAAGAATATAAGTTATTATGACGCGAAATAAATATTAAAAAATAGGACAAAGAACTTATTTTCTATAAAACATTATTTGAATCCATAAATTTATAAAATATTGGTGTTTTAATTAAGCGTAAAACACCAGATAGGTTT
Organism: Philereme vetulata; assembly: GCA_918857605.2. Lineage (NCBI taxonomy): Eukaryota > Metazoa > Arthropoda > Insecta > Lepidoptera > Geometridae > Philereme > Philereme vetulata. The sequence goes on from OU975436.1 coordinate 9,560,358, forward strand.
ATATTTTATTATTTTATAATAATATAAATAACAGGTCGTATGTGGCTTAGAACAGTGCAGGACAGAGGCGAATGAGAAGGGCTGACGATACCGATGATGATGAAAATATTAATTCGTATTACATTTCAGCGTGTAGGTAAGATTTAAAAGCCGGTGCAAACCAAATGTGTGAGCGTGACGCGAACGTACACAGCGGTTATAATTTAAGATATTTTAAGGAAGATGTCAAACTGCCTGCGAGGCGTTCACGTCACGCACACGCATTCCGTTTGTACAAGTCTTGTGTACACACGGCTACACATCAAGCTATACATTTCTATTATAAGCTGACCTCGCATTGTGTAGGCTGTTCGTAGAATGAGAGGTCAGCTTATACTGGAAATTTATAGCTTGCTGAAGTGTGGGTTGATATGCAGTTCAACCCTAAGACGAGCGGGGGCGGGCAGTAAAACGATTAATTATGATTTCTTTTAACGCCACCGGACGGCGTTCGCAATCACTCTGGCTTTATTGAGTGTCCTGATGGGAATTTGTAAATAATAGGATTATTAAAGGAATTTTGGATTGCTACTTGTATGTTCTGTGATCATGAAGCTGTTAAATAATTTTGATAAAGGGAAGTAAAAGAAAAAATAACATTAGTACATTAGTATTCAGTACTTACACTTATTCAATTTCAAATAGCCTTTATTAACAAACTTACTACTAATAGTTTTACAATAAAGTTGTTCAAATAATCTAAATTAGACATTGGTTTTTTCAAGGTTGTTTTGCTTTTCAGCATAGGTCTCCCCCAGAGTCTTCGATAATTCACGATCTTGAGCTGTCCTCTTCAACATCGCGCCTGATGTAGCTCTTAAGTAGTCTTCCCATCTTCGAAATGGTCTGCTTCTTTTTCTCTTTCCTTCCCTAGGATACCTTTGTGTTACGTCCCTGGCCCATTTTTCCTGTTTACTTCGGATGTTATGGCCTGCCCACTTCCGTTTAAGTTTTTTTGATTGTGTACGTGACATCTGCAATATTTGTCTTCCTTCTTATGAGTTTAAGATTTATTTTATCTTTTCTTTTTATATTTATCATGCTTCTTTCTATATTATGTTGACATGTTTTTAATCTTTTGATATTCTCTTTCGTTAGAGGCCATGTCTGGCAACCATAGGTCATGAACTTACCGCCAAAGAAATACAAAAACAGAATAAACTCTTCATGGAAAAGGTACTAGTCTCTAAAAGAAATAACAAAAAGAAAACCCACCAATATCACTTAAACTAAAAAAAGACACATATTTACCTCTTGCATTCTCCCTGACATGACTTACACTTATTATCAGGGATTAAAACATAAAAAGGGAGTATTATTGTTATTTATTAAAATTATATTCTAATTAGTTTATTTATGTGACTAAAATAATATGTGATAACAACATTGTATACAGTATTTTTTTAAGCTATATTTTTCCACTGCTGGGCAAAGGTCTCCCCCATGTTCCTCCACATCTCACGATCACTCGCCACGTCCCACCAGCCATCTTGAAATGCATCTAGGCCGTCACGCCAACGCTTCCTTGGCCTGCCCCGGCTTCGACGCCCACCTGCAGCCACCCATTGTGTGACGACTGTTGCCCATTTGTATGTGACCATACGACTGACGTGACTCGCCCAGTCTCACTTCAGCCTGGCAGTCTTGTCGCCAACATCTGCGATGCCGGTCGCGCGCAGTATGGTATTGCGGATCCTGTCGATTCTCTTTACCCCTAACACGCTGCGTTCCATGGCTGCTTGGCAAACCTTGAGTTTGGACTTTTGAATTTCTGTCAATGACCAAGTTTGGGCACCATAGGTAAGGACGGGCAGAATACACATGTTGATGAGTTTACGCTTAAGTGACAATGGAAGGTCTCCCTTCATTAGCGTCTTCATGGACGTATAATCTTTATATCGTAAACAGTATAATCCTTTGAAATATAATAAGGTTGTGGAACAATTGTCACTGGCACAATCGTCGTGATCTCCATCATGATGGCCGCGCACGGGCGATGAAGTTGCTCAATTTGGGGCAATTTTGTCGTCACTGCCACACCAAGTAGTTTAGATAGATAGATAATTCTTTATTGTTATACCAAATTGCAATAACTTAACCTAGAAAACTCAAAGACTAATACGTGGTGGTATAATGGGCGGCCTTATCGTTTAAAGCGATCTATTCCAGGCAACCTTTGTGTAACGGTTCTAAGCGTACCTATCTTTTAAATATTCGCGCGCTCACCATAGACTAGGATATTGACGGATTCGCATGCCGTTTACTAGTTGGACTTTCGTGATTGGCTAATGAGAACAAAGGAACGGATGCGATCGACTGGGCTGTTGTGGGTGGCAGAAGAAAGAATTGTGTTGACTGAACGAATGCTTTGTGGTAAAATAGATAAAAATCACAGATTTATTACTTATCTCTCATAAACTAATTAATTAGTTTTGTGTTTAAACCTTCCGGAACTTGTGAAACCCCAAATTGGGGTTCATCCTACCGGCAAGCACGGCGTAGAAAGCTTCTCATCACGGTTATTCTTTATCATCATCAGAGCCAAACTTGGAAAAGGAGTCGGCGCTCCATATTGCAGTTCCTGTCTCTGGACCGACTCCCGCTCATGCTAAGGCCAGTGGCATACTAAGTGGTTGCTTAACGTAATTCAGATACGATTTAACTCACCCGACCCTAAGATCTCTGTAGGCTGTTTAGTTTATTTAAATTAACCCCTTCTTTTGTCTATTTTCTAAATATAAAATCGTAACTATCTATCTTGGTTTTCTTCTACTCATCTCGCTGGTAGAATAAACTTACAGAAATGTTTCATTTGTTACGGCAATGATTAGAAAAATTACAAATTTATAATCAGTTTTTTTAAACAACCTCCTCTATCGCCTTCCTCGTCATCCTTTGAACGTAATCCGATTCCATTCTATTGCTCTACTGCATCACGCCCTTTAGTACGAGTCAATCTAATTGTCAATAGTTTTTTTATACATTACTTGCAGATGGAACAAGCTTATGACCCACCTGATGTTAAGTGGTAACCGTCGCCTATAACAGATAATTGGCTCGAAGGTCACGCACGCTATAAATGTGCCCTACGTCCATCATCTTGAGGCATGTAAAGTCTCACGTGCCTGCAACCATACCCTTCAAACCAAAACACAGCAATGCTGCTTGGCGACAGACATAGGTGGTAACACTTCCCCGGGCGACCCCTCTAACAAGGAAGGCGTATGGAACTATAGAGTAAGTAAATGTAGGAAAGGAAACAAAAACGCTCAAGTTGACATTTGCGTAATTTGTCAAATCATACTAATGCCAAGGTTGACCAAATACCCGTATAAGGCACTTGTCTCACCGCCGGCAATGAGCGAGAAGCGAGTAGAGCAAGAAACTAGAAACGAGTTGGCGAGCAGCGAGAAACGAGTTTGTAGTTCCTATAGTTGGCTCGCTGGGCTATAAAGCGAGTGCGCGAGTGCTGCGAGCAAAACTCATCATCTCACGGCGTGTGTTTTGACCGCCAAGCGAGCAACGCTAAACGTGTATCGCTGAGCGAGTGCTGTAGTCGCTGCGACATAATAGTGGAGAGCGAGTTCTCGCCAGCAGTGTGAACGGCCAGCGACCAACTATTAGTATACATATCTCTTTTACTGACACGGAATCTATATCTTTTGTTCGTTTCTGGAGCTAACAAATAGTTGATAGCTAAACGCTTACTCGCCGGCGGTGAGACAAGTGCCTAAGATCGCCGTATAGATCCCAAGTTGTCGGCGAAACGTCATCGTCATGTCTTATATTACTTTCTCCTGCGTAGCCAAGATTAATGCTGACTAATTGCCTATCTATTCAGTGGTCCTCGCTTTAAGAGCTCAATTAATATCTATTAGGCATTTTTGCTCGATTTCACCTTAATTAAATTTATAGAAGATTTTTCTGAAAATGCTGCCTTTAAATAAAGTGAGTGTAATCTCGGTTCAGCTGTCGGCAGCGAGTGAGAGTAATAACCCTGTAAAGACTTCTTAATGCTTAATTTACGAAAAACCTCTATACTATTTCTGAACAGAAAGTGCTATAAGTTAGCCTAAAACATTCTTCAAAATTGAAACCAATATATGAAAATATATAAATATGAAAACCAATTTTATACAAAATAAATATTATTTATATTATAACTAGATGTTGCCCGTGACTTCGTATGCGTTACACTACTAAATGTGTAGGTAACCTAGAAATAAAAACTCGCTGTTGCAACTTGACGTGACACCCCATTTTTATCCCATGGGACCTAATTTATGGGATAAAAAGTAGCCTTTGTGTTAATCCAGGTTATAATCTACGTACATACTAAATTTCACAGAAATCAGTTGAGCCGTTACAACATGATTGAGTAATAAACAATCAAATTAATAAATAAACAAACATCCAAACTTTTGCATTTATAATATTAGTGTGATGTGAGGACAACGAGAAACTTTCGGATTAAATATAAGTAAATATTCGAAGGAATCGTGTTTATCGAAAACTAGCTTCTGCCGTTGGCTTTGCAAGCGTGGTTTGACAATTCAAAGTAGCCTATGTGTTAATCCAGGTTATAATCGAGGTACATACCAAATTTAATCGAAATACAGTTACACAGTTACAGGTACAGCCGTTACGGCGTGATTGAGTACCAAACAAATAAATAAACAAACATCCAAACTTTTGCATTTATAATATTGGTGTGATGTTCAACAGTATTTTTCAAGCCTGGTCAAGTGGTCACACCAGACTGGTGACTATCTTTAATCATCATCTCTGCGGTACGTAGTTTTTGTTCGTGGGTTGTATGTACTGAAAGCTCAGCATTTTTATTTCTGAAGTAAAACCCTTTTTAGGCGCGTTGGGAATTTTTGATATGGGAAAAAACCATTGAACTCGCGACACTGTTCCCGTTACCGACACCTCTTTATATAAGTAGTGAAACTTCTTTAGGCGCGTTGGACATTTTTTGAGATGGGAAAAAACCATTGAACTCGCGTCACTGTTACCGTTACCGACACCTCTTTATATAAGTAGTGAAACTTCTTTAGGCGCGTTGGACATTTTTTGAGATGGGAAAAAACCATTGAACTCGCGACGCTGTTACCGTTACCGACACCTCTTTATATAAGTAGTGAAACTTCTTTAAGCGCGTTGGGCATTTTTTGAGATGGGAAAAAACCATTGAATTCGCGACACTGTTACCGTTACCGACACTTCTTTATATAAGTAGTGAAACTTCTTTAGGCGCGTTGGGCAGTTTTTGAGATGGGAAAAAAACTCGTGACACTGTTACCGTTACCGACAACTCTTTATCTAAGTAGTGGAAACTTTTTTAGGCGCGTTGGGCATTTTTTGAGATGGAGTAAACCATTGAACTCGCGACAGTGTTACCGTTACCATTACCTACACCGCTGTATATAAGTATCTGTAGTGTAGTCTGTTCAAGATTTCACTTCCGGCGGCACTCCCGGAGTGCCAATATTATTATAAGTAAAGGCTCGCCTATGACCACGATCTCGCCTGATGGTAAAAGATGATGCGGTCTACGATGTACCACGCTCGCCTAGAAAGAACCTCGATATAACGGTACGTGGTACACACGGCTACATATCAAGCTATACATTTCCAATATAAGCTGACCTCTCATTCTACGAAAAGCCTACACTTGATGTGTAGCCGTGTGTACATCCCGTATTTACAATAATGGTTAGTAGGAACCTGTTCCCTCGCAGCTTGAAGAAACCTAGGTTGTGATTATCAGGAAATACAGACTCTGGCAAGGCATTCCATTCTTTCTTTATCTTCAGCATTCTTTAAATTGATTGTTTGCGGCCTTGTTTATCAATATAAGTTGTTGAATATCCTACCTATGTATATGTACAGACTACCAATCCGCAGCTTCGCACGCGTAGTTTTTCAATAAAAAACCTTTTGCGCAGTTGGGTAAAAAGTAACCTATGTCACCCGGGGATAGTGTAGCTTCCCAACAGTGAAAGCATTTTTTTAATCGGAGCCTATTCAGTACAAACAAACAAACAAATCTTTCCACTTTATAATATTTATATTTTTTTATTTTTCTTTATTAAGGACAACTAACAATTATGCAATTAGGTTACTTAATTCTACTACCAAATAAGCTTCTTTAAGTATAGATAATTCATTTAGTACTAGCTGACCAATCCGCAGCTTCGCACGCGTAGTTTTTCAATAAAAACATTACCCTCCTTTGCGCAGTTGGGTAAAAAGTAGCCTATGTTACTCAGAATGAATGTAGCTTTCCAATGGTGAAAAATTTTTGAAAACGGACTTGTAGAATTTGAGTTTTATATAATACTAGTTGATCCGCCGAGCTTCGTACCGCCTTGACATGCATACGCCTTGACATGCATATAACGCGGGCTGTCAATATACGTCACCCTGGTAGAGCTGTCAATTGTTGTCCTCGGTCTTCATTTTACAAGCATACTTAACCATAGACAAAATTACGTTTAGCTGTCATTTGCGTTTTGTTATTCTATGTCAGATGCGTTTTGGTTATACCACGTTTTATAGTGACTTGTATTCTCTTTGACGTTTTATGTCACGTCACATGGGAACGCGGTCGAACGGGATAAAAAGTATTATATGTCCGTCTCCTGGTTCTAAGCAATTTAGCGTTTTTTTTTTCCACCAATTTTCAGCCAAATCGGTTCAGCCGTTCTTGAGTTATAAATAGTGTAACTAACACGACTTTCTTAAGGGGACACCGGAGGGACAATCGCCCATACAACACGTACTACCAAGATCGTTTCTAATTGGAGCATATTTCTATCTTAATAAGGTATTATTTTAATTTGAATAGTATTTATCTAGGTTCCTAACCATATATTAGATCAATATACTTACCTAAAATGAAATAGAATTGTATCGCATTCTGCATGTTTTTACGTCATAAAAAATCTGTTTTCAACCTAATTGTTTCGTATTAAAAATAACAACATCTTACGTATCCTAATCATGGGAACATAGATTATATCGTCTAGTTACAGAATAATAACGCAATGAGAAAAATACAACAAGTTTTCAGTCAACATTTTTGGTATTACGGAACATGGTCAAAATCTAATCAAATTTAGAATCATTATATTGCTATCACTGTCGCTCTGCGTGGCTAAACTTCGTCACTAAACAGGGATAGCGATATTCAGGGCGAAGTATTTGACGCGGCCGAATTGAAGTTGCGCTCAGGGTTCACCGGCGCGTTAAGATACATATATACAATATACCTAGTCTTGCCATAAATACTGTAACAAAGAAAAAAAAAATTCTTTTTCTTGCAAATAACATTTATTACTTTTACAGTGTGTTAGTTTAATACATATATATAAAACAATTTAAAATATAAAAACCTTATTCGAAGTGGTCTCCATTGGCTGCAATACAGTCCTTTAAACGTTGAGGCCAGTTATGAATAGAAGCACGCACTCTTTCCATGGGAAAATTCTTCACTGCCAATCGTATGGATTGTTTTAGGGACTCCTTATCATGGCGTTTAGAGCAAGCCGTACTCTCTAAAACTGACCATGAATCATAATCCAGAGGATTAAGATCGGGACTAGACGACAACAGCCTTCAGCTCTGATGAAGTCTGAAACGTTCGTTTCCAACCAAGACTGCGTAGACCGAGCTTTATGACATGGTGCCGAGTCTTGCTGGAAGGACCATTCTTGGTTATTGAACATGGTGTTGTTAAGGGGCTTCACTACCTTCTCAAGAATCGTATCTTGATATACTTGTGGCGATGTTTTGATACCTTTTTCACAAAAGTATGGCTCAGTCACTCCATCATCCCCACCAAACCATCACTGAAGTCGGATAATGCCCACGTTGCACTCTGTCGACTAATTGGGAAGCTTCCTTAGAGCTGTGAGCATAGATACAGTAATTTTTTTTGTAAAAATGTAGCTTAATTGTAAAAATTTTCTCATCCGTAAACAAAACTTTTCTGTGACCTCCCTTTGCGTACCGCTTCAGTAGATTTTTCGATTTTACCCCTATTCTTTTTTAAACTATCAGTTAAGAAATGACCAGTACATCTCTTATAGGCTGCAAGTTGTAAGTCATCTTTTAAAATACGCGACATGGTTCTAGGTGCTATCTTCATCTCCCGAGATAAAATCTTTTGCTTTCGGACAGGATTTCTTCGAATTATTTCCCTTACTGCTTTGACCACCTTTTTCGTACGAACACTACGTGGACGGCCAGATCTTTTTCTGTCACAAACAGAGGAGGTCTCATTGTATCTATTATTAGCCCGGTACACAAACATTTTACTAATACCAAGCATATGGAGAGTTTTAAAAATTGCATTTCTCTCCATACCTACTTTGTGTAATGCAATCACAGCGATTCGGTTCTCTTTATCGCCCCACTCCATTTTAATATCGCAAAATTTTGTACAATGTATTGGCGCCAAAACGAGAAAATACAATGAACAATCATAAAAAAATAACAGATTCCAAATTAAAATGTAATTTTTTGTTTATTTTTATTTGTAACAGTATTTATGGCCAGACTAAGTATAGTATAGATAATCACAATTCTCGTTACTCCGTAGTAACGATTACCCAATACACAGTAGCAGCTTGTTAGGCCATGTAACCGATTGAACGTTGTTGTAATTTACTTTTTATCGTGTTAATAGAATCTTTAAATTATTTAGGGCGACATGACATGCCATGGCGATTGCATGAAATTACAAAAATGGTTTTGTTAATTTAAAAACGTACAAGATTTCTGGTAAAATGTAAGTTTGAATTAACTGGTATCTGTATTTTTAGGCCCTAACGTCTTCAACATGACTTCCGAAGCACTCAAAATCCGAAGTCTTCAAAATGACCTTACTTTTATCTGCCGCCAAATAGCAGTACTTTGCTGCTGTGTTCCGGTAAGATGGTAATGGTATGTTCCTGTAATTAGTGACACATAGGCATACCAGCTAAGTCCTATAGTATGGCAACGTATCCACATAGAGATCATCATCATCATCATATCAGCCATAGGACGTCCACTGCTGGACAAAGGCCTCCCTCATTGATCTCCAGGAACTGCGGTTGGAAGCGGCCTGCATCCAACGCTGAGCTGCGGTTCTTTCCAAGTCGTCTGCCCATCTTGTAGGTGGACGTCCTACGCTGCGTTTGCCGGTTAGTGGCTTCCATTCGAGAACTTGCCGCTATATGCGCTATATGGCCTGCCCATTGCCACTTCAACGTGCTAATCCGTTGGGCTATGTCGGTGACTTGAGTTCTCCTACGTATCTCCTCATTTCTGATTCGATCCCGTAGAGATGACATAGAGATCAAGACAACATAATACCATGTTTTGAATTCTATGTGGATATCCATGGGCTGCAGTAGCCACTTAACATCTGGTGGACTGCATGCTCGTTTGCCATATAAGTTGTATAAAAAAAACTCAGTTAAATAGAAGTTACTTAATCAATAGTAACTTATTTAGCAACGACTTTGTATTGAAGTATACTTACGTGATGTTCTGTGAAAATAAATTTATTGAAGATTTTTTGATCAACATATCTAGGCATTAAGGCAACGCGACTGCGGTACCACGAGTCCTGCAGGAGTTTATAGGCGACGGTGACCACTTAACATCAGGAGGCCCGTCAGCTTGTGTGTTTACAAGTTCAATATAAGAAAAAAAGCCTTATATTTATTGTTTTAGCCTGCTGAACCTACTGATCGAAATTGACAGCGCTTTATTTAACATGGATTATTTGACAAAACATGTTAACAAGAACGTCTTTTTTTAGGGTTCCGTACCTAAAGGGTAAAACGGCACCTAAAGGGTAAATTACTAAGGCTCCACTGTCGGTCCGTCTGTCACCAGGCTGTATCTCATGAACCGTGATAGTTAGACAGTTGAAATTTTCACAGATGATGCATTTTTGTTGCCGCTATAACAACAAATACTAAAACAGAATAAAATAACTATTTAAGGGGGGCTCCCATACAACAAATGTAATTTTATTGCACGTTTTAACTCGATATTGATAATGGCAACAGGTAGTAGCTTGAAATATTTACAGTATATTTATATATACATATATATTCACTTCTAAAATATTTTTTTTTCCTAACCTATCTCGCCCCACTGCTGGGCAAAGGTCTCCCCCAAGTCCCTGCAAGCATCCGTATCAGTCGCTATTTCCCACCATCCTCTTTCGAAGGTGTCGAAATCGTCCCGCCAACGCTTTCTCCGCCGACTCCGACGTCGCCTTCCGTCTTCAGGCGTCCATGGTGTTTTCGGAGTGCATTCGGGAAACGTGGCCCGCCAAAAAAATCTATAATTAAGTTAAAATAAAACTAATATTTAAATTATTATTGGGCTCCCCAATAATAACGGCAAAAAAACATGCTTGTTGTATACAAACGTGTTTTTTTGGCCGTTTTTATAGATAATGGTACCCTTCATGCTTTATATCATGTTTTATATTACAAGCCTTGCTTTTATAGAATGCGATTTATGTGCAGTCAGACCGAGGTTGAAGACACATGATATGCCTCCTAGTGCAGTTTTATGGAGGAGAAAAATGACGATCAGATCAGTAAATATCATGATATCTGCAACAACATCTTTCGGGAGATGCACTTTCCCCAGGAGCTTGAGGAGTGTGCTCATGGGTCATGTACCTCGGCTGAACATAGGACAGTTCTAGACAGGCTGTATAATGATATTGTGAGTACTATGGCTGGTGCGGCACGGTGCAGACGAAGCAGTGTGGGGGTGGCAGACCTAGGAAAAGTATAAATCTTTGTGGCTGGAACAAACCACAAGCTGTTGTTTTGTCCTTTTATTTTATTTTATTCCAATTGTGTGTGTGTCTATTACTCTAGTATTTAAGTAACATACTTGTACTTACAATTTATGGTTTTATGTAATCTGAAATAAAATATTTTTATTTTATATATTTATTTATTTTATCTTTTTATAGAACGATGCTCCCAACAACGTCTTCTGTCCTACGCAGAAAGCGTAGGTGTTATTTCCCCAATTAAATCTCACAAAACATTAAGATAAAATCTTGTCACTTTATAAAGGGCGCGGGGAAGAAAAATGGCGGCATCTTCCTCCATTTATCTAATTAACTATCGCACTCGAGCGGGTCATTCTAACTTTTATCTGTGTCAAGTCAACTTATACTTGACCATGATCTTTCTATTCATCTCTATATATAAAAATGAATCCCTATTTCCCTTGGTCACGCCATCACGCGTAAACGGCTGGACCGATTTCGCTAATTCCTTTTTTGTTGTATTTCTTATTGTCAGGAGAAGGTTCTTATGAAAGAAAAAATAAGAAAATTGCGCACAAAATTAGAAAATTTAAGAATACTTAACCACCATATAAAATTATTTATAATCTAACCTTAGCGCTTTTATAATGTAACCTTATGACGTTAGACATAGAATTGACAGAATGCGTGCTGCAAATATCGTCAAAGAGGATGTAAAAAAAAATTAATATCGTTTGAAACAGATGCTTCGGTCGGAGTTATCCCGATATATTGTCTATATATTGACGACCTCCGTGGCGCAGTGGGCGAATAGCCGGCTGAGACGCAGGAGGTAGCGGGTTCGATTCCCGCTGCGGAAAAAATGTTTGCATGATCTACAGATATTTGTTCCGGGTCTGGTTGTTTCTCTATGTATTATAAGTATGTATTTACAAAAAAAAAGTATATAAGTATTCTATCAGTTATCTGGTTCCCATAGTACAAGCTATGCTTAGTTTGGGGCTAGATAGCGCTGTGTGAAATGTCCAGCAATATTTATTATTATTATTTATTTATATAATATAAAAATGAATTGCTGTTCGTTAGTCTCGCTAAAACTCGAGAACGGATGGAGCGATTTGGCTAATTTTGGTATTGCATTATTTGTAGAAGTCATTCATTTTCTCATACATAATGATGGCCGGGGACAACAATTGACAATTCTTCCAGGGTGACGTATATTGACAGCCCGCGTTATATGTATGTCAAGGCGCTACGAAGTTCGGCGGGTCCACTAGTTCATAATATTTTCGAATGTGGCGGTAAAGTTAGTGTTTAGTGGGATGCAACATGCAACGAAGACTTATTGATAGTTTTATGACGAATCATAAAACCTAGATACAAAAATACTTGAGGTTTCTAAACGTATTTTGTTGCTGTGAAATTTTACCCAAATAAACTAAAGCACCAAGCCATTGATATGGGCTGTCACTGTCAAAAATCTCCTTTATTTGGAAGCCATTTGCTCCGATTTGTTACGAGTTGCGCCGAATCCAGGTAAGAGCTATAAATGTCTCTTGTGACAATAACCTAAAAGCCTTTTATATTGAACACTGAAACGTGTCCACAGAAATCTGTGTAGCCTAATAAAATCAACTTCGTTAGGATTGGACTTCAATCCTCTTAATTTTATTATATCAGATTCTCTAGATTTTTTGGGGTAGGCTTAGACCTTGTCAGATCCGATATGTATCAATATTTTTAGATTGGTTTTTGTAATGTGATTTAAATGCCATGTTGGGAATGTGATACCATAATAATAGCTGAGTAGGATGCCCTGGATAGTCTCCTAAATGGTGGTGACCTTCATCTTCGAAGATATTTTTGACACTATAATACGAAGGGGCTATTTATGGTATCGAGTTTCATAGGTTTCTCAATTTTAGTAATTAGGGACGCATATCAAATACTTAGCAAAGCTTGGGCGTGGAAGAAGTTGCGGCTGACAGTTTGCTATGAATTCATTATCATCATCATCAGCCGCAAGACGTCCACTGCTGAACATAGGCCTCCCCCTTAGATCGCCACAACGAGCGGTTGGTAGCCGTTTGCGCCCAACGGCTCCCCGCGATTCTTACTAGATCGTCGGTCCACCTTGTGGGGAGCTGGCCTACGCTGCGTCTTCCAGTCCGTGGTCTCCACTCGAGAACCTTTCTTCCCTAACGGTTATCGGTTCTACGAGCGATGTGGCCCGCCCATTGCCACTTCAATAATATCTTCTATAAGATTCCGCTATGAATTAACACTCAATAATATTTAAGACAGACCGTTCAGAGAACGCGTACGGTCAGCTAGCCGATAAGATAGTCGGTCACAAACTGTTTGCCTAGTTGCATACCCTAACATTCAGGCTTCTATATTTACCAATCTGATATACTTACCTGAATGTATACGCTTCATCACACTAATATTATAGATGCGTTATCGAAGGGTGTCAACTGCGACAAATTGGGGACTGAATCCAATGATTACCAAGCTGCTATAAATGGCTGTTGTTGAGCCAGTGATCCTCTACGCGGCAAGCTCTTGGGCACCAATAACAGAAAAGAAGTATGCCATAACTCGGCTCAATTAGATATACCGCAAGTTCAGCATTATGGTTTCGCGGTCTCACAGAACAGCCTCGCTCACATCGGTCCTTTATTTGGCTGGAATATTGCCCCTGGACCTAAGAGTAAGGGAAGCTGCTGAGCTGTATGAGATGAAGCGTGGAAAACCCAACCCTGAACTAAGTGGATACGAATTAGAAAGGAGGATAGGAGCTTTTGAGCTACTTCACCCAGCAAAAAGGCACCCTATAATACGCCATGAGCTGCTAACGACTGAGCAGGAAATCGAAAACGTAAATTCGCATCCAAACCTGTTCACCGATGGAAGCAAAATACAGGGTAGGGTTGGAGCGGCCGTAACCTGGTGGGAGGCAGGCCAGGAGAAACGCTACTCTAACTTCAACCTTGCACCATACTGTTCGGTGTACCAAGCGGAACTGGCGGCTATACTCAGAGCACTCGATATGATAGGGAAATTCAAAACGCAAAAAATATTTGGAAACGATTGCGGATCCCGAAAGCACCCATCCCATTGTGGCGGAAATTCAAGAGTGAATTTACCAACTACAGGCAGAAGGTAGACAAGTCTATCTATTTTGGATTAAGGCCCATATGGGATTTGCTGGGAATGAAAGAGCTGATGAATTGGCAAAGAGAGCTGCATTGACCAAGAAGACCAGTCCCGCGTACGATAGAGTCCCTGTTTCCTACGTTAAGTACTTCCTCCGCCAGAAAACCATCGATCTGTGGAACAAACGGTACACAGAATCTGAAACAGGAAAAGTCACCAAGCTGTTCTTCCCCAATGTTCGGGAAGGACACAAAACCATACTCAAGATAAAAATGTCAAACGTTATGGCGCAGCTGTTCACCGGACATGGGGGCTTTATAGAATACTTGCACCGCTTCAAACTGGCCCAATCACCACACTGCGCCTGTGACTCAGCTACATTGGAGACTGTGCCCCACCTTCTTGATCTCTGTCCTAGGTATGGCGCATGGCGCCAACAACTCAGCGATAGGTTCCGTAGGGATGTGGCATGTGGTGTTTATAGCGAGTTTGTCGGGGACAGTGGCTATCGTGTGGAATTCCTAAAGTACGCGGAACGCGTAGTAAGATCCGCCGGAAAGTCAAACGGTAGCACCGTTTGCTGTCACTTGATGCAATAAATAGAAAATGTTATTTATGTGTAATACAATTTAAACAATAAAACAAAAATTGACATGTAAACAATCTCTATAATTTATTAATTAATTATTTTATTAAGTATCGTTAAGTTAGTTAATTAACTTTTAATGTAATGTAATAATTAATTTGTAATGTAATGTAAATAATAACAATTTAATAATAGTTAAAAGGAATTTAGAAATGTAAATAACCACAATATTTATCACAAATACTGCTGTAAGATATCGAGAACATCAGAGAAAAGCTCACGAAGAAAAATATAACTAGAATAAAAACGACAGCTAAATAAAGAATCGAAAAAAAAACACCACAGGATTTTAAAACAGGTTAAAACGTTGCATAATTAATAGCAACGATAAAATGAATATACAAATAAATAAAAAAAAATATTGTATTTGCGAAAGTTTGGATGTTTGTTTAAATAAAATAAATAAATATAGCTGGACATTATACACAGCGATATGTAGCCCCAAACTAAGTAGAGCTTGTACTATGGGAACCAGATAACTGATAGAATACTTATATACTTGTTTTTTTTGTGAATAATTACTTATAATGTATAGATCAACATCCAGACCCGGAAGGAATATCTGTAAATAATGCAAACATTTGTTTCGCGGCGGGAATCGAACCCGCTACCTCTTGCGTCGTTTGTTTGTTTGTTACTCAATCACGCCGTATCAGCTGAACCGATTTCGATGAAATTTGACGTAGATTATAACCTGGATCACCATGTAGGATACCATTTATCCCATAAATCTGTTCCCATGAGATACAAATGGGATTTCAAAGTTTATATATGTATTTTGCACCCCAGAATAACGCGGGCGAAGCCGCTGGCAACAACTAGTTAATTAATTAGTTAATTGTGATACATGCATACTCAATGTAAAGTTATTGACAGTGTTAGATTAGATAAATTCTTGATTACACACCATTATATATACAACTGAAAGACCGTATCAGAAATAGAGACATAAGAAATAAAACCAACATCATCGACGCAGCCACACTTGCTTGTCAGCTCACGTGGAGATGGGCCGGCCATATGGCAAGGACATCGGATGAAAGATGGACAGAACGCGTGCTACACTGGTACCCACGATCAGACAAGCGCGCGCGTGGGCGCCCGCACCGCCGCTGGCGAGACGACATAGTCGATGTCGCTGGCTCTACCTGGACGCGACTTGCCGCAGACAGAGGTCTGTGGCGACGGATGGAGGAGGCCTTTACCCAAAGAAATAAATAAAATAAAATAATCAATAATAATGTGGAATAATGAATATTGTGAGATAGTGAATGTGAATTATTTGTTTAAAATGTATTAACTGTTGTATATGTAATTTTTGGGAATAAATGGCTAATAATAATAATAAAAAATAAAATGCAATCTTAAATCATAAGGTAATATAAATAATAATAGGTACAATGGGCGGCATTATCACTATAAACGATCTCTTCCAGGCAATCATTGGATGGACAGGATCTATGTGAACAATTATGGAGGGCGGCGTAAATTAGATATTACAAGAGCAAGTGTTATTGAGTGTTTTGTCGAAATATCAAATAGAGTTTGGCTCCTGAACGAGGTAAAATATTCGTCAGCTAGATTATTCTGTAGTGATGATGATGGATGATGCTTCCTGCGAGCATTATTCTCTCATAACCTAATATCTAATTATCTCTTCATCTGTATAGCTCGAAGAGTTGATTGCACGTGTATGTTATTTGAGAGAAATAAAACACTTGGTACTCTACTACTCTACTCTACTCAATGTCACGATAATACAAAAGTATTTGTTGTCCATACAAAGGTTGCTTGCAAGAGATCGCTTTTAGCGACAAGACCGCCAATTGTACTAATTTATTTCTAAGAATTATGTTCTGTATTTTATTTTGAGAGCCTTAAAATAATAACGCTCAGAACCCGAGTAGGCCCAAGAGGAGTGAAGCCATTTCAAGCTAGCCTTCAAAGGCTAGGTACGTTACTTGTCACTTCAGTGTTCACAATAAAGCCCCATTGCAAACAGCTCGCGTAATTTTATTTAATAATGACCTACGGCACAGTGAAAGGGTGTCATAACGCATCTCATAACCACAATAAGGGTGTGAAGATCACATTTCACTCGTAAGTACTATATGGTGACAAATAATTTTAAGTAATACATTCGTCAAAACAGAAAAGTAAACTGTAAACAAACCAGACGCCATTACAAAAAAAATGTTGCCAGCCATAGAAAAAATATTTGCCCTGACTGCCCGTTTTTATGGTTCGGTAGAATTATATAGTAGTGCCTTATAAGTTCGTCATGTCCGTACGTCTGTCTGTTTGTCTGTCTGTCTATTTTTTAATTCTTTATATACCTCCTTAGCTTGCAATACCCTCCCAGCTATTTCTATATGCAGGCATTAACCTGTTTTTATCTCCATCTGGCTTCCAGCCAAAATATTGAATGAATTTAATTATTGACATTTCGAAGGTAATTTCATCGTGTCAATTGGAGTCATATTCGTTTTTAGATTTCCATCGAATCCAATTGTTGCTGCACGATGGATAGAAAAAATACGACTAAATCGCAAAGAAGAATGTTGGAAGCCCACTAAATACACAAAAATATGTTTCGAGCATTCGACAAAAGACAACGTTTCGCTGATAACCTCTAAGTTTATCATTTATCAGAATTTACTGTTAGATAACTTTTTGGCGTGGTTTGATTTACTATATTAAAAAAAAACTATATTATTGTCTGAAAACCTGTTTTATTATTCGGAAAACAACCTACATAATAATTGTAAGCCAAATGTGCAAATTTCCTCACTTTTTGGGGACAATGTTTATTTACTTGCAAGTTGCAACATTGTTCAACCGCGTGTGTGCATGCTGGCGAATGTAACTACGTGACGTTTACGCACACATTCATTTTGATGTTGCTTCAATGTTGCGCAGAACTACGAAGGAAACTATCATTCTGAGCGTTATTATTCTAAGTTGAGAGCTATGTCGGCAACTTTAGTTCTTCTGCGAATTTCATCATTGCGCAGAAGAACTAAAGTTGCCGACATAGCTCTCAAAATTAGCAAGTTGAAGTGGCAATGGGCAGGCCACATCGTTCGTAGAACCGATAACCGTTGGGGAAGAAAGGTTCTGGAGTGGAGACCACGGACTGGAAGACGCAGCGTAAGCCAGCCCCCCACAAGGTGGACCGACGATCTAGTAAGAAGCGCGGGGAGCCGTTGGGCGCAAACGGCTACCAACTGCTCGTTGTGGCGATCTAAGGGGGACGCTTATGTTCTGCAGTGGATGTCTTCCGGCTGATGATTATGATGATGATTTTATTTTGGTGTACAATAAAGAGTTATCTTATCTTATGTTATCTTACAATATACGAGTACTAAGATTTTTTACTGTCATTAGTAGCATACCACATTTTATAATTACCGCAGTCAAACGTGCTACTAAAAATGCACCTTCAATATATTTGAATAAATTCATATTTTGATAACACTCGCGTATAAATCGAGGATAGCACGCGAGCTCGCCTGTGTAATGCTCAATTTGTACTATTTAGAAATACCATGTTACATGATAAAAGTCAACGGAAAATTTGATGAATATAATAAGAGCTTGTGCATATAGATATCATAATTATAGTTTACTAGCTGTCGCCCACGGATCCACACGTAACGTTTTTCAATATAAAAATTATCCTCCTTCTGCATAGCTTATGTCCCAAAACCTGTCATCATAATATTTATGTGTAACAGTGTAACTATTGTTGCCCGCGACTTTGCGCGCGTTACACTACTAAATGTGTAGGTAACCTAGAAATAAAGACAAACTCGCACTTGAAACTTGACTTGACACCCCATTTTTATCCCATGGGAACTGATTTATGAGATAAAAAGTAGCCTGTGGTAATCAATGTAATAAGCTACGTATGTAGCAAATTTCATTGAAATCGGTTCAGCCGTTACGACGTGATTGAGTAACAAACAAACAAATAAACAACATCTAAACTTTAACATCACACTAATATTGTAAAATAACTGTTGCCGGCGACTTCGTACGCGTTTCACTACTAAATGTATAGGTAACCTAGAAATAAAGCTACAACTCGCACTTGAAACTTGACTTGACACCCCATTTTTATCCCATGTGAACTGATTAATGGGATAAATGGTAGCCTATGTGGTGATCCAGGTTATAATCTACGTATGTACCAAATTTCATCGAAATCGGTTCAGCTGTTACGGCGTGATTGAGTAACATTCAAACAAACATCCAAACTTTCGTATTTATATTATTAGTGTGATGTAATGTATCTGTGTTACGAATTTCATCGAAATCGGTCCAGCCGTATAGTCGTGAAAATGTAACAAACAGACAGACATTCAAATATTGGTATGAATTTAAAACCTTTATAAGTACGCGGACAAACAATCTTTTGGCAGCTACAGTGGTGACCTAATGAGAAAGGTCATGGATCATCTACCTTCCATCAATTATCCGAGAGAAGGAATCAATGAGAGTTTCTTACAAAAAAAACTTTGCAAGACTGCTAAAATAAGAACGTACATTGTAGATTTAAAAATCTATATAACCTACTAGCTGGCTATCCGCAGCTTCGCACGCGTAGTTTTTCAATAAAAACATCACCCTCCTTCTGCGCAGTTGGGTAAAAAGTAGCCTATATTACCCGGGGATAGTGTAGCTTCCCAACAGTGAAATAATTTTTTAAATCGGTCCAGTTGTTTCGGAGCCTATTCAATACAAACAAACAAATCTTTCCTTTTTATAATATTAGTATAAATAACGGCAAAAAATAAAATCTTTATTTTGGGTATATAGAGCTAAAATTGGCCATAATCTAATCAAAATTACACTACAAATTAAAATATCTATTCCAACATGCTAATGTGTGCTAAATAAAACAAAAAAAAATTGGTAATCATATTATCTTGCTGATTGCAACTAACGAGTATCTTAACTGCTGGCTAATGTACTGGAACGTGTCATTGATCTGTTTTAACATACAATAACTAGTGGTTCAACGCGAACTGAGATCTCGCGAGTCTTCCCAAACAAAAAAATATTCTTAGGGCGACTCACGCTACGATGCCTAAACGTATTTAGTAGCTAAATATGATTTTAGGAGTTGTCAAATTATACAAATACGTAAAATTTAAACATGTTTAGTCGCTAAATACTATTCATGTTTTGGTTATGGTTTTTTTGAGGAATAAATTGCAGTTATTTTGGATTTCAGACTTTTGCCTATTTTTGTGTCACTAAAGCTACACGCATACCAAATTTCAGCACTGTGGGGTCACTGGTGTACCCTGTGAGTTTGGTCAAAGTTTAGTTTTTATCATGGCTAATAACTCAAAAACTATTAAGAATTTATAAAAAATAAAACAGAGTCTAAATGTACTAATGAATACCTTTCATTTGACGTCGCATTTGGTCTGATAGCCTCATTTTAATTTTTTTTACCCCTCTTGAACCCCAATATCTCGACAACCCCCCAACATTTTTAGCTCATTTAGTCACACCAAAATTGTGCCATCACTACCTACCTATGTATTACATGTCGCGATGATCGGATCAACGTTACGAAAGTTATCCTCGGACAAACATACTTACATACAACGCCGATTTGCCCAAGTTGATTTAGAAATCTCGCTTCGCTCGATCAAATATTTTAATACAGAACCTACCATAGCGTGCTTAAACATTTGCGATGTTTTATGCCGCCTGCCTAGTTCTTCATGTTTTATTGCGTATTATTAGCTTATTTGAATATATATTGTCAGACAACTTGGATATGTGGAAGTTTATGATAGTGCTCTTGAATGCATAATATTTCATAGCTTATGAGAAGGCTTTGCTAGAAATAAATAAATAATGCTAGATATTTCACATAGCGCTATCTAGCCCCAAATTAAGCAAAGTTTGTATTAAGAGAACCAGATGAACTGATAGAATACGTATACACGGTGTCCTTTAAATCACTGTTTTCCCAGAACAAACGTTGCTCAGACCATGGTCTACTAACTGTTTATAGCATCAAATAACAGAACAAAATCTAAATCTAGACCTAAAAAATCTAGAATAAGTCTAACTTTGTTCAAAAACTAACCGTGACATAAATGCGTAGTTCATGGCTAGCCGTAGCGTATTACCTACTCCTTAGTTAGATAGGTACCTAGTAGCTACCAGCCAGCGCGCTGACTATGTTGTAGGTCGTAACGTTAAAATAGACGTTTTTAGTTCGTAGCTTTTTATATTTTTAAAAGACCGATTTCGTTTTTTTTAATTTGATGTTATAAACTGTTAGTAGACCATGGTCTGAACAACGTTAGTTCTGGGAAAACAGTGATGTAAGGACACCGTGTATACTTATCTTTTTGAAATAATAAATTAAATTGAAAATATCCAAATCCGGAACATATATCTGTAGACCAGATGCAAACATTTGTCCCGCTAGGGAATCGAACCACCGACCTTCTGCGTCTCAGCCGGTTATTCCACTGCACACGGCCCACTGCGTCCCCAAGGTATCTAATTTCTATGCATACATTTATTCCATTTTATTTAGAAATAATATAATGATTAAGACCACACATAATCAGCATTATATGCTTATATACTTTTTTTTGCAAATATATACTTATAAATAAATAAAATAAAATAAAATACATTTATTTCAAGCAATTATGTAGCTCATATAGGAAAGCGCACAACACAATAAGTAAACTAATGTTTATACAGGGTTTTTGAGAGCATGCCTGTGACAGCAATGTCTGGTGTACGGGCAGTCTACTCTGCCGGCTATCATTGCCAAGACGGTGTTGGCGCTGGCCCGCAGCCTGTGCACCAGGGACGCGGCTCGCTTGCGCATGACGGTATGGAAGCAGTCGACCCGCGCCGCCGCGAACATCCCTGATGCACTGCAGTAGCGGGGCATCGCCCTGAGTGCATTGTTATACTGAACGCGGAGTGCGCTGTACGCCGCCAGCGTATACTTAGCCCACAGGCTGCACGAGTACAGAGAGGTACAGTACGCTCGAAATAAAGTCAGCTTAACCCCCTCTGAACTACGCGCAAACCTGCGAGCAATCATATTCGCACGCACGGACAGCGCCCTCCGCTCCCGTACGATGTCTTCATTGTCTTTGAGGTCGGTAGTGACAACGTGCCCAAGATATTTAAATGTATATACTCTGTCTAAGATAATCCCGTTAAAACTTAAGGTTGGGACAATTTTAAGACGTTTCGTACCGGCCTCAAAGACCATGAACTGACTTTTTTTAGGGTTATATTTGTATTTAACCCATGACCAGTGGCTTATTCCTCACACGTCCTCACCACCTCTCTCAATCCACAGACCGAGGCGCTCAGCAGCACCATGTTATCAGCATGCACGCATACACCATCAATATGACATCCGATATGCTGGCTGCTGAGCGCCACGATCAGCTCGTTCAAATATAGGTTAAAGAGAGCGGGAGAGGTCAACCCCCCCTGTCTATATATTATGTATATATATATATATATATGCATATGCTATAATAATAGAAAAAGACCCAAACCCGAAACAAATATCGGTAGATCATGCAAACATTTGTTCCGCGGCGAGAATTGAGCCCTCCTGCGTGTCAGCCCTATTCGCCTGCTGCGCCACAGAGGTCGTAGCAGCGGGATAATAATGAAGATCTAGAAGTAAAAGAGAAAATGTATCCCATTCTTAGGATAGTCCGTAGTCGAATCCTTACGGCCTCATTCCAAAACGTAGTCTGAAAATAATACTAGGTTTAATACCAGGTTTAAACCAGGTATACACGGTTATAATTGGGTGAGTTCGGTTGGTTCCAACTCCTTGCATCATCGTGTTAGTAAATGAGACAACCAATTTAGAAAGGGTAAAAGAGATGCAAATGGATCTGATACATACTATCATTGCGTCAGATTTAAACGACCCCCGTGGCGCAGTGGGCGAACAGTCGGCTAAGAGGCAGGAGGTAGTGGGTTCGATTCCCACCGCGGAACAAATGTTTGCACGATCTACAGATATTTGTTAGTTGTTTCTTTATCTATACTAATATTATAAAGAGGAAAGATTTGTTTGTTTGTTTGTATTGAATAGGCTACGAAACTACTGGACCGAATTACGAAAAAAAAATTCACTGTTGGGAAGCTACACTATCCCCGGTGATATAGGCTACTTTTTACCCAACTGTGCAGAAGGAGGGTAATGTTTTTATAGAAAAACTATGCGTGCGAAGCTGCGGATTTGTCAGCTAGTATATTAAAAGTATGTATTTACAAAAAAAAAAGTATTTAAGTATTCTATCAGTTATGTGGTTCCCATAGTACAAGTTTTGCTTAGTTTGGGGCTAGATAGCCCTGTGTGAAATGTCCAGCATTATTCATTTATTTATCTAAACATATTGATACATACTATCTAGATCTGTTTCTGTGCTGCGATTGCTTCACATGTACGGCAGAGCCGGTGATCCGAATGATATAAATGAAACGTTTCAATGATCCAAGTCCTAGGCCGGAACCAGATAATACAATCTCAACCAAGACTCATTTTTACCACCAATATCAATAGTTCCTTTACTACTAAGTATGTTAGTCCTCACTATAGGCTCGATAAAAAGGCTTAAGGTGCGATCGAGAGTTAAAGGCTCTGCTGCGTGTTTTTCTACGAGATTGAATCAGAAATGAGGAGATTCTAGACAAACCAAGGTCACTGACATAGCCCAGAGGATTAGCAAGCTGAAGTGACAGTTGTCGGGGTGTGCCCCGAATAGCTCGAATAATTCTGCGGCATATGCACTCATAAAGATCCGTCTTTTTACAGACGTAGAATCAGCTAGACTTATGTCATACGTTATACTGCTGTGGGGGAGTGCTGCAGATATAAACACAGTTTTTGTGCTGCAGAAGAGGGCTGTTCGTGCAATTTATAATTAGGGCCCCAGAGAATCATTACGCAATAAGTTTAAAGAAATAAATATTATGACATTCCTTTGTCAATACATCTATGAAAATCTGATGTATGTTTACAAAAATATTAATTTGTTTAAGAAAAGTAGCGATAATCATAATTTTAATACCTACTAGAAATAATGACAAAGTTAGTAAATCTTTTAAATGGCAAGGTGTACGTTTTTATAACAAACTCCTAAGTGATGTACAAAAATTGACAATTAACAAATTTAAAAACGCAATTAAACAAAATCTTTATAAAAACCTACTATAAAATATCGGATTATTTAGATGATAGGTAAGCTTGGGATTGAAATTGCTCCAAATCGTACAAAAATGTTACAATTTAGACGTAATTGATTTGCTTTATTGTTATGTATTCTAAAAGGATCATTAAAAAAACTCTTTCCTAACTTGCTCGAAGGAACAAGCAGTAATATTGTTGTTCAAAGTGATCCTTGTGATTTTAATGAATAAAAGATTTTTGACTTTGAATAACGGATGGCTTTTCAGGCAGAAAGGTTCTCGAGTGAAGACCACGCACTGGAAAGCGCAGCGTAGGACCACCTCCCACCAGGTCAAAATACGGCCTGGTAAAGATTGCTGGGAGCCGTTGGGTGCAGGACGCACAAGATCGGTCGCTCTAAAAATCTATGGAGGAGGCTTATGTTCAGTAGTGATTCCTATTGATTTTTTTATTTGACATATTTAGACCTTATGTTTCCTGATGTTAAGTGGTCACCGTCGCCTATAAACTTTTACAGGATTCGAGGTACTGCAGTCGCGTTGCCTAAAATGTAATGCCTTAATTACACCTCTCTGAAAGGCTGATATGATGACATTCCTATAATCTTCTATCTTAGGTAGGTAGGTATAATTTGTTGTATTGTATTGTATTTATTCATCCATAGACATATTCACATGTACTTAGACTAGTCATATCAACAGAAATATGAATTATCAAAATTAACAAATTATTAGGTACAATAATACATAGTACATAATAACAATATTAAGTATATAAAATATTAATTAATTGGTTGTAGCAAAAGCATTGTCAGGTTGTATATATTTAAATAATTAAAATTAATAAAGTTATAAGTCGTATTTCCAATAATATGTCATGAATATTAGATTCAACCTTACTAATAAACGAATTATGTCACAATCAATTAATTATATCTACTCAATATTTTTTAATACATTTAAACATTTCCTTATCTGCAAAATTTTCATCCATATTATAATAACTTTTGTCAATTAATATGTTTCTTATGTAAGATTTAAAGCTAGCTTCTGTCATTTTCCTAATATCCATCGGTAAAATATTGTAAAACTTGATTCCAGTACAGTAATACCTTTTAGATACTTTTGTAAACCGTGTCATAGGAACAACTAGGCGATCCTTGTTTCTAGTGTTAACATTGTGTATGTCTTTCTTAGTCCTAATATTACCTATGTTTTCTAAGTAAAGTTTAACATACACTAAACTTTGAAAGATGAATTCACCAATCATCGTCATAATGCCGAGTTCTTTAAAACGCTGTCTGCAGGAGTCCATCTGTTTTAAACCTAATATATATCTTACTGCTCGTTTTTGTAATATAAATATTCTGTTTGCATCAGTCGCAGTACCCTAGAATAATATCCCATGAATCATCAGAGAGTGAAAATACGCAAAGTATACATCTCTAGCGGGTTTTATCCCTCCTAACTCATTAAGTTTTCCGACGGCGTTTGTTGCAGAGCACAACTTCTTTGCAACTACATCTATGTGGATGCCCCAGGTCAGTTTACTATCTAAATTTATGCCTAAAAATTTCATATTATTCGTCGGAGATATATTAAAATCATCTAAAGCATGTTGAAGGCATTCCGATGTAACTTTGTTAGGTCTTGAACCTAATGCAAATTCAATTACATTCGTTTTGTCAACATTTAACAGCATGTTATTGACTGAAAACCACTCATTAATATTAAGGATCGCTTTTTTTAGCTTTTAACTCAGTAATTTGATATCTTTGTCTTTAATAATTAAGCTTGTATCATCAGCAAATAAAGTTATGTCAATATCCTTAAAAAGTACAGATATGTCATTCGTATAAATGATAAACAAAAGAGGTCCTAAGATCGACCCTTGTGGGACTCCTAAATTTATTTTACACTTACTAGATCTAGCATTATTTACTTCTGTTACTTGAAACCTATTGCTAAGATATGATTGCAGTTGGGCAGGCAACTTGTTTTATTCTTATAAACTTATTATTTTTATGTTATTTTTTTTTAATTAAGGCACTTTAACTGACGTCCGTGATGTTAATGCAGGTTTGATGGCTGAAAACCAGCGTTGAGCAATAAGTGTATTGCTCAGCATAATGCTGAGCCATCCTCCTTTTTCGGCACAGGGCTCATAGTGACCTGGGTACGTCTCTTTCGTTTTTACTTTTATTTTATTGTTTAAGTTAACGTGTTTTTCATTGTCTGTATTTAATTATCCACTGTATGTAGTTTCTGTGTGTTTGTTACTTGTGTCGTAATAAATGTATATATCTATCTATTTATTTAGGACATGTCCATACATTCGAATTATTTCGAATATTCAACCCTTATAATATAATCACACGCTCCGTCTAATTACCGAAGTGTGACGTCCAATTATCTCCCAGATAGGCAGCTCCAAGGAGCGACGAGAAAGAGATGCCACCAAATATTGATCTACGGCTCCTCGATACAGAAATTGAATAAATTGGAATATTAATTTCGCATAACAATGGCACCAAACAAATTAAAGTGTGCCAGATGTCTTCCGCAGATACGTCTCCTTATTTCAATTAATATAAATAGTTGATTTATTTTAATTGATGTCATTTTGCTCCCCCATTGCCGTAGGGATTTTCATGAGGTTTCAATTATTAGAGGAGCAGATTGTTTAATTGGACTGTGCTTTTTGGGTTTCATAACATCTGAACGGTTTCATAACGTTTGAGTTTGGTTTTTTGTATAGAATAAAATAGAATAATGCTTTATTGTACACCAGGAAAACTAAATAAACTAGTGGTTCGCCCCGAACTGAGATCTCGCGTATCTCCCAAAAAACAAAATATATATTATTCTTAGGGCGACTTGCACAACAATACCTAAACGTATTTATGGGCTAAATATGATTTAAGAAGTTGTCAACTCATACAAATACGTCAAATTTAAACGTATTTAGTCGCTAAATACGTTTAGGGATCTTTGTGCATGCCGGCCTTAATCTTTGACTAATTAGTGCCACGATAAGTACCAAATACTTGACCCTCAGTTTTATTCAAATTAGAGGTAACGGGGGTTCATGTCGATTGGTTTTCTTTTTAGGAGTAGAAACAGCAATTATTCTAGATTTCAGACTGTTGCCTATATTTGTGTCACTAAAGCTACACGAATACCAAATTTCAGCATCGTGGGGTTACTGGTGTGTATCCTGTGAATTTTGTCAAAGTTGTGTTTTTATTATGGCTAATAACTCATAAACTACAAAGATTAAACCAAAAATAAAAACGAGGTGAAATGTACTAATGAAGACCTTTCATTTAACGTTCCGCGTGATCTAATAGTCTAATTTTTTTTTACCCTTTTTGAACCCCAATAACTCAACAACCCCCCCCCACATATTTAGACTATTTAGTCACCCAAAATTGTGCCATCACTATGTATCAAATTTCACGAAGATCGGATCAACGCTACGAAAGTTATCCTCGCATACATACATACATACAACGACGACCTCCGTGGTGCAATGGGTGAATAGTCAGCTGAGACGCAGAAGGTAGCGGGTTTGATTTCCGCCGCGGAACAAATGTTTGCATGATCTACAGATATTTGTTCCGAAATCTGGTTGTTTCTCTATATATTATAAGTATGTATTTACAAAAAAAAATTAGATAACGCTTTGTGAAATGTCCAGCAATATTTATTTATACAAACGACGCTGATTTGCTCAAATTGATTTATAAAAAAAATTAAATAACTTAAAAACTAATAAATGCTAAATATGGTACAATGGGCGGCCTTATCTCTCAAAGCAATTTCTTCCAGACAACCATGTAGATATAACTTTGTAGATAGATATAGTTAGAGGGTGGTGACGTAAACAGTTTCAGTTTGTGAGAAAGTAAATGCGCAAGTGATTCAGCAAATCTCAACACGTCGATTTCACTTAGAAAACTTTCGTGATTGATTTCAATCATTATTATAAATACGGGATTTATCACATACCGTCTTATCGGTGTTTCGACCGACAATGTTTCGGTTCAATTCCTGAACCTTCATCAGGGTGAGTGCGATCCGCTCCGAATAACGTCTCGCCTCGCACTGCGCGCTGCTGCCCTCTGCGCGCGAGTGGACGGGCAGGGTGGTGGGGATTGGGTCAACGAAGGGACAGCGTGTTGACCGCCTGTGTCATCATCATTATCATCACTGCTCTCTTCGGTAGTTCTTGGTACAGGCAAACACACAACACTAACTATGTCTCTACCAGGTTCACCCACTCTTCTGTCACTTGCATCATTAAGACATGGCCTCCAGGCTGGCGGTAGAACCCATCCTCTGTCTCTATTAAAGTTCGGCACACGACTTATTTCTTTCTCGGATCTTGCGAGAAACGAAAAACTTCTCTCTCGGTAAGACCCGGGCCTTGTCGAAACGTATGTAGTGCGTCGAATTAAAATCTAGAGAATGTTCCGCCACCAGCAGAACTGTTGGAGTCGACATTCTTCATGGCACGTATGTGTTCAGTCAACCTAGTAATGTAGCTAAAGTTCAGTTTTTATTTTTGCTGATAAATTTGAAACTACAAAACCGACTGTCATCGGTTAGTATTCTAATTAGCGGTGATGGACTTACAACCTGTCAGCTGAGCGCTAAGTAGCTTGCAAAAAGTGGACATTTAGTACCCTCTTATAGGATATCTCACAGGTCTGCGTACTGAGTAAGAGATCCGAAGTGTTCGTCATAGGGATCGTTATCTATACTTATATTATAAAGAGGAAAGATTTGTATTTTTATGTGTATGTCTGTAATGAATAAACTCAAAAACTACTGTGCCGATTTCAAAAATTCTTTCACCATTGGAAAGCTACATTCACCATAAGTGACATGGGCTGTATTTATTGCTAGAAAAGATTAAAAATTCTTCTTAAAATTTAAGTAACGTAACCCAAGGTGTAAAAAATTGCCCTAAAACGTCTTTCGTCGCATGCGCTGCGGAAACTATTGATGATAGAACAAAAGTATGTTCTACAATATTAAAGAACACATCAATATCTACTAAAAACTTCGTAATATTATAAAGAGGAAAGATTTGTTTGTTTGTTTGTATTGAATAGGCTCCGAAACCATTGGAACGATTTAAAAAAATTCTTTCACTGTTGGGAAGCTACACAATCTATCTCCGGGTGACACAGGCTACTGCGCAGGCTGCAGGCAGGCTGGTTTTTACCCAACTGCGGAGAAGGAGGGTAATGTTTTTATAAAAAAACTAAGCGTGCGAAGCTGCGGATTGGTCAGCTAGTAGCTTATATTATTCATCATCATCATCATCATATCAGCCGTAGGACGTCCACTGCTGGACAAAGGCCTCCCTCATTGATCTCCAGGAACTGCGGTTGGAAGCGGCCTGCATCCAACGCCGATCTGCGGTTCTTACCAAGTCGTCTGCCCATCTTGTAGATGGACGTCCTACGCTGCGCTTGCCGGTCCGTGGCCTCCATTCGAGAACTTTCCGGCCCCATCGGCCATCTGTTCTGCGCGCTATATGGTCTGCCCATTGCCACTTCAACGTGCTAATCCGTCGGGCTATGTTGGTGACTTGAGTTCTACGTATCTCCTCATTTCTGATTCGATCCCGTAGAAAAACTCCCAGCATAGCCCTCTCCATAGCTCTCCATAGCTTATGTTATTATAACTACATAAATGAAACGATATTTAAATATTGTAAAGTTAAATATTGAAATGTAACAGCAAACCACTTAGTTTTAGTAAATGATAACACATGTACCGGTAGCGTGCCAAATGGAGCTTCCTGTTTACAGAATAATAAATACCATGTAACGTTCAGAATTTCCTAACTTCATGATAAAGTGCACTGCAGTTCAGTAGGTAACTTCAGTAGTAAGCGGTTACGTGCTTCGGGCACGCTTAAATGACGGTGCCTGTCCGTCAAGACATTATAGAGATATTCAGGAGGTCTAAATAAACGGTGCTACTAGCAGATATAAACTACCTTTTTGAAGTAAAACTACTTTACGCACGCTTGACTTGGGGAGTAACCTGGTAAATGCGTTACGAAAAGTGCGAACGGAAGTTGAGAGGGAGATATAATCTAGTGAAGATAGAAAGAGCGAAAGTTATGTTTCGTTTATTTTTAAAACGTTAACGAGTACGAGTTACGTCTGTCCAGAATGAACATAGTGATCGATCTACAGACGTGTGGGCAATTTTATAAATTAATATTTTGAAAAAGAAGTTATACTTCAGTCGTGTGTTCTAAAGCACACTCGTTTTTTTATGAACTATATGAGCCGCCCGCGGCTTCGAACGCGTAATTTGTCAATAAAACATTACCCTCCTTCTGCGCAGTCGGGTAAAACGTAGCCTATGTCCCAATCCCGGTCACAATCTATCTATATACCAACGGTACATAGGGAGTGCATCTAAATAATACCTCCTTAATTTTAACTCCTTACTTTATCCCCCCGCCCCCCTACCCCTTTAAATCAAATCAAATCAAAAACATTTATTTGTAACAACACCAATAGTACAACAGAAACAGGAAAAACACACACAGGAGACAACAAAAAGAACACAAAAACAATAACTAAAAGACTAAAATTAAATAAAAATGCAAAATATTGCAGTGTGTGTCTCCATCGTACTCACTGCATGTGTCACAAAATGACTCTAACTCAGCATGTGCTGGGTTGCACTGGCTACCCAGCGTTGGTCTTGCGTTAGAGCCTCTTTGAGTAGACCACGGATATCCGCCCACTAATTAAGCAGTGTACAACTAAATACAATTAAATATACTAAGGATAAAAATAAATAACATATAATAATAATAACGCTTACCTATTTACCGTGAAGCCGGAGAGAGTCAACAAGTACTAAAATAAAACACATGAAAAGCTAGCCCCACAACAACGCACTAGCTGGCCACCTTCTCATACGAACCTACTCCTAGCATTTACCAATAAAATGTAGGGATGATTTTGCAAAAACATTGAAATACGTAATTCTTTATTTATTACCAAAAGCCTAAATATAAATTTTCAGGTCCCTAACTTAAGGAATTATGGATTGCCCATACAAAAATTCAACCCCTATTTCACCCCTTTTAAGATTATTTTTTTGAGACATAAGATAGCCTATGCTCTTCTCGAGGATATAATCTATCTCCTTGCTAAATTTCATTACGATACGTTCAGCCGTTTAGTCGCGAAAAGGTAACAAACACACAGATTTATTTTATTTTTAATATTAGCATGAATACGGGATTCAACACGTATCATTTTATCGGTGTTACGTTCTTCAATGTTTCTCATCAATTTGAAAACCGAATCAATTCGTAATCAGGGTGAGTGCGATCCGCTCTGATGTACCGATCACAACCTAAGAGAGCAGTGATGATGATGGATGATACAGCCTCGCAACATGACGACGGACCACCGTTGACGCAAGGAATCGCACACAACCCACCACCACCGCTTCCGACAACTTGCGCGCACAGAGCTACGGTGCGTTGTTCTACTATATCGCAGCTCCATGACCGAGAACACTATTTGCACTGTAATAATTGTATTAAAAATGATCACACCTGTTGCCTGTAAATATTCTGATACATAAAAAAATCTCTGCTGATTCGCCAATGTATAGTGTTTTCTTTAAAGGATGTAAAATATAATACAAAATAGTGCGCGGTATAAGTAAATTCAAATTGTGAATAATTTAGTTCAGATGTTACATCCTTAGCTTGTTACTAAACAATGAAATCTTAAAACCATGTTAATGCAGTTGGTAATAATTCATACTAATTATATAAATAAACAATTCAATTACAGATCAACAATTTGTAATTAATAATTATGAAAAACAAAAAATAAAATAATTAAAACTAATTACATTTAAAAGATATTACTTACAGCGTACAAGTTGGGTGGAGTGGTCTTGTGTACCTTCACCCAGTAAATCATTAAGTTGGAGCTAACGTTATGAATACTATCAGCATGCTGTTAGTGCTGTCGCTGACCCGACGCATCAGGGATTCAGTTCTATTGCGCATTATGGCAAAGAAGTCGTTTACTCGCGCGTCCGCAAACATTCCAGATGCACTGCAGAATCCCGGCAACCCCAACAGCATTCTGAAGCCGTTATTACATGGGGCACACTAAAAGTTTTGCACTTCTAGCTAATCGGAACTATTTGAATTTCGAATGTTATATTTTTTGAAACGTTGCAACCTTCTTAGTAAAAAAAAAATTGGTGGGTAATCATCTGTCTTTTGTAACACATCAAAGTTCTACGTACGCAACGAAAATGGAATTAAGTCGAAAAGATTTTAGAGCGATGCTTTTTTATGATTTTAAAAGTTCTCTCTCTCCGCAACACTCTGCGCTCGTCTTCAAAATGTTTTTGGGAGAGAAGCACCGCAAGGCGATGGTTTGCTGAATTTGAGAGAGAGCGGGTTTCTTTACATGACGAATTTCGTGAAGTTCGGTCTTCAACTGCTGTCAACGAAAATAATGTGGCTACTGTTAAGCGGCTAATTGAAATAAACCCGCGGATTACCTATGAAACAATTCGAGGACTATAAGGGATTGGTATGAACCAAATTCAGAAAATTTTACACGAAGAATTGAAAGTTCGGAAACTTTGTTGTCGTTGGATTCCTCATGAACTGACAGCGGAGCAGAAGCGGGCTCGCGTGGAATGGTGCTCACAGATGCTACTGAAGTACGACCACGGACATTCTAATGCTGTTTATGACATTGTCACAGGAGACGAAACTTGGATTTATTGTTTTGAAAAAAAAAACAGCAATCTTGTGAATGGGTGTTTGAAAATGAGAACAAGCCAACAAAAGTAAGGCAGGCGAGAAACGTTGGTAAAAAAATTATCGCGTTTTTTTCTCAAGTACGGGTCTCATCTGCACAATTCCACTTGAAGATCAAAAGAGTGTTAATGCTGAGTGGTATTCTACCATTTGTTTACCCAGGTTGTTAGAAAAAGTTCGCGAAAGACGACCAAAAAGCCGCGTTCTCCTACATCATGACAACGCTTCTTCACACACGGCCAACAAAACAAAGTAATTTTTAGCTTCCGAAAAAGTACAACTCGTCACCCATCCTGCACATAGCCCCGACCTAGTACCCTGTGATTTCTTTATTTTCCCCAACATCAAAGATTTGACGAGAGGTTTCACTTTTACCAACTCCGAAGAGGCAGTGATAGCGTTCAATCAGCACGTAGAAAACATGCCTTCCGATCTGTGGTCCTCCTGTTTTAAAAAATGGTTCGATCGCATGAAAAAATGTTTAAAATGTAAAGTAGTGTATTTTGAAAAGCAATAAACATACTATTTTGGTTATAACATGTTGTTTTTAGAAGTTACGCAAAACTTTTACTGTGACCTACGTATACTGAACGCGTAGAGCATTGTAAGCTTTCTGTGTATATTTGACCCTTAGGCTGCACGTGTAAAATGTAAAGCTTTCATGACTTCGTTGCTAGTTACCAACAGTTATAAACAAACTGAGTGCTCTCAAATCAATGCAACTTAAAATTCAACATTGTATTCGTGCAACTAAATCAATATCGCCGAAACGCGCGTATAAATCTGGCTGTATCGCCAAAGTTTTTTGTACTGTAACTAAGGAAATACTCGTAAATCTTTGCGGCAGCAAATCCGACATACTAATGGATTGTTCGCCGGCAAGTGGTGTGTGCCAGTTGGAATACTGCCTGTAGTTACTAGGCTAGCCGCTAGCCAAGATAATCTACTAAGCTGAGCGGCCCATTCTTGAGTATATTGCCATACTTGAGTAGACCGTAACTAAACGCGTCCTGCATTTAGTTATGTATTGTAAGCCGACCTTTAACTGACTGTTTACTGAATATATACCGAGAGGTATCATTTATGAATGTACTTTATTTATAGGTTTTTGATGGTATTATATTGGTAAATATTATATGTACAAAACGTAGAACTAGGTAGCCTCCTCATAAATTCAAAGATTATAATTTTAATTAGATCCTTAATATTTTTATAAATTATGTTTATATCATACGTCCAGTATTCAAATCTATATTTTTGTAAATCAAACCCTTTGGATATGATGCTTCTACACGTTTGTACCTTAAACATTACTTTTAAACATACAGAGGGTTACCAACTAGTAACTTTAGATATTGCTTGATGCTGATGAAAACGTAAAATAAAATGGCATACAACGAGAAACCAAAAGCTTCAATAAAAGTTTTAGATAGCTGAAGTTCTTCTGTTTTAACAACATACAGACGTAAATTGGTTTTGCCTGTTCTAAGTTTTGCCAATTAAACTTGACGAGTTTCAATGCAAATAACCAAACTCTGAATTCATAAATACATTGTCACTATCTTTGATACTTCAAAGTTTACTAAATTGCTCTACGTAGAATACCAATAGCACGTAACAATATTCGATGGCGTCGCGTATATTCACGTATGAAATTCTATGAAATAATAAAAAATAGTGGCTCGCCCGTGCATCCGACATTCACATTTTACTTGCAAATTGCTTATATCCATCGATATCGGGATGCCGCGTCCACCTCATAGCCGCAGACGGTAAATAACTCTGCATAATCGTAAATGCTCAAACTAATTTGCTACAAAATATTTTTCAGGAGATAAAATGCAGTTGAATGGTAACCGCGCCAAAATCGATTTATTTTGATGATATTGGCTGATGTCGGGCTTTTTGCGTTTATCTGACCAAATTTGATTTGGTCCTGGCTTTCTGCTGAGTACAAAATAACTTGCTAGGCGATGCTGTTGGAAATAAAATACCAATTTAACTTCTTACCGTTGTAATCAGTTTTTATATTAAAGGAATCACGGGTCCGTCTAGCACCTATAATTTAGATTGGATGCAAAACCGGCACTTGAAGTATATTTTAATCTAATCGACAGGTCTCTCGAGTGGGGTTGCCAATAAATCGTTTCTAGTTACTCGAGTCTGAGATTTGTATTTATCTATTAGGAAAGGTTTAAGTTTGATTTTCCCGCTGTCGAGTGGAGGGCGGGCGGTGCAAGCATTCGACGCGTAAATCGAGAATTCTTATTCAGTTTCTAGAGAAGTGTTTGGAATTTCCTTTCGCAAGGAAGTTTTAAGCTGGCAGTAAATTATTCCATGGACAGGTGAGGCCGTAAAGGCAAGATTTACGCCTACGGGCAACATCAGTTGAGCCTCCCTTTTGATAAGATGTATATTATTACCAAGCGAATAACGTTTTTCTTAAGTATTCATAGGGGATTGACCCAATGGAAATTGCGAAATGAATTGGAAAACTTCATACTTTGCCTATCACTGATGTAGGATTGTTTGATCCACGTCGAGTGAACAAAGCTGTGTTGTTACTTTAAACAGAAAAGTTTATGTATTACTTTAGTGACTTTGCTACGTCATAAATTTTCGCGTGAACAGCCCAAACAGAAAAATGCTCGTGGGATAAAATATGAGTGGCATTATCGGATGTCGTGATGTCAGGAATATGGCATGCTCAGTGTGACTGGCCGTAAGCTTTATTTCGCCAAATAAAATCCGTTTAAAAGTTGGATAGTGTTCAAGCTCCAGCGGAGGTGCTGCCAACGCGGTCTTCATCGTTGTTAATGTTGTTACTAAGCTACAGAGAGACATTGCTTTATAATGTACTAGTTCCATAAAAACTCTTGTTTTTCAGTTTAACGAAATGGAGTCATTAGTAATGAATGAATCACTTGTAGAGTAGCGTTGCAAATGCACTTTACCAGGTATTCGAAATGAAGTCGAAAAAGGTATTCAGCTTACTTTTAGCTAAGGTTAAAAGCTGTAAAAAGGCACAAACGATAACTAGATATCAGCACAAGTGCAGTTCAGCTACGGGCTAAATTAGAACGCCGTGTCGCTTTGAAAGGCAAATCTGTTAGATAAAACTAAGGAAGCGTTGAATTTTGTGAAAGGTCGCATCGTTTGCGACGCATTCACATAAAAAACCTAGATGTCATTGATTATTCACTGGCTACAAAGCCTACATTCTTTTTACCGGCACACCTCAATATTAATATATACTTATATCAAGTATATTTTAAGTGTACTAGGAACTGAACGCTTCCGAGTTTCAGTTCTTTATGCTGTAGACTCTTATACCTACAAACCTCGGTGGGGTTTAAGTGCTATTTTTAAACATAACTGTTTGTAAAAATGGTAAGTGATAAATTAATTTAAAAAAAATTGGTTGTCTGTAAAGTCGGTTTACGGACGGTAATTTACGTGATAACGAGTGGAAGAGAGATAGATGCGTCACAAGCCGAACGTTTAGGCCGATCGTGCCTCTCTATCGCTTGTTCCGCTCTTTGGCTTTCACGCTCGGCTCAGGCGGAACGTGACACTGTTTCCTGCGTGCAGCAAGCGTTCATCGATTTATAAGACGTTATCACGTCAAAAAAAAACTAACTATTTTCTAAATTTGTATCTGTTACCGTTGCGGTGGAAAGTCAGGGGAAAAGTAGCCTGTTTTTATTGTAGATGCGTCTTATTGTCTCAAAGTAAACCGGGGCGGGTCCGTCCCTTCAAAACACCGAAATCAAAGCTTCGTAACTTGCCCACTCGATTACCATAAACAAACGGGAAAGACGCTTCTATGTTTTAATGACACTGTTTTAAAGCTTACTGCTATTTTGGAGTTTCGGCTTCGGAACACTCAATGAGGTAAAGTAACATACAGTAAAATAACTTCTATTCGGTTAGATTCAAAATATTGCTATATTGCTTGTACGGTTCGCCCACAACTCTTCCGAAGCACCAACACAAGCAGAAGGTTTAACGTGTATTTTTGAAATCGGTAATTTCATCTCAGTCATTAACGCGCCGGCGAACACTGAGCGCAACTTCAATTCGGCCACGTCAAAAACTTCGGCCTGAATATCGCTATCCCTGTTTAGTGACGAAGTTTAGCCACGCAGAGTGACAGTGATAGCAATAGAACGATTCTAAATTTGATTAGATTTTGACCATGTTCCGTAATACCAAAAATGATGACTGAAAACTTGTTGTATTTTTCTCATTGTGTTGTTATTCTGTAACAAGACGATATAATCTATGTTCATATGACTAGGATACGTAAGATGTTGTTGTTTTTAATACGAAACAATTAGGTTGAAAACAGGTCTTTTAAGACGTAAAAACATGCAGAATGCGATACGCTTCTATTTCATTTTAGGTAAGTATTTTGATCTAATATATGGTTGGGAACCTAGATAAATACTAGTTAAA
The DNA here is from genome assembly GCA_918857605.2 of Philereme vetulata. NCBI lineage: Eukaryota > Metazoa > Arthropoda > Insecta > Lepidoptera > Geometridae > Philereme > Philereme vetulata. The sequence continues at coordinate 9,597,519 of OU975436.1, forward strand.
TTAAAATAATTTCTTATTAAGGTAGAAATATGCTCCAATTAGAAATGATCTTAGTAGTAAGTGTTGTATGGGCGATTGTCCCTCCGGTGCCCCCTTAAGTATACTGTTTGTAGAAAGCTTTACTGTGGCTGTACTTTGATCTCGCTCCGATAATTTAACGGTGCCGGAATTGGTGTTGCACTTTGACGTAGCTGGACGATGTAATGAAAGTTTGGACAGTGTTTCGTACAGCGGTAGTTGATTTTCAAAACAATGAGGTTCCTGTTGCTATCGGAACTACACGTTCGTTAATAGAACGAGTTGGTAATTACTCACTGACCACAAAATAACGTCAAATACTTTTTTGTTTGCCATAATATACTTTTTTAAAGTCAAATAGTATGTAAAAAAACGAGTGTGCTTTAGACCACACGACTGAAGTAAAACTTCTTTTTCAAAATATAATTTTATAAAATTGTTCAAGAACGAAATGAAATTACAAAAAATAATCAAATGAACTACTGACTGAGATATACAGTGTGTTTTTTTAACTGGGACAGTTCGGCAGCACCCATAATCAGAGGAGATACAGGTGCAGTTTCTTTTAAAACATCAGCTCGTTTTCAAAGAAAAAAACATTTTGGCATTAACATTTTTTTGGTCAAACGTGAGTATGAATTATGAATTAAAATGAATCAAATTGGTAAAACTATTTTATGATGCCGATCAATGCAGTCCTTTGTCAGGATCATTTTATTGTACCGGATGAAAAAAATCTGAGCCGCGAAAGTTAGTCAAATTTGATAAATTGTATTCTCATACAACAGGACAAAGCAATATTCCTCCAACAAACATTTCATTAGATTCTAATTGCAAATTAAAGAAGTATTAATACTGTAGCGATTAAGAAGTTAAGAAACTCCATGCTCTCATGAGCAATTCAAAAAGATTTCGTATTTAAGAACAATTTTGAATTTCGAACATGGTTCTTGCATCTGTCGGACTTTTATATCAGTCATTGCATCATCTTATTTCTCCTATCATGGCATTGTCAATTACGCAAAAAGTAGACCTATTTGAAGTATAGGTACTTCCCCAATTGACGAAGCCCAACTAATGCGTTGAAGTGGTATCAGGAACGCTACCCAGACCGCGATTGAGGAAGTATGCTTCAATTAAGTCTACATTTTGCGTATTTGACATAAAAGTCCGACAAGTGCAAGAACCATCTTCGAAATTCAAAATTGTTCTTAAATACGAAATGTTTTTGAATTGCTCATGAGAGCATGGCGTTCCTAAACTTCTTAATCGCTACAGTATTAATACTTCTTTAATGTGCAATTAGAATATAATAAAATGTTTGTTGGAGGAATTTTCCTTTGTCCTGTTGTATGAGAATACATTTTATCAAATTTTACTAACTTCCGCGGCTCAGATTTTTTTCATCCAATGCAATAAAATGATCCTTACAAAAGAATGCATCGATCAGCATCAAAAAAATTTACCAACTTGATTCATTTTAAGGCGCTACTCACGCTTGACCAAAAAAGTTTTAACGCCAAAATGTTTTTCTTCGAAAACGAGCTCATGTTTTAAAAGAAACTGCACCTGTATCGCCTCTGGTTATGGGTGCTGCCGTACTGTCCCAGTTAAAAAAAACACTGTATATTTCATGGACTGGCTATGAGAGGAAGAGAAAAAGAAAATGTGCACGCGCACCTCTCTCTCTTGCTCCTACAGTAATATACGACACGTAACTCTCTCTCTTTCCATCTTCGCTAACTTATATATCCCTCTCAACTTCCGTTCGCACTTTTCGTAACGCATTCACCATGTTTCTCCCCAAGTCAAGCGTGCGTAGAGAAGTTTTACTTCAAAAAATCCAATTAAATCAACGCTGGTTTTTATTTACCTACAGTTTTAGCTGGTTGATGTTCGACAAGATGATTCAAAGAAACTGTTCAGTGAAATTCAGGTTGTGTTGAATGTGTATAAAATGCGACAAGTTCTATCTAGAAAACGCGTTTCACAAATAAAATATAACGAACATGTCGATCAATGTGTAAAACAGTTATTCGATATCTAAGCGATTTCAAACACTGAATAAATAATACTTTACGTATAATACATTACGTAATCAATTTCAGAACTGATCAAAGTATATCTAAACTTCCAACATAAACCATTTGATTCGAATCATCTTCGAGGTGAAGTTCTGCGAAGCGACCGCCCGATTTACATAAGCAGATAAGGGTGTTGGCGCTAATCCACTATTGTTTCAATTGCAAGCCCATTCATTAGGAGGGACGAGCGCTCGTTATGCTAATACCGTGCCAATTGTACACCGCGCTGTCATCACTTCGACGTGCTCAAGTGATGCCGATTTGAGAACATACACTAGAACAGATATATTATGAAACATATTTGAATATTTAGATCCACGTCTGAATGGGTGAATTTAAACAAATTGTCGAGTCAGTTGAAAAGTGCATTTGTTTCAATTGTATCAGCTTTGCCAACAAAAGCTTCGGCTCTTTATATAAGCGCTGTGGAATCGTGTGATATGTGGAGCTTCGAAAATGGGTCACAAGTTTGGAATATTTTAATTAAATAGAATCGAGTTTTGGTTTGTCAGATTTGTCTATGGACTAGATTGGCCTAGGTTAATATTAAGTAACAGAAAGAATATCCAATTATGTACAATAAAAATACAGAAGAAACAGTTAAATCATCTAAAGACCGTTGCAAACGATCTATAGATAGCTCAACAGTTCCAGTTGCGCGACACTGGCTGCATTGCCCCACTGAATTGCAATGCTTATGCGTTGAACCAGATAAGCGGCAGCTCTCGGATCACACGTCGCTTCGACCAGACGCCAAAAAAAATTTTGAATACGCGATTGACCCCGGTACTCCCAGGGTCTCGACCCCAAAAGGCTCAAATACGCTCGGTCGAGACTCCCATATTTGCACCGCTTGAGATCTTCGGCTGAGTTTGCCACCGCACCGGCCCCAACTGCTGTACTAGACTCACGTGGCGTCCCACACCAAAGGGGACACCCTTCTCCCAAGGTATAAGAGTCACACCGTCAGGCCTCTTACCATCGTCACAAATTTCTTTCAATATTTCGATACAATTTAATATTGCAAGAGAAATATTGAAAGAACTTTGTTTATTATTTTTATCAAGAACTGGTATTTAACGGGTGAGTGTTTGAGTGTCCCAATATTTCGGCTTTGTTGCATGCGCCATTATCACTGGCAATTAAAAAAATCACATATAAAGGTAAATATGCCGTTTTTAGTGAAAATGAACAATATTTTTACAAAATGCCATAATTGTTTCAAAAGTTATAACTTCGTTTATTATTTGGTGAGGGCGAACTTTCTATTTTTTTTTAAATATATTATAGGCTTGCGTTTGACCACGATCTCGCCTGATGGTAAGCGATGATGCAGTCTACGATGGTACACGCTTGCCTAGAAGAAACCTATTCACTCGCGACTTAAAGATACCCAGACTGTTGCTATCTGGAAACAAAGACTCTGGCAAGGCGTTCCACTCTTTGGCGGTGCGCATAATAAAGGTCGAAGAGAACCGCTTTGTGCGAATGGGAAGTATAATCATATATTATGGAAGGTATGTTTCAATTAAGTAATAATCAGAATCCAGAAACGTCAAGGTTACGGACAGATGCATCGTATCATATACCACGTGTTTTGTTATGTACAACATTAAATGTAAACACGGGTAGGCAAAAAATTCAAATTCATTTCGACAGAACATTTAAAAATTTCAAAAAAGCTTAATATCAAGTCCTAAAATATCAATGAAACAGCCTGTATAAAATAAGCAAATAAATCATATGCATTGACCATTACGCAATAAGTTTAAATAAATAAATATTATGACATTCCATTGTCATATATTGTCAATAAAAAATAAAAATAACTTACATTTATTTCAAGCAATTATGTAGCTCATATAAGGAAGCGCACAACACAATAGGTAAGAAGGTTTATACTAAACAGGGTTTTTGAGAGCATGCCTGTGACAGCAATGTCTGGTGTACGGGCAGTCTACTCTTCCGGCATCATTGCCAAGACGGTGTTGGCGCTGGCCCGCAGCCTGCGCACCAGGGACGCGGCTCGCTTGCGCATGACGGTATGGAAGCAGTCGACCCGCGCCGCCGCGAATATCCCTGATGCACTGCAGTAGCGGGGCAGACCCAGCACCGCCCTGAGTGCAATGTTATACTGGACGCGGAGTGCGTTGTACGTCGCCTGCGCATACTTCGCCCACAGGCTGCACGCGTATAGAGAGGTCTAATACGCCCGAAATAAAGCCAGCTTAACCCCCTCTGAACTACAAGCAAAGCTGCGAGCAATTATATTCGCACGCACGGACAGCGCCCTCCGCTCCTGTTCCATGTCTTCATTGTCTTTGAGGTCGGTAGTGACAACTTACCCAAGATATTTAAATTTATATACTCTGTCTAAGATATCCGTTAAGACAATATGGTTGAGACATTTTCAATCCATCTATGAAAATCTGATGTATGTTCACAAAAATATTAATTTGTTTAAGAAAAATAGCGATAATCATAATTATAATACTAGAAAAAAAGATAAACTGCTGTTGCCACTTGTAGACTCAATAAAGTTAGTAAATCTTATATGGCGGGTTCCTATATCCGTCGGTAACAGACTACGCCTCGTATCTCCTTGAAAATGTGTCAATCTAGTGTCAAACTTTTGACAGGTATTCAAGGAGAAACGAGTCGTAGCTGGTTACCGACAGATATAGGAACCCGCCATTAAAGGACAAGGTGTACGCATTTATAACAAACTCCCAAGTGCTGTACAAAAATTGACAGTTAACAAATTTAAAAACGTAATAAAACAAAATCTTTAAAAAAGACTTATTAAATATCGAATTAATGAGATGATAGAGAAGCTTGGGATTGAAATAGCTCCTACTCGTTCATAAATTTAGACGTAATTTATTTTCATTATTGTCATGTATTCTAAAAGGATCATTAAAAAAACAACCAGCCTTGTTTCTTGCCTTTTTTTTCTGGCTTGGAGCGCGCGCGGTGGTCAGATGTTACACATCATATGCGACTACTGTAAGGCTCGTAGTTATTCTCATTGTATCATGACATGCGTTTATAAAGCTATCGTGTGTGACAAAGAAAGGTTTTCGTAATCTTTCTTTAGAATACAAAATAAAACGAGCAAGGTAGACCAGGCTGGTCGCCGCACGTGAGGACACGCTGGAAATTTAATCGAGAGCGCTGGTAAGCGACCGCATTACGAGTAAAAATCGTCATATTGTGCTGACGCAGACCGATCGGCCTCGATCGGAACACGCTCGTACACAACGTAATGCCTTGCAACGTCTTACTGTGTACTAGCTTACCCGCCCCAGTTATTAACAGATTTTTATCAAAATAAAAAATAGCCTTTAGCATCAGGGATAGTGTAGCTTTGTATTAATTTTCAAAATGAGTTTAGTAGTTCCGGAGTTTACTCATTATATACAAACTTACCTCTGTTACACTCCCATCAAAAAATAATTAAATAAAACTACTGTGATATGTACCTAATACTAAATAATTAAATATTGCTGGACATTTACCACAGCGCTATCTAGCCCCAAACTAAGCAGAGCTACTATGGGAACCAGATAACTGATAGAATACTTATATACTTTTTTGTACATACATACTTATAATATACTAGCTGACCAATCCGCAGCTTTGCACGCGTAGTTTTTCAATAAAAACATTACCCTCCTTCTGCGCAGTTGGGTAAAAAGTAGCCTATGTCACCCGGGGATAGTGCAGCTTCCCAACAGTGAAATATTTTTTTAAATCGGTCCAGTAACTTCGGAGCCTATTCGTTACAAACAAACAAACAAACAAACCTTTTCTCTTTATAATACTACTAGCTGACCAATCCGCAGCTTCGCACGCGTAGATTTTCCACAAAAACCCTCCTTTGCGCAGTTGGGTAAAAAGTAATCTATGTTACTCAGGGTGAATGTAGCTTTCCCATGGTGAAAAAATTTTTGAAATCGGACTAGTAGTTTTTGAGTTTATTCATTACAAACATACAGACAAAAATACAAATCTTTCCTCTTTATAATATTATAGTATACAAATAATATGGTATACCGAAGTTTTTTGTAGATATTGATATATTCTTTAATATTGTAGAACACACTTTTGTTCTATCATCAATAGTTTCCGCAGCGCATGCGGCGAAAGACGTTTTAGGGCACTTTTTTACACCTTGGGTTACGTTGTAACGTGACAATTTTATGTCACGTTACATCCTTCACTTAACTTAACATTTACTATTATAAACAATTTAACTTTACATATTACACTCATATACAAACAACATGCCACGACATCTAGCGGTATGGCGGCGTACTAACTGCCCAAACACTCGATTCGCAGATATCGAATTCCAAGCGTCCTCTCAACGCAGTTCGCCAAGTTTACCGCAGATGGCGTTGCATGCACCTTGTAAAAAAATCCAATAATTATCTTTATTGATTTATAATCAATTTTAATTATCAAAACATCTTGATTTACTAAATTAAATAATCCTTTTCTTACTAGAAACAAAATATAAATAAAATTTTAAATAATAAAAGGCCGAATTCAATTAGCGTCTTTGACTGAAACAAAACTGATGGAAACATCAAACTTTATCTTGAGTGACACTGAATAGTGTCAGGTTTTTCTATATGGGATCACCAGAAATATTACATCAGATTTTTTTTTCTACAAGCCTTTGGAACAAATTCAATTTTAATAATTGGAAAACGCCGGTAGTTTTTTTATCGGGTATAAAAGGACAGTGCCGTCTGTGCTCATTCTCTTTTCCACGCCTGGACTCAACTGTGAAACTTCTGATCTACGTACTACAAACTTATATTTTTGGACAGTGATTCCTTTGTCTTCTTATTGTGAATTCGTGTTACTTCCAAGTCGGGAAGTCAATTCACGGGCATCGCTGCTGATCTTTCTGATTACTGCTGGATATCTACACCTTGACGCACGTCAAAACCTAACACCGGAGCCGTCGAGAAGCGTGGTGTTTTCTTACGTCACACTGCTGGCCGAACCACGCTCTCACAACAAGTCTACCGCCACGAGCTCGATCGCCAAGCGTCCTGCTAGCTGCCTTGAGAAACACCAGGGACCACGCCTGCCCAGGAGGTCTACCACCCGGGTTAAAGCCCACTCCATCTCTCCGAGCAGACGCCAGGGACGTTCGACGAAAATAACACGAGGTGTATCGATTCCATTATTTTATCCGGGTCAAACCCAAGTAATCTTCCTCTCTTTTTTTCTGACGCTAACGTCAGATGGCGCCCACTTATTTAAACTAAGACAAGTCTGTTGGACCAGGTGCTCAACGTTCTGTAACTGCTGTACTATAGGCCATAAGCCCTAATAATCTAAGCTCTTCAAGCCAGCGTCTTTCTATACTACCTTCAATGTAAAATATTTAATCTAAAATCTATAATATATAAATGTGTAATCTGTAAATCTCTAGTCTAAGTATATATTCACCGTAAACCAAGTCATTTGTGATTAACCTCTGTTTATCTTGCCACATGTATAGGAAATAGAATTTACGAACCTACTCGCTCTACCGATCTCTCTTGTTTTATAATTATATGTATTGAAATCAAATTTAGTTTCATTTATCTCTAATATCTAAATATCACTTTTACAACGTTACTTAAGTTTTAGTAAGGATCCCTTTTTTTTCTAGCAATAAATATAGCCTATGTCACTCAGGGTGAATGTAGCTTTCCAATGGTGAAAGAATTTTTGAAATCGGCACAGTAGTTTTTGAGATTATTCATTACAAACAGACACACACACACAAAATACAAATCTTTCCTCTTTATAATATTAGTATCGATAGAAAAACAACCAGAACCGGAATAAACATTTAATGTTTCTTTATTATTTAATTTATTTCAATTAGATTTTTGATTTTTTTTCATACGAACTTTAACCCCATTTTACGCTTGGAACCCTTTCGTTTTGCGGGATAAAAAATATTCGAAATGTTAATTCATAGTAAGTATATGGTATCATTATAACAAGTTTTATCATAATCTGTATTCTGTATGCCTCGCACTCACATTGGACATTAGTTGGGTCAATAATACTTATTATAGCTTCCAAACTGATAGACTGGTTTCAATGCACTTTTCATTGTAATATGAAGCTTGTGGAGTAAATATATACATTACTAATATGTTTTTGGTACACCAAGGCAGTTATTTTGGTCCAGCTGCTTATATTGACTGTACCTACTTATCTACTCATACACTCTAACGTCTGGAATATTTATTACAGTGCAGATGCTACGCAACGCTAAAATGATTCAACGTGTTTTTGCCAGAAAGTTGTAAATACAATAATAGGTCTTTTCCTGCGTCAATATAAATTGAATGTACCTTTTCATCATCATCATCAATCTATAACAGTCCACTGCTGAACGTAGGTCTCTCACAGGGTGCGCCATGGAGCCTGATCCTCAGCTCTTCTCATCCAATCTTTACCAGCCTCAGCGCGCAAATCGTCACTCCATCTAGCCGAAGGACGTTCTACACTTTGCTTGCCTAGACGTTATCTCCACTCCAGAACACGTTTACCCCAGCGGTTATCGGTTCTGCGCAGATATGACCGGCCCATTGCTCCTTCAGCTTGCTGACCCTCTGAGCTATGCCGAACACCTTGGTTTTATCGTTCAGAGAAATCCCGAGCATAACCCTTTCCATAGCTCGCTGAGCGACTTTTTTGTGGACCAGTCCCACCGTAACTGTTCACGTTTCAGCTGCATAAGTCGAATATATTTTATAATCTAAGTATTGATTTAATTAATAATAACGTCTAACATTATACATCTTCTCTTTGTAATATATTAAAATCGACCGGTTTTAATGTTTTTTTTTGTATATTTTGTAGGTATGAGAATAGATCGTAAAGTATTTTACACCCTCCAACCCCCATCTCCCATTATCCATATAATTTAATCGTCGTAAGTTGACGTGAAGTCATTTACATGAAGTGTCGCGTCACTTTGACAAGAGTTTTTTATTTACGTAGTTTTTATTCCAAAGCTCCCACCCACTACGCAAGTGCTATGCGAGTAGTACTAATACTTAATTTTTGGCGACATTTTGATGTAACCATTAATGTACAAAAACACTATAGCTAAGTAAATCTTTTGTTAGATAAATTGCACCCACAATATTGACAAGCACATACAAAACTTACACGAGTTTAATGGCCTTTAGGACCGAGAGTTACAATATACTGTCGATAGTACTCACCCATCAAAATGATTAACCCAGAGTACGAGTATTATTGCCAATACCCTAAACACACGCCATAAAAGCTAATACACACTGACCCAATAAAGACGCAGTGCCCAATGAACTCTCCGGTTAAAAATCCAATTGTATGCGGGACGAAGTCCGGCGGCAGCTGCGACCGCATTATATCGGCGTGCTTATATTGGTCGGACGGGCAACTTGAAAAGCCGGAAATTAAAGAAAAGCGGCTACCTAATTATGTAAAACTAGCGACAGCAGTGCGACAAGCAATCGGTCGCGAAACGTCTAATTTACTATGAGATATAAAAGTTCTATCTGCTGCCCACCATTTGCTGGTAGCGCTAGTTTCTATGTGCAATTTGACGTTTCGCGACCGTTTGCTTGTCGCACTGCTGTTGGTAATTTTACATAATTAGCTACCCGGTACTTTGACATTTCAGACAATTTGGCTGCTTTGTACCAACTGGACTTTTGATACCAAAAAGCATCAGTAGTTCGGTGCTTTTACCAATAGGACTATTAACCCCAAAAAGCATCAGTAGTCAGTTATTTGTACCAACAGGACTATTAACCCCAAAAAGCATCAGTAGTCAGTTATTTGTACCAACAGGACTATTAACCCCAAAAAGCATCAGTAGTCAGTTATTTGTACCAACAGGACTATTAACCCCAAAAAGCATCAGTAGTCAGTTATTTGTACCAACAGGACTATTAACCCCAAAAAGCATCAGTAGTCAGTTATTTGTACCAACAGGACTATTAACCCCAAAAAGCATCAGTAGTCAGTTATTTGTACCAACAGGACTATTAACCCCAAAAAGCATCAGTAGTCAGTTATTTGTACCAACAGGACTATTAACCCCAAGAAACATCAGTAGTTCGGTGCTTTGTACCAACCGGACTATTGCCACCAAAAAGCATCAGTAGTCAGTTATTTGTACCAACAGGACTATTAACCCCAAGAAGCATCAGTAGTTCGGTGCTTTGTACCAACCGGACTATTGCCACCAAAAAGCATCAGTAGTTCGGTGCTTTGTACCGACCGGACTATTAACCCCAAGAAACATCAGTAGTTTGGTGCTTTGTACCAACCGGACCATTGACACTAAAAAGCATCAGTAGTTCGTTGTTTTGTACCGACCTGACTATTAACCCCAAAAAACATCAGTAGTTCGGTGCTTTGTACCAACCGGACCATTGACACTAAAAAGCATCAGTAGTTCGTTGTTTTGTACCGACCTGACTATTAACCCCAAAAAACATCAGTAGTTCGGTGCTTTGTACCAACCGGACCATTGACACTAAAAAGCATCAGTAGTTCGTTGTTTTGTACCAACCGGAGTATTGACAACAAAAAACATCAGTAGTTCGGTGTTTTGTACCGACCGGACTAAAAGCATCAGTAGTTCGGTGCTTTGTATTGACACCAAAACACTTTGTATCAACAGGACTATTGAGTCCTGTTGATACAAAGCGTTTTGGTGTCAATACACCAAAACGCAACAGTAGTATGGTCAACCGGACTATCAACCGAGCTACTAACACTAGAGGTTCTGTTATGGGTTAAATTCGTTTTATAAAAGCGGTTCGCTAAAGTAAATAAAAATTCAAAATAACTAGCAGTTCATATCACAAACATCAATTGATATTTCATATAATATTAGCTTATAAGTACATTTTCTAACCTTTCAGTTTAGAAAGAAGTACATTAAATCAAATCAAATCAAAAACATTTATTTGTGAACAACACCAATAGTACAACAGAACAAACACACACAGGAGACATGACAAAAAGAACAAAGAAACAATAACTAAAAGATTAAAATTAAATAAAAATGCAAAATAATGCAGTGTGTGTGTCTCATCGTACTCACTGCTGGTCTTCCGTTAGAGCCTCTTTGAGTAGACCACGGATATCCGCCCACTAACTAAGCATTGAACAACTAAATACAATTAAATATACTATGAATAAAAATAAATAACATAATAAAATAATAATAACTCCTACCTATTTACCGTGAAGCCGGAGAGAGTCAACATGAACTAAAATAAATCACACGACAAGCTAGCCCCACAACAACGCACTAGCCGGCAACCCACATTCACCCTGTAAGGGCACTGCAACTGGTTTCAACCACTACACCTTCGGATAATATCAAAATTTTTAATTTTTAGAATCCTAGAAAACAGGAGAATGTGATGTTTATTGGCTCTTTTCTAAACTGAGCTAAAATTTTTGATTAATTGGTCAAGAATTTTTATTATTTAATTTGCAGCCCTTTCATATGATACCCCCCAGGATACAAAAACATTTTTTTTGAGGGTCTAATTACTCCATTAACAACTAAAAAAATAGATATTAGATATAATCTTTGACTTTTCAAATAGCGCCATGTAAACTTAAGTGCAAAGTATTCACGAAATGTGCGACCAACATACTGACCTTAAGTTTAATTTAAATTACAAGTAATAGTTCATATATTTTGTAAACTCTGTTTTGGGGTAGTCATTGCAAATATTTTGAATTTGCAAACAAAACAAATGAATGATAGATAAAAAAAACAAATGATAGATAAAGTTGTTTTTTTCATTTAAATGATAATAAATAAATAAATATTGCTGGACATTTCACACAGCGGTATCTAGCCCCAAACTAAGCAGAGCTTGTACTATGGGAACCAGATAATTGATAAATTTTTTATTAATAAAAATTAAACACATTTTTTGTTTTGTAAATACATACTTATTATACATAGAGAAACAATCAGACCTGGAAAAAATATCTGTAGATCATGCAAACATTTGTTCCGCGGCGGGAATCTAACCCGCTACCTCATGCGTCTCAGCCGACTATTCGCCCAATGCACCACGGAGGTCATTTTTTATTACAGTTAATTATAAAAATTACTTCTTGGAGTTTTTTATGACACTGAGCATGTGGATGAAATTATTCAAGTTTTGCATTATGTACATTTACATGAAACATTACGCATGCGTACTTATTTATGTAAACATAATATATAGTATAATAATATATACTATAATAGTATATAGTATATACTATTACAAGTACCTGTTATGTTTAAAATTAATATTACCTATGATTTTTTACCTATTTTATTTATTTAACGACCTCCGTGGTGCAGTGGGCGAATAGACGGCTGAGACGCAGGAGGTAGCGGGTTCGATTACCACCGCGGAACAAATTTTTTCACGATCTACAGATATTTCTTCCGGGTCTGGTTGTTTCTCTTATATTATAAGTATGTATTTAGAAAAAAAAGGTATGTAAGTATTCTATCAGTTATCAGGTTCCCATAGTACAAGCTCTGCTTAGTTTGGGGCTAGATAGCGCTGTGTGAAATGTCCAGCAATATTTATTTATTTATGTAATATAAACATGAATTATAAAAATTACTACTATATAATATAGGTACTTATAATAGTATATAGTGTATACTATATACGTAGGTACCCTAATAAGCTTCTGACGGGCAATAATGGGAATACAGAGTAAGCAGAAATCTCTTCAGCCGGACATGACATGTCCAACTAAAGCCGGAAGCACCGTCCCCACCGTGGTCATATTGGTCAGGCGGCCAAAGCGGGTCAACTGGACGGTTGATGAAATGCCTCGCTTCTCATTTTCACCGCCACATGTGCTCGTTGCAATATCTGATAGATTTATTATTCGCGCCTTTGTTAGCGTTAAGCAAGTCACACACGACGAATATGCTATCATATTTTATGTTACCATATCTAAAGTATATTATACTATTAGACGACCTCCGTGGCGCAATGTGCGAATAGCCGTGCTACTGCTTCACTAGTGGTAGAACTTTTGTGAACGGGCTCGAGGAAGTGGGCACCACCGCCTTACCTTTATCTGCCGCCAAATAGCAGTACTTGGGCTGCTGTGTTCCGGTTAGGTTGTAATGGTATGTTCCTGTAATTACTGGCACATAGGCATAACAGCTAAGTCCTATAGTATGGCAACGTAACCACATAGAGATCAAGACAACATATTAGCATGTTTTGAATTCTACGTGGATATCCATGGGCTGCAGTAGCCACTTAACATCTGGTGGACTGAATGCTCATTTGCCATATAAGTAGTATAAAAAAAAATAAGCTGGCTGAGACGCAGGAGGTACCGGGTTCATTTCCCGCCCCAGAACAAATGTTTGCATGATCTACAGATATTTGTTCCGAGTCTGGTTGTTTTTCTATGTATTATAAGTATGTATTTACAAATAAAAGTAATTAAGTATTGTATTAGTTATCTGGTTCCTATAGTACAGCTCTGCTTAGTTTGGGACTAGATAGCGCTGTGTTAAATGTCCAGCAATATTTATTTATTATAGTATTCTGAGGTATCATACACGGGTCTTTTTATTCTTTTGAAAGTCTGTAGCTAACTTGTATGTGCACTTATACTGTATACCTGTATCTTTCGTATTTCATATCATAAGGTGAAATATCCATAACGCTCGGGATCTTAAGATACTGTAAGATGGAAATATATATTATCTTTGCCATGTGTGATGATCCATTGGATTGCACGGCGAATTATATTTTATATTAACATACAATATTATACCGTCTTCATTGTTTGTGATGAGCTATAGAGCTTCATTTACCGGTTAGCTGACTGAAGTCAGTGAAAATCTATTCAACTTTCTTTTGTTTTTCGAAAGCTTGTCTTGTCGTATACTCAATACGCTGAGAGAGAACAACCCTAATATTTTTACGTCGTGGCCGGAAATAATAGGCAAAAATATCATATGGTCTGATACCACATCATCATCATCATCATCATATCAGCCGTAGGACGTCCACTGCTGGACAAAGGCCTCCCTCATTGATCTCCAGGAACTGCGGTTGGAAGCGGCCTGCATCCAACGCCGACCTGCGGTTCTTACCAAGTCGTCTTCCAATCTTGTAGGTGGACGTCCTACGCTGCGCTTGCCGGTCCGTGGCCGCCATTCGAGAACTTTCCGGCCCCATCGGCCATCTGTTCTGCGCGCTATATGGCCTGCCCATTGCCACTTCAACGTGCTAATCCGTCGGACTATGTCGGTGACTTGAGTTCTACGTATCTCCTCATTTCTGATTCGATCCCATAGAGAAACCCCGAGCATAGCCCTCTCCATAACTCGTTGAGCGACTCTGAGCTTATTCATAAGGCCAATAGTGAAGGACCACGTCTCGGTTCCATATGTCATCACTGGTAACACACACTGATTGAAGACTTTCGTCTTAAGGCACTGAGGTATGTATGATACAATACAAGAATAAAATTAAGATGGACGCAGCGCCAGTAACTTGGATGTGAGGCACCCAAAGTGTGCGGTCCTGTCGTAAATATTTATTCTTGCCATTCTTGCCAATCCGCAGTCAATGGATGCGGTTACTGACTGCCGACACTTACGGCCGTCATTGCTCAGCATAACAGTCTGTGTTGTCATTGGCCCTTAAATTACACACACACACATTGCTAAGTGGGTGCTTTAGTTATTAATAAGGCAGCGCGACATTATTTGACCATGGCTAACTTCAAACTTACACATTAGCTTTGAATATATGAATGAATGAATGAAAAAAACTTTATTATATCTTACAAGCTAGACACAATAGATATAAAGAAATAATCTTTGTTACGTTTAGTTGCATAGTCTTACATATAACTATTTTAGTCTTGTTTACACCTTCCTACATTATAAACGTATGTTTAGTCCCTAAGCCCAATCAGTTAGTTTTTTTAGCGTTTAGCGTTAGTTTTGCTAATTATACAATTGTATTTTGTAAATTTTATGTATCTGCATTGTATCGGGGATGAAGCTGCCTTCTGTAATGCAGTTTTTTAACTAAAACAGAAGACAGAGAACTCTCTCTTCTTTTTACCCATGTTTTATTTGAAATAAATTATTTGTATTTGTATTTGAAACAAATAAATGTAAGCATAATGGGCGGACTTATCGCTTAACAAAGCGATCTCTTCCAGACAACCTTTGGATGGAAGATTGGCCGAGGTGTAAACGAAGCTTTGATCCTCTAAAAGGGATTGAAAAACAGTCATTATCTCTATTATCAGTAAAAACTGGATCTTTACCATGACAACCTCCGTAGCGCAGTGGGCGAATAGCCGGCTGAGATGCAGGAGGCTTCGATTCCCACCGCGGAACAAATATTTGCATGATCTACAGCATCTATGCCGTTTTGGTACGCAGACACATGAGTCGAACCTGTTTTATTGGATTCATTTGTATCTACTGTTCCTTAAAGTTGTTTCATGTGTCATTTTGTGTGTGCCAAATAAATGATTATTCTATTCTTCTATTCTATTCTACAGATATTTGTTCCAGGTCTGGATGTTTTTCTATACATTCTGATTCCCATAGTAGAAACTCTGCTTAGTTTGGGGCTAGATAGTGCTGTGTGAAATGCCCAGCAATATTTATTATTATTATTTGCGACTTTTTGAGTGAACGCAAATGCTCCGATTGTTATAAGTGAAAATAATGGTTTTTTTGATGGCTGGTGGCGAGTGATAGTGAGATATGGAGGAAGATTGGAGAGACAGCAGTGGAAAAGTATTGGTTAAAAAAAAACGTTTGTAACCATGATGTGATCATCTCTTCGACTCTCTTGATATCATGAAAATAATTACAAAGATGAATTAAAATTCTTTACTATGCCTAACAAGCTAACATAATAAGAAACACGAATATAAAGGGCGGTTTTATCGCTAAAAATATGCGACTTTTCTGGCAAGTTAACTAAATAACTCAGTTGTAAGGTGCTGGACATTTAACACAGCGCTATCTAGCCCCAAACTAAGCAAAGCAAAGCTACGGGAACCAGATAACTGATGCAATATAGATAATGTAGAAAAATACCCAAACCCGGAACTAATTCCTTGTAAGTCATGCAAATATTTTTTTTTATATTTTACTCAGTTATTGTGTGTGTATTTTACTCAGCAAAATATAACTTAGTATAAACAAATTTAAGCACGGTCACTTAATTAGACAACTATAAATGTTAGTAGTTTTTTCAATAACAAATATATTTATACATATTTTTTTTATTAACATCTGGTTAAGTCTTCGCGCAAATAAGCATATTATCTTTTCCTATAGAAATGTGATTTGTCTACGCATCGACACAACTTTTATACAATTCTATTCCGACGATAGTAAACTTAAAATAACCGGTACCGGGCGCTTTGGAACATGTAGGTATGTTATTCGAAATGGTCATTGTCTAACATGAACAATTTTTTCTATGACTTTTCTTTATTCGGTGTTTGTTATAAAAAAAACACATGGGGAAAATGATGCATATCATATAGATAACCCGAAGTCAAACATTTTGTACGATTTTTTTTAATTATACTGAAAAGTTGTTCAGTTTAATAGGTACAATTACCTAATTAAGTAAACACGTAGGTAATCTGAAAACTGTGACAAGAGTCAGCTTTAATATTGCTGTTTAACATGAAATTATAACATGATAACGTTAACTAGTAATTTGCTTACTTTTATGAATTTACAAATTAGTTCAGATTAAAATACTTTATGTCAACAAAGCACGAACTTTTCAGGATTTTATGATGTTCTTGCATGTACAGTTTTACGTTCGTACCGTGCTTCGTTATCTACATTGTTTCAAAGGATGTATGAACAAAGAAAGTTCGTTAAGTGTATCAGGTTTTATCGAAGAAAATGAAAAAGAAACCTACTAAAACTTCGTAGCATAATAGTATATTTATTTATAGTGTTATCCGAATACATGCGGAAAATTCAAGATTTTTTTTGTGTTCGGATAACACTATAAATAAAAATACTATTTGAAATAAGCAACGCGACATCTCTTGTCAATGTACTGTACTGCAACGTTCGGCATTGAGCAGGTACAAAGAACTATATAAGTTTTCCTGTAGATGGAGCTAACGGCGCTTTAGTCGTAATTCTGAATGATCTCACTGATTTCGACCTGGACGTGAATTGCCTTGTAGATGGTAGTGCATCCTCGTATCAAGAGGAAGATCGCGGGGTCAAGTCCCGTCTAGGCTTGTAATTTTTGAGATGATTTTAAAAAAAATCTCGTAGCATAAGTTGTTTTTGATCACCTCAAATATGTTACAATTTATTTATTACCCTCAGATACATAGAAAAAATTAAAATTAACGCTAAGAGTCTTTAAGACTAGTGCTCTTTTACAAGCTTTTTAGGGTTCCGTACCCAAAGTGTCAAACGGGACCCTATTACTGAGACTCCGCTGACTGTCTGTCCGTCTGTCACCAGGTCTCATGAACCGTGATAGTTAGACAGTTGAAATTTTTACAGATGATATATTTCTGTTGCTGCTATACAAATACTAAAAACAGAATATTTAATATTTAAGATAATTATTTAAGGGAGGCTCTCATTTATCAAACGTGATTATTTTACTCGTTTTTGCTAGATATTAATAACGGTAGCAGGTAGACGCTTGAAATATTCACAGAATATTTAATTATATATTTACATTAAAAATAAATAATTAAAAAAAAAACAAATATTAAAGGGGGCTCCCCTACAAAAAACGTGATTTTTTTCTCGTTTTTGCTAGATATTGATAACGGCAGCAGGTAAACGCTTAAAATATTCACAGAATATTGAGTTATATTATTCACTTTAAAAATATATAATTCATTTAAAATAAAATTAATATTTGCGGGGGGCTCCCATACAACAAACGTGATTTTTTGCCGTTTTTGTAGAAAATGGTACGGAACCTTTCGTGGGCGAGTCCGACTCGCACTTGTCCGGTTTTTTTATAAACTTGCAATGTACTCGTATGTATGTTTGTCCGGATTGAATCTTGCAACTAAATTTTGAATCAGTTATCTCTACCGATTGAGCTGAAATTTAGTATACACGGTTATTTTGCAGAACAATGCATATTTATACTAAGCATGATCTGATTCTACTCCTGGGATTGGCTCCAGACGAAGGAACTCTTCAATGGTTAAAGGCACCGGTACGAAATTTAGTATACGCATTTAATTTTAATATGCAGTTCTAAGTTCCACCATGACATGTCTGCTGCACTCAGGGTTGGCTTCCAAGAAGGAACTCCTCAACGGTCAACAGCACATACACGAAACATTGTATACGCATTTAAATTTGGAATACATATGTAATTTTTGTAACAATGCAATGATATAGTACCATGGCGTTATCTCATGATGGAGGCAGATGCTTGACAAAAAAAAAAAGTTATTTCATAGTAAATTATAAATTACAATTTAGCCCTGCTTACCAAACTAAATACTTGAGAATACTTGTGTTTTGGTAATTAGTGCTATCCCTTTGAAATCATTATAAATGTACATTGTTCATGGATGTGAAAAACGGAACCTCTGAATAGATTGTAGTGGGCTAACACAACACAACAAACTAGTGTTTGGGCTCATTTGAATCTGTTTGCGGTTCTAATTAAGAATTTTATAAAAACTTGTTTTGAAAAAGTTATTTTTCAACAAAAATCTTATTATCTATAGGTAGGTAACCACAGCTTGCAGTTTATAAAATATATGTAAACAAAATTAAGCTATAATCAATTTAACAAAACAACTACTAACTTTTTTTTAATGTAAGCGATGTTGGGGTCTAAGATGAAGCATGAAGATCTAGCAAAAATCTATTTACTCTTACCTTAAAGAGGCCCGGATTGTATTCATTAGGAAAGACAGAAGATGGCAGTGTTCCATACCTTAGCTGTACGCATCAAAAACGTAGAACCAAAACGGTGTGTGCGAATGTGGGTGTACGTATCAACTAGGTACGGATGGTACTGGGCCGTGCGCCTGCTTGTCCTTTGTTGGAAAGGGGATGGCGGTATCAGATCGTATAATTCCTGGGCACATTTTTTTTTGTACGAATGGAGATGGAACAAGCCTATGGCCCACCTGATGTTAAGTGGTTACCATCGCCTATAACAAAGTATCGCCTCGTAGGTAGTATCGCTACGATGCACTACCCTGCTTCTATCAACTTGAGGCATACACGTGTAAAGCCTCATGTGCCTGTAATTTCACCGGCACACCCTTCAAACCGAAACACAGCCATGCTGCTTGGCGGCAGAAATAGGTATGGGGTATATAGAATGTACCTATGTGTGTGTATGGTAGAATACATTCCCTAAATTGTATTCTGTAAAAGATCGATAGTCTTGAAACTTTACGGCGGTGTTCGAGGCTTTGGGTCTTAGCCTCTGCCATATATTACTCACCTATAAGCCTAAAAACTCTACGTTCTATCGAATCTAAGGTAGCGAGCTCGTATTTCACCGAACCGTCCCAAAGATGGCAGCAGTATTCCATTCCAGACTGGACTTGGTGCTTTGTAGAGACTAAGAAGCTGTCCTGGTGTGAAGTACTGACCTTGTTGAGAATGCCCAGCTTCATGGCAGCTGTTTTAGCCTTAGACTCGATGTATGAGCTAAAGTTGAATGTAGGCGTGAGCGAAACCCCTAAAAGCTCAAGGTGACCTTCTTACAAAAATTCTTTACACATAAAATATTCTCTGAAAGAAATCGCTTTGAAGCGATAAATTCGCACATTGTTCTTTCGCTATATTGTTTGTTTTTTTTTTATTTTTAGTGCGTACAATTTAGTGTTTTCATTGATTTATTTATTTCATTATGGGGAATAACAAAACTCTACATGATCCAGGATGAAATCTTGAATGATTGGAGTATTGTCTTGTCCACTAATAAGTGGTGCTATACTAATTGTATTGTATTGTTTGTAAACTTCTAAAACATCTAGGTACCTATAAATTATGTATCCCTTTCCTGTTTACAGTGTCCTGTCCTCCGAACTTTGTGTCAGTAAGGCTTCTGTCACAATATTTGTCTTTCTGAACTCACTTCTCGGACTTTCGTCTTTACACATCACTTCGCCCTCACCCACTCTTATTTATTCTGTTCCCCTCTATAATCCTCTTTTCTCGAGCAAAATATTTAAATTTGAAACGTTTACAACCGTATTATTGTGCCTCATTTTTTATGATAATACAGATGAATTGTACTCGAATGAATACTTGAACAGATGAGCTGCTATCGTCTGGTAGGTATTTATAGTAGATTATTAACCAAGGGGATAAAGCAGTGTCTTCTGTCGCGGGTGACGATTTAAATCGCGAGCGTAACGAAGGACTCGAGGTTTACTCCCGAGCGTAGCGAGAGTGTTAAAAACTTAAGACAATTAAAAAATAATGTTAAAAAAATTAAGACGAGTCTGAGTGTAGCGAGGGATTTAAGTTCACCCAAGACTAAGACAGCTTTATCACCGAGGAAAATACTCTACTTTTCATACCATTTGCGAAAAAATTAACATAATAATAATATGAGATAAGCATTTATTAAAAATAATGTCAATTAAAAGTAAAAGTTAACATTCGAAACATTGGGTCCAATTATTGATAGGGAGAGTTACATTTTTGTTTGGTACATTTATTGTTGATGAGTTGATTTGAGTATTTGATTTAACATCGTAACGTATTTTTAGAACATTAACTTATTTATAAAAATAAATTAAAATAAACTTAACGTTTATGTATTTGAAGAAAACAAAAACGCGGCAAATTCCTAGACTAATATTTTTTTGTCGGAAAAGCAAAGGCATCAAGCTCATACGGCCTCGTCGGTTTTCGTAATTTTATATAATAATCATAACTGCATAATAAATGCGTATTCCTTTTTCAAAAAGATATATAATGATTTATATACAAACTCAATGGTGTAAACACAGATGTAGTTCAGTATAGATTTCGGTAAGTATTCCAAATTTAAATCACATTCTCCCCCTAGAGGATGAATGAAATTCAGTACAATTTTCTTTCCCTGTTTTTAACAGATAAAAAATGACTATTGTTATGTTCGCTTTTTGTGGCATAGAATGTCACTTTTTTGAGCAAGTGGTACGAAAAAGTCATTTTCAGTATAAGTGTTTAGTTTGTTTATACCTCTATAGAGAAAGATTACAATTTCTCTAGTAAATATCAACTTCATTAAGTCTCATCATTAACATTTAAGTCTAGGGTAAAAAGTTTATATCTATTTATTAGAAACGTCATAGTATCTAATGTATGTATAATAAATATTATATATATCATCATTTTATATATTATATTTAGGTATGCAATTTAATATTTTATTTATATTATATTTAGGTATTAGTTGCAATCCATAACTTAAGTGCACCCCCGACCGTCTTTGACATTACTATATCCTCTCCATCCAAAGGTTGTCTGGAAGAAATCGCTTCAAAGCGATAAGACCGGCCATTGTCCTATTTGCTTGGTGTCTGTAATTTCAATTTTTTTAATGTGTACAATAAAATGTTTTCATTCATTCATTCTTCCGACAAAACTGCGTGTTTCATAATGAACTCTGTTTTGAGTGGAGTTTCATAGATACTTTAATTAATGTTGATTCTTCACTAGGTACAACCAATATGGTTGGTTTACATACCAAATGGGTTGTAGTGGGCTACTAGTGTCTGGGCTCATTTGAATCTGCTTGCGGTTCCGAGTATGGATTTTATAAAAACTTGTTTTGTAAAGGAATCTCAAACGACCAAATTGAGACGAAATAGTTTAATAAAGCTAAATCAGTAGCAATACAGCGAACATTGTCGAGCACGATGTTGATTAGAACCCTTTATCGCTAACAAGATCCGTCTAACTTTACCAATTCGGGGGTCGACAAATCGAAATCGGTTTTAGCAAAACAAGTATTAATTTTGTATCGGGATTCCGACTTTGGGCGGGCGGCGCGCAGTCTAGCTGCGAGCGAAGAGCGCTAGGCGGTTGCTCCCCCGCCCCGGCCAGTCGGTCCCGCGCTGGCGAGGAAGCCTCACGTCTCCCTCCGTCTTATTCCGGCCACACACACATTTCCTCATCAATATCACGATACGCGTCTACCTCAGGCCACAACACTACACCTGCCGCCGAGTCACGTGTGCTCCCGCGCGATTTCTGTGACCATTTTACTATACCTAATGTAAATAACGCGCGTAAACAGAAACGGTGATTTTGTATTCGAAGTGATGTCTCAGTGTACTTACTGATATTTGATTGTCTAGCGGATTGTAATTGTGGATCTCGAGCCGTCCCTGATAATATGAAGGATGTTTATTATGAAGGTATGTTTGTTTCCGCATGGTTTGTTTATTTGATTGTATTGGAGTCAGCTGGCTGTTATTTTCCTTAATGTATCTGATTAGCTTGCAATAAAAGCAATTGTTAGCTTTGTTTCTACGTTTATTTGCGCCGTTCTATCAATAGCAGGCCTAAATCATAAAACAAGCAAGAGTGACAATTGACATATAAAAAAAACAATTTATTAACATGTAAATGAATAGCTGATAATTTTTGTATCATTTTAAAACGACACATTTAATATTTCATTATTTCTATATGAATCACAGACAATTGATTGATTGATTGAAAATACTTTATTGCACTTATAAAACTAATACAAAGGCGAACTTAATGCTTTGTGTTTTTTTTATACGAATTGGAGATGGAACAAGCCTATGGCCCACCTGATGTTAAGTGGTTACCATCGCCTATAACAAAGTATCGCCTCGTAGGTCACGCTCCTTAGGAACGTGATCTACGATGCACTACCCTGTTTCCATCAACTTGAAGTATACGGGTGTAAAGCCTCACGTGTCTGTAATTTTACCGGCAACCATTCCCTTCAAACCGAAACACAGCAATGGTGCTTGGCGGCAGAAATAGGTATGGTGGTAGTACTTCTCCGAGCGAGCTCATACACAAAGAACTCTACTAGTCTTATTGTGTGTACTGTAGACAAAGATGTGTAGGTAGTGCACAGGAAAGGGAGCCAATGAAAACAAATTCACATTCATTTGACAATCATGTTTAATGTTGTAAAACATACTAATGCTGGTCATTTCGGTAGCATAGCGTTGTTAGTTCCTGCTTATTTTAATTGTACATTAAATACATGACGTCATATTGTCATGTGTACTATTTTTTCTTGAGGACTGAAGCAGATAAATACTACTAGTTTTTTCTATTATATTCTACCTGGTTTTATAAGAGATGAGGCAATACCTACTTGACCAGGGTTTATTAATAGGTAGTGATGGAAAGATGGCATTCTTCTTAGCAGAATCTTACTCGAAGGAATTATCAGTAGCCTTCCCGAGGATCTAGACAAATGGAATTCAAATTTAGTTGTATTGTATTCATTTATTTCAGACAATCAAAATCCATAACTACAATAAATAAATAAATAAATAAATATTTATGGACATTTCACACAGCGCTATCTAGCCCCAAACTAAGCAGAGCTTGTACTATGGGAACCAGATAACTGATCGAATACTTAAATACTTTTATTTTGTAAATACATACATATAATATATAGAAAAACAACCAGACCCGGAACAAACATCTGCAGATCATGCAAACATTTGTTCCGTTGCGGGAATCGAACCCGCTACCTCCTGCGTCTCAGCCGGCTATGCGCCCACTGCACCACGGAGGTCGTCAAATATTACAAAAATCCAATAATATAATATTCCAAAAATTACAGTAACTTGTATAAAAATAAATACAAAAATCCATAATCAAAAACAAATTAAATTAAATTGAATTATGTACAATTGAACAAATTAAATCAATATTCAACTATTATTGAAAAAAATATGAATAAAAATTATGTATAAATTTTGTATCGGTGTACACACATGCTGGAGCAACACACCGGATGAAGTGAGTCCATATAGGAGACACACAACGCCCTAACACAGTTTGTAGTGTGTTGAGGCTGGCTCTCGTCCTGCTCATCAGAGATGTTGTTTTCTTCCTAATGATGGCATGAAAGCCATCAGTTTGATTCATCAGCGATTCTATTTCAGTTATCGAGAGAACAATAGAAGTATCTAGTGGATTTCTAGATACAACACTATAGAGGTAATCATTCGATACTCTCGATTCGTTTATTGATCGAGCGAAACGAGATCTCCAAATCAACTTGGGCAAATTGGCGTTGTATGTATGAGGATAATTTTCGAAGCGTTGATCCGATCATCGTGAAATTTAATATATAGGTATGTAGTGTTGGCACAATCGTAGTGTGACTAAATTAGCTAAAAATGTTGAGGGGTTGTTAAAATATTGGAGTTCAAGAAGGGTAAAAAAGTCTATATGAGACTATTGAGTCAAATGGGACATCTAATGAAAGGTCTTTATTAGTAAACTTCGACCACGTTTTTATTTGAAGTTTAAATCTTGTAGTTTTTAACTTATTAGCCGTAATAAAAACTAAACTTAGACAGTACAAAGGGTACACCAGTGACCCCACAGTGATGTAGTTTGGTATGCGTGTAGCTTTAGTGACACAAACATAGGCAAAAGTGTGATATCTTTATTAACTGCAATTTCTACCCTAAAAAATAACCAATTAACAAGAACCCCCGTTATCTGTAATTTGAATGGAACTGTAGGTCAAGCGGGTTGTGCTTTTAAAGGCACTATTTTGATAGTCAAAGATTAGAATAGAAATACATCATCTGTGAAAATTTCAACTAACGATCACGGTTCATGAGATACAACCTGGTGACAGACGGACAGACAGACAGCGGAGTCTTAGTAATAGGGTCCCGTTTGGCCCTTTGGGTACGGAACCCTAAAACTAGGTGTAACACGACATTATGCATAATTAGGTAAGAATTAGATAGGTACATTCTACTTAGATAATAAGGTGTCGTAGAATGCGTAATGCTAATTATCCAGCTCCCGAGGAAGGGTTATTTTTGCTAAACAATTGCTAGGCCTATTAAAATACGGGATTTGTCACGTACTGTCTTATCGGTGTTACAACTGACAGTGTTTGTTGCGCAGCGGATCGCACTCACCTTAATGAACGTTCAGGAATTGAACTGAAGCATAGTCGGTCGACCGTTACACCGATGAAACTGTTATTGTTTGTTATGTATTAACTGTTCGCCCCAAACTGAGATATCGCGAGTCTCACATAAAAACAAAAAAAAATATCTTTGACTAACAAAAAAGTGCCATGAAATACACAACCAATTAACTTGACCTACCGATTCATTCAAATTACCGGTAACGGAAATTCGTGGTTGCACTTTTTTGGAGTGGAAATTGCAGTTATTCTGGATTTCAGGCTTTTTCCTACATTTGTGTCACTAAAACTTCACGCATACCAAATCTCAGCACTGTGGGATCACTGGTGTACACTGTGAATTTCGTCAAAATAAAGTTTTTATTATATCATACCAGGATTGTGCCATTACCATCTATATACCAAATTTCACGATTCGAAAGTTATCCTCGGACAAACAAACATACATACATACATTTGACACCCACCACAGACAATATAAATTAGCTCCGCCTTACACTAACTATTTTATTCTTTCAAGTTTATTTAATTATTTACGTATGTGTATCCATGTATGTCTATGTATATGTTTAATCATTTATATTTCTGCGCTCGTGAGGCTACCCATGGGTTCCATCTGAAAACCAGCGCAACTTATCTTCCTCGGATGGTAGGCAGCAATACGCTGAGATGGGACCTGTTTGGCCCACACAGTACGGATGACCATATTATCTGTACCTACCTATGTATACTTAAGTACTAAATTTTTATCTTGTGTTTTTTCTTTAATTCTGTACTTAAATAATTTCTCTTTTTATTATTATATTCTTTAGGTAAGTAGGTATGATTTTTGTATTTGTTCTGTTCTGAATGGTCTGTCCTGTGTGTGTGTCAAATAAATGTATTTTATTTCTTTCTTTCTTTCTATACAACGCCGATTTTCCCAAGTTGATTTAGAGATCTCGCTTCGCTCGATCAATAATTATTTACATAGATCACGAAAGTTTTCTTAGTAAAATTACTAGGTGATTTAATGATTGCATGCAGTTTTTAACTAACTTTATAAAAGAAGGAGGTTCTCAAATCGACTGTTCGACTGGATGAACGTATTTTGATGATTCTTTTTTTATTTGAAAGCTGGTGCTTTCCATTTGGTTCAGTTCTGACAATGACATTCATGAGAAAACCATATAAGTCTTAAATTTGTTTAATTTGTATGCTGTTATGTTTGTTAGCTCAGAACTCCGTTATTTATCAATTGATTTAGAAAATTAGTTAATTATTTGTAAGCATATACTTTCGCATTGATCCCATAGAAATTTTATCAAAATCGGTTAAGTAGTTTGGTTGTTACTGTTATCTGAAGTCAGTTATTATTTTGTTAAAAAGTTACAAGCCTATTTATTTATTTTAATATTTTATTGCACAATATACACATGAACTGCACAAAAGGTGACTGTTCGTTGTTGACTTGCAAACAAACCAGTGGTCTTTAAAAATCACTGCAATATAATATCTACATGCTTCAAATAACACTGTAGCTTAGGTAAATAACCGAATTCGACTTACCTGCTCTAGATATATATATATAATCAACCTTATATATAGCTTTCCACAGCCCACCCTGCTTGACTTTGGTTTCCTGATAAGGGGCTCAAATTTAGGGTTCAGAGTCCATTGAAAATGTCATTTGCACCCTAAGGATATCTTGAACTTTATTTTTTATGATTTTAAATAAAATGGGCCCGTAAACCAACGAATCGTGCAACGAAATCATAACTGAGTTTATGATGATGATCTTGCAAAATGAATGCTTATCGTGACAGTTTGTGATTTGACTAAAAATCTGCAATCTGATACACACACACCAAAACAGTTGATATTTAAAGCTCTATAGACAACTCGACCTTATAAAATATAAGTTTTATGTTGAGAAATTACTTTTTCAAAACACTCTTTTATAAAATTCATAAACGGAACCGTAATCAAATTCAAATGAGCCCAAACACTAGTAGCATACTATAATCCATTCAGAAGTACTGTTCTGTCTAGCATCCGTCTCCATCACGAGAACACCTCCATGGTATCATATTATTACATTGTCACCGAGTTACATATGTACATATGTATTCCAAATTTCAGCTCAATCGGTTGAGGGGAACGGGTTTAAAAATCAGTTGCATGATTCCATCCGGACAAACATACATACATTGCAAGTTAATAAAAAGCTTTTAAAAATAAATGTGGATACGAGTAAAACAGAAGTAAAAATAACTTGAACAACCTGGAAGCGTTACTAAAGATTTTTTGAAGTAAAACTTCTTTACGCAGGCTTGACTTGGGGTGTAAGCTGGTGAATGCGTTACGAAAAGTGCGAACGGAAGTTGAGAGGGAGATATAAGTTAGGGAAGATAGAAAGAGAGAGAGAGAGTTACGTTTCGTATATATTACTGTAGGAGCAAGAGAGAGGTGCGCGTGCACATTTTCTTTCTCTCTTCTTTTCTTTCTCTCGCTCATAGCCAGTGCATGAAATATATATATATATCTCAGTCAGTAGTTCGTTTGATTATTTTTCGTGATTTCATTTCGTTCTTGAACAATTTTTCGCGATCTTTTCTACCCCATACTTGCAAGATGTGGAATGAGCTACCATCTGAGGTTTTCCCATTAGACTACGACATGGCACGCTTCAAGAGAAATGTAAAGAGGTTTCTACAGTGTAGGGAACGCATCGACACTACCCCGGGTGTTGCCGGTCAATAGGCGACGGTGACCACTTACCATCAGGTGGGCCGTAAGCCTGTTTCCCCACAAATAACATAAAAATAAATATGATTTAATATTTTGAAAAAGAAGTTTCAGAAGTTACTCCGGCTACCGAGTTTTGTATGAATCTAGACTGTGCGGTCGGCAACCACCCGCTTCACCCCGCGCTGAGCCGCGCCCTGTTTGATGTGTTGTATTACATAGATTCATAGCGATCTCCTATGTCCTTAGTGTTGCACACTGGTTTACACTTAACAGCCCATTTAAAGTACTTAGAGTCAGTCAGGTTAAACTGTACGACTATATTAAAATTAATTATTTAAGTGCCACACGACCTGCGTTGTGCTGTGCGTACAAGTTGCAAGAGAGCGCCATCTAGGGAGAGGTTGCAGGAAGAACATTTTCAATTTGACGACCACCGTGGTGCAGTGGTCGAATAGCCGGCTGAGACGCAGGAGGTAGCGGGTTCGATTCCCGCCGCGGAACAAATGTTTGCATGATCTACAGATATTGTTCCGGGTCTGGTTGGTTCTCTATAAATTATAAATATGTATTTACAAAAAAAATGTATATAAGTATTCTATACGTTATCTAGCTCCCATAGTTCAAGCTCTGCTTAGTTTGGAGCTAAATAGCGCTGTGTGAAATGTCCAGCAATATTTATTTATTATTATTATAATTTATTATTTAATTTAGTCCGGCAGTACGTACTAAATATTTAGGGCGACTTGCGCAACTATGCCTAAACATATTTAGGTCCAAAATATGTATAAGAGAGTTGTCATACAAATACATCATTATTAAACATGTTTAGTCGCTAATTACGTTAAAGGATTGTTATGCAAACCGGGCCAAGTATGTCTCATATGTATTGGTTAACGTAGGGTTGTCTTAAGTGAAGCATGCTATTTGTGACGTCAAATCTACTATGCCCATTATCTGTGTCTCTACTCACGTTAAATACAGTGAGCAAAAGTTTCAAAGAAATTCTTGAAATTCTTCAGAAAATTCTTGAAATAAATTCAAAAACTTAACGTATTCTTTGAACTGTAACAATCGTTCGCCCCGTACACCGCATTGCGTACCTCTAACCGGTTTCAGATCTGCAAATCTTTTTAAATCACAAAAGCTAGTCGTCAAGATCGCGCGTAGAAGAAGTAAAATAAAATATCCCGTTGGAATATCCGCGCAGATGCTCGGATTTGGCGGCAACTTTCCAGCAAATCCGAAATGAAAACACACCCCGGATGTAGGCCATCCTGTCTTCACCGCAAGATAAATTCAAAAAGGATTCCCGCCACACACATTACCGACTCAATAAGGATTAAAACTTCATTTTGGGGAAAGGTTTAAAACTTTGTGCTATATAAACAAGGTTTATCCCTTTTAATTAGGTTTTAAATGGTTAAGATAATACCGTCTCACTTTTTAAGGTTCCTTAGTCGAATTAGGAACAATAAATAAAATAAATAAATAAATACTGCTGGATATTTCACACAGCACTATCTAGCCCCAAACTAAGCAGAGCTTGTAATAGGTTGGGGTAAAAGTATTTTCGCATTATAGTACCTATGTATGAACTTGTAATAAAATCTCTTTGGGTCAGCTAGTTAACTAAAATAAAAAATTACATATCAAATTGAAAGACAAACCGAGAAACGAAACTAAACTGACAAGCAATCACACTAATATTAGAAATGTGACAGTTTGGATGTTTGTTTATTTGATTGTTACTCAGTCACGTCGTAATGGCTGAACCAATTACGATGAAATTTGGTGTGTTGATATATTATGACCTGGTTTCAAATATAGGCTGCTTTTTGTTAACAAACAACGAGTGTGAAGCCGCTGGCAGAAGCTAGTATATTATATCTAAGGTTGGTTTTACAGTCACACTGACCATTGCGCCGTGTCGGCGCTGACCATCGGCGTGTAGCTAGCCGGCGCGTCCTTGAGCCGTTGACAGAGAGAGCGCTAACGCTCGTCACCGCCGACCGGTCAGCGTCATTCAGAAACGCTTCATAGTACCTAATTCAATACATATTAACCTATCAGCGCCGACGGTCGGCGTTACAGTAGAATCACCCTAAATTAATCTAATATTATAGATGCGAAAGTTTTGATGTTTGTTTATTTATTTGTTTGTTTGTTTGTTACTGAATCACGTCAAAACGGCTTCACCGATTTCGATGAAATTTGGCATGTACGTAGATTATAACCTGGCTAGCATATGCTATTTTTTATCCCTTAAATCAGAGTCCGTGGGATAAAAATGGGCTGTCTTTCTAAACTTTCTATATGTATTTTTGCATCCCAGAACAACGCGAGCGAAGCCACTGGCAAAAGCTATTGTTATCTCATAAACCACACAGTTTTATAATGCGCATTAAAATATTTTTCATACAGGCCTGTTTGAAGTCATGGATAGGAAAAAGTAAAAAAAATAATTTGTCTACATTTGAATACTTTTGTTTTCATATTGATTTAATTGATCGAGCGAAGCGAGATCTCTAAATTAACTTGGGCAAATCGGCGTTGTATCTATGTATTTATGTTTGTCCGAGGATAACTTTCGTAACGTTCATCGTGAAATTTAATACATAGGTAGGTAGTGATAGCACAATTTTGATGTAACTAAATGACCTAAAAATGTAGGGGGGTTGTTTAGATGTTGGGGTTCAAGAGGGGTAAAAAAAATAAAATGAGGTTAGCAGGTCAAATTACATGATCCTTACATGAACTCCCGTTACCTGTAATTTGAATGAAACTGTGGGTCAAGTAATTGGTTTGGTTTCGTGGCACTATTTTATTAGTCAAAGACCAAGGCCGGCTTGCACAACTATCCCTAAACGTATTTAGCGACTAAACTTGTTTGAATTTTACGTATTTGTTTGATTTGACACTTCCTTAAATCATATTTGGCCACTAAATACGTTTAGGCATCGTTGCGCGAGTCGCACTAAGAATATTTTTTTTTGTTTTGGAGACTCGCGAGTTCTCAGTTCGGGGCGAGCCACTAGTTATTGTTTCAACCTTAAATACATACAACACCGATTTGCCCAAGTTTATTTGTAGATCTCGCTTTGCTCTCTTGTGGTCCTTGTGAGTATATATTCGGCCCTGTTTTATTTTTAATTATAACCTTTTAGTTTTTAGGATAATAGCTATAACAAAAACTGAACTTTGACAAAATTCACAGGGTACACCAGTGACCTCACAGTGCTGAAATTTGGTATGTAGTTTTACTGATCCAAATATAGGCAAAAGTCTGAAATTCAGAATAACTGCAATTTGTACCCCAAAAAACTAAACCACATACATGAACTCCCGTTACCTGTAATTTGAATGAAACTTTAGGTCAAATGATTTGGTTAGTTATTTCGTGGGACTATTTTGGTAGTCAAATATTACAAATAATATTATTTTGTTTTTGCGAACCACTAGTTATTGAATTTTAAGAGTGAGTATTCTGTATGTAGAGCTGGTATCTGTTCTGTGCTTCTAGGGGATACGTTGACGCTGTAACAGGGATTTTATGCAGTTACAGGTTTAGTTCTGATTCCGTTTGATAGAATAACTTTTCCGCCTCAATAATGTAGAGTTCCTTGGTTTGGTTGACTTTTCAAAATCTACATCGTTTGTGTCATGTACGAAATAATTGGATATCGAAGCAACTAAACTAGTTAAAAGAACAGAACTGGTATAAACACTAATGCTCTCATTGTTGTTGGTAACAGAAACAAGTACTATGGTACCATTGCCAGACCCTCGGGAATCAAACCTGCAACCTCTTGTTCACGGCATCAACGTACCAAGTTTTTCGGCCTAAAACCAGCGCTGAGCAAAACAATTTCTTTAGCCTGCTGAGCCAACATTTCGGCACTGGGTACGAAAGTATAGCTTATTGTCACCTTCACTCACACATAGACTGAACACGCATACAATCTTACTACTCCCGATCGAATCAACGCCAGTGAAGTTATTTAGTTATAAGTACCCACGTTTTCTTTTTTTTTGTTGAAAGCATTGCAATTTTGTGATTTGCTCAATAAACGCTTTGTTTATCATTAGCACCTAGTAGTGGTTCGCCCCGAACTAAGATCTCGCGAGTCTCCGATTAAAACAAAAAAATATTATTGAATCGCCTGGATAACAAATAAAAAAGGTACAAGCGATAAATACCCGTTTTAATCGGTAATTAAGCCCAAACTTTTCCACAATGTTAGAGCTGAGCCCAATAAGCCACTCGGATTGTTTGGTCTCTTAGAAAAAATACAGGAGGAGATTCTGCGTATGTGAATAATTTTTTTTTCGTTCGTTTCGGTCTCTTCAGAATTCTTTAGGCAGTGTCAGGTTAACATCACGAGAGGACTGCCAAAACTACTTGTCGCGGTATTTTGATCAGAAGTCCCAAAATTTATATAGCAATGGGATAATGTCCCTACCTACAAGATGGCAAAAATTTATCGAACAAAATGGTGCCAACATACTTTAGTTAAATGTAAATAAACAATATTAAAAAATATTTTGAATTTTCTTAAAAATGCAAAGAAACTTTTTCCCCAACCTAATATTATAAGAACCAGATACAACTGATATAATACTTATATACATTTTATTTTGTAAATACGTACTTATAATAAATAGAGAAACAACCAGACCCGGAACAAATATCTGTAGGTCATGCAAACATTTGTTCCGTGGCGGGAATCGAACCCGCTACCTTCTGCGTCTCAGCTGGGTATTCGCCCACTGCAGTACGGAGGTCGTCAATGTTTTCATATGTCCGTCTGTCAGTGTGTCCGACAAATTACAATAGAATATTAGTGCTGCAGAGCAGAAACTTGACATGATGTTAAATTTTAATGCCGCCTAGTAAGTTATGAAATAATATTGTTATTAAACTTCAAAGTGGCCATTTTCGCAATAAACATAAAAACCGGCAAAGTGCGAGTCGGACTTGCGCACGAAGGGTTCCGTACCATTATCTATAACAACGGCAAAAAAGTCACGTTTGTTGTATGGACGTATATATTAATTTAATTATTTATTTTTAAAGTAAATATATATTATAACTAAATACTCTGAGAATATTTCAAGCGTCTACCTGTTGCTGTTATTAATATCGAACAAAAACGAGCAAAAAAAATCACGTTTGTTGTATTGGAGCCCCCCTTAAATATATATATTTTTTTTTAGTATGTTTTGTTATAGCGGTAGCAGAAATACATCATGTGTGAAAATTTCAATTGTCTAACTATCACGGTTCATGAGATACAGCCTGGTGACAGACGGACAGACAGACAGACAGACAGCGGAGTCTTAGTAATAGGGTCCCGTTAGACCCTTTGGGTAACCCTAAAAAATACTAAAATCAACTGCAAAATTAACTTTGTGTTTTAAAATTACTAAAATTAGTAATTTTAGCCCTAAGCGCTCAACACACTGCCACGCACCACGCTGCATGTTGCGTGAATGCGTGTTCTAACGTCGCTTGTAAGTATCTCCGTATGTATACAAAACACGCACAGTCCAACACACAGAAAATGCATCCACGCGCGTTCATGCAGTTCACGCGCTTAAGCGCGGAGAAACATGCACCCCCGCGCGTAGGTGCGGGGCGAGACGCAAGGTATGGCACACCGAGTCCCGCAGTGCCGTGCGTGATCTTGGAACTGCATTAGCGAACAGCTTTGAATGAAATGAGTCAGAGCCGCCGTGAATCCACAAAATGCAACTACGCGCGTGAGTGCGTAAAATAGCCGCAAGATGATGCATATTTGCACTCCCGCAAGTACGCGCGTAGGTGCGTCGACACGCAGCATGCAGCGTGGTGCGTGGCAGTGTGTCAATCGCCTTACTGACTATGCGTGGTCAGACACGCGCTTGTTCAATTATTACAGATGAAATATATTTCTGACTTACCCCTTCAGTAATCCCAAGACCATAGTTGAATCGTGCGTGAAGCGTGTTCCATCGTAGACTGCATCATCGCTTAACATCCAGCGAGATCGTGGTCAAACGCTAACCTATAATTTATAAAACATAATTTAAAATACCGTAAATTATACTTGTCCCATTTCTTTATTTTCTCGATGGCAGTTCTAATTTGATAGTTGTAGTGTTGTGACCAAATAAGTAATGATATCGATAGCATACATTTAATATTTTGAACAAAGACAAATACAACAAAAACATTCAAATATATTTTTTCCAGGTGGGAACACTCAATGGCCCACCGCCATTTTGTGTTTGTTTTAATCTGTCACTCGCAACAAGACGGTCGTGCTAGTCACTACATTTCTGTTCGCTGAGTTTTTTCACATTATCCATACGTTACGTTGTGTATTTTGTGTTCCTCCGTGTTGATTGCTGCCCAGCTGTCAAATTCGGCAGTAGTTTAGTTTCTTACATTTTGTACGAAAATTCGGGTCTGTTATCGTGTTACGTTTATCGATAGCTCCATCTCTATCAGTTTCTCCGACTCTGGTATAACCTTGTACGTGCGTAAGCGTCATATTTTTATAAAATAATGCATACATAATGTAAAAAAGACGCTCGTTCAAGTTTTCACAGGAGCTGTCATCGAGAAAATAAAGAAATGGGAAGACTATAACAAAAGTTTACTTTTAACCTCTATTATGTAAGACTAAATAATCCATAATTTATATTAGGTGAATTGTAATTCTGTATACTTAGTGTACCTATGTATACAGCGTAAGTAGGTATTCTAAAGAACACTTTTTGCGTTTTAGCTTTATTAATCTATATAGTCTTAATCTATTAATCTATATAATAATCTATTTCCGAAGATATGTGGAGGTTATGTCGTAAAAATTTGACCTTTATTACCCCGTGATTAGGTTCAAGTGTGGATTAAGTCGAGGTCCGTCGGTCCCACATCCGGGTCGACCCACTTAAAAGCACTTAGGTTTACGGTAACTTAGTGACCGGGGAAGATTACTCTGTACACATTGCTTAATAATTAAATATATACCCTTTTATAATATTAATATACGCCAAGTAAGCTCTTTGGTGTTGTAATTATGAAATTTATGGTAGTTATCTCATTTATTACGTAACATAATCAAAGTTGTGATTATTTGGTTCATGAATTGGTTCACATTATTGGTAAATGTTCTCGAGTGGAGGCCACGGACCGGCAAGCGCAGCGTAGGACGTCCACCCACAAGATGGGCAGACGACTTGGTAAGAACCGCAGGTCGGCGTTGGATGCAGGCCGCTTCCAACCGCAGTTCCTGGAGATCAATGAAGGAGGCCTTTGTCCAGCAGTGGGCGTCCTACGGCTGATATGATGATGATGATGATGATTGGTAAATGCTAGAAGTAGGTGCTTATGAGTAGGTGGCCTGCTAGTGCGTTGTTGTGAGGCTAACTTTTCATGTGTTTTATTTCAGTACTTGTTGACTCGCTCCGGCTTCACGGTAAATAGGTAGGCGTTATTATTATTTTATTTTATTATGTTATTTATTTTTATCCTTAGTATATTTAATTGTATTTAGTTATACGCTGCTTAATTAATGGGCGGATATCCGTGGTTTACTCAAAGAGGCTCTAACGGAAGACCAGCGCTGGGTAGCAAGTGCAAAGATAGAGCCTTTTTGTGACTCATGCAGTGAGTACTATGAGATACACACACTGCAATAGTTAGCATTTTTATTTATTTTAATCATTTAGCTATTGTTTCTTTGTTCTTTTTGTTGTCTCCTGTGTGTGTTTGTTCTGTTGTACTATTGGTGTTGTTACAAATAAATGTTTTTGATCTGATTTGATTTGACGAATAAAGTCAAAATAAAGGCCGGCTGTTATTGTAATTTTTAATACACGTGCCGTGGCCGGGCGGCAAATACTGACCGATAATTAGTTATACGGCAAACTCGCTGACATTTATGATAGCATTTATGCCAGTTTGCAATCTATTATGACGCCACTGCCATCTAAGGGATTTAATAAACAAAACATTCCAGTATTTACGAGTTGTATATAGTTATGGTTGACTCTCATCCATCTGCCCTAGATTAATTTAGGAGTACAATTTTGCTGCATTTGCAAATGCACTTCCTAGAATTTAAGCTTTGTTCTTTTAGCCAACACAGCAGTCTGAGCATCGACCGCCGTGTTAGCTCTCTGTACTTTGAATTGCGTCATTATTAAATCCACCTCAAATCGGTGTGAAAGTAATCTTAGTTTTATTTTAGATTTAATAAAAAAATCTATTTTTTTTATATTTAAATACGTTTCCAAAATAAGAGTATATATTCGCTGTTTTTATTCAGAACTAGTGGTCCCGCCGAACTTCGTATCGGCTTGACATGCATAGGTATAACGCGGGCTGTCAATATAAGTCACCCTGGTAGAATTGACAATTGTTGTCCCCGGCCATCATTATGTATGAGAAAATGAATGACTTCCATAAATAATTCAATACCAAAATTAACCAAATCGCTACACCCGTTCTCGAGTTTTAGCGAGACTAACGAACAGCAATTAATTTTTATATATATAGACCATATATCTCGGGATAACTCCTACCGAAGCATCTGTTTCAAACGATATTAAATTTATTTTACATCCTCTTTGACGATATTTGCAGCACGCATTCTGTCAATTCTATGTCAAACGTCATAATTATAATAATATAGTATAATATAGTCATAATATGGTTACATTATAAAAGCGCTAAGGTTAGATTATAAATATTTTATATGGTGGTTAAGTATTCTTAAATTTTGTAATTTTGCGCACAATTTTCTTTATTGTTCTTTCATAAGGAACTTCTCCCGACAATAAGAAATACAACAAAAAAAGAATTGGCCAAATTGGTCCAGGCGTTGTTGAGTTATGCGCTTACCAACACATTTTGCGATTCATTTTTATATTATAGATAGAAAATACAGTATTGCACACAATTGAACATTATATCTATTTATTACAATTGGCAATTTTATCTATAAACAGCGATCCAGGCAACCTTTGGATGGAATGGTGAATATTACCTGGGGTGTTGGTGTACCTACTGCATATATACTTACCTACAAAGTCTATTTTCCACATTACGCAAAGGTTAACTGGAGGAGAATGCTTGCTAGCATTAGGTTCGTCTGTGTACAAATATATTATTTTTAGTGCAATATAAAATTTTCAATCAATCAATCAATACTTACAATTATATACGGTTTACGGTTTAAGATTATAAGAAACATGCAATTCTGATCTACTTACATACGTAGGTACACAATTAATAATACAATGAGCTGACTTACCAAACCATGAATACTGTTCATTATTATCTACTAAAACATAATATTTATTTTAAAAAATCAACAATTAAATAAAAATTGAGTCACCGAACTGGGTTTTAGAAATTTAATTGAGGGTAGTTATTAAACTATATTAAAAGAGAGTGATACGGACAGCACAAAAACAAAGCGAACGTTCGACGTGCGGGGCCGCGCCCACCAACTTTTATGATCGAGCGTTATTTCTCAGATTATATGTGATTTTTTTACGCGTTTTATTGACGTTTCGGTTTAATTTTTATTGGTGCTATTTTAGATGTTATAAATTAATAAAAACGATATTATTGTTATTATTAATGAGTGTTGTTAATATTGTTAGTAATTGTTAGGTATTTGCTAATTAGGTGGGTAGAATAAAAAAAATTCGTAAATAGGTATATAAAATTAATTTGCAGATATATTCAGTTAGTATTAAAAGTAGGTAACTTGCAATTTTTTTATAAATTAATGTAAAATTGTTGTTAAATTATAATTAATTAGTTAGTATATATGATTTAAGTGATTTTTTGTAAGTAACTATTGATTGATTATATATGTTTATATAGCGTTATTTATTTACTATTTATTACTTATTTTATCTGTTAGTATATCTTGCTATATGTATATACCTATATGTTAGTCTATTTTATAAGTATATTAAGTATTAGGATTAAAACTTCATCATATTTTTATTATACCCTAGAATATATGTGTAAATGTATCCTTTAAAGTACACCGCACTCCGTATTTTTTTGAATTTTGCTCCACCTAAAGGTTGCCTGGAAGAGATCGCTTTCAACGATAAGGCCGCCCATTGTATTGCCTTATTTATTTTAGCCTAGTACTTATTTTTGTATTATTTCTGTTTGTGTGGTGATACAATAAAGAGTTATCTATATTGATATATGTCATGTAAACCTCACCAAAAGCAGGTGATTAAATCCCTACGGCTGAGCCGGGAGTAAAGTTGTACCGAATTTCATTATCCCCTCGTGGGCATAATGTGGTTTTATTTTGAATCACATCTGTATTAAAATTTGAGCTAAAGAGACCCACACAATAAGAACTTATTCGTAAATCGAACTAACCTCTGCACAGAATAAACCAACCTAGACTTGGTTATTCTTGTATCGCAGAAAGTGTGAAAAGTAGAGTATGCTCCTCGTGGATGTCCTCCTGTCTGCATCTCTCTGCACTCAGGATACTAGTAACTCACGAGCGGAGCGAGGGACTGACGCAATACACTGGTTTATCCCCTCGTTAATTAATCTACTATTGTATTCACATACATATTATATAATATTATACAAGAATATATAAATAGGTAAAATGTTATCAGTCTTCAGCCTTTCGGTAAAGGCTTTTATAAATGCGAACGTTTTTGTAGATATATCCGGTATATCTCACATATATATGTTATTTTTTTTTATCTAGCCTATACTGTCCCACTGCTGGGCAAAGGCCTCCCCCGCATCTCTCAACTTATCTCGATCTTGTACTAAATCCCGCCAATCCCTATAGAAAGCGTCCAAATCATCGCGCCACCGCTTCTTAGGCCTTCCACGATGTCGCTTTCCATCCACAGTGATCCATCCAGTTACGACCCTAGCCCACCTATTTGGCTGTATGCGGGAGACATGACCCGCCCAATCCCACTTTATGTTATATACATACTATATGTATGTATTTTTCTTGGTACACATGTCATGCACTACCTACAAAAATATTTTTCCACACTACGCAAAGGTTAACCGGAAGAGAATGCTTGCTAGCATAAAGTTCGCCTATGTACAAATGTATTTTTGTGCAATAAAAATTGTCAATCCATCAATATACAAATGGATGTTGGTTTAAATAAGATTAATAAACTTCGACACTGTTTGACCGATCACCCTAAAAATTGGCACGTCTTAGTGATTTTTCATGGAAAAGAGTTTTTTTTAAAGCTATTTATATTTACAATATCTGATAACTTAATTTAAGTGATCAAATGCAGCATTCTAATGCTGTGTGTCACTTCATTTACGACGTTAATTTAAATCACGAGTAGGGCTGATGGTTGTTCATTCATCATGTAAGTATGTACATGGCTAAGCGGTATCGTCGTAAATGCGCCGCCGATTTACGTTAAAAATGGTTTATTAGAAATGTATCGATTACTAGATAAACATTTAAGCTACCGGTATTAAACCAATCTCTAAAATCAGTTAATACGATTCTGCATATGTGTTAATGTCATGAATGCGGTGACAGACTGTACTCGTATAAGCAAGCAACTCCATAATACATTAAAAACACACGTAATTAGGTACTCTCACACTTCATCTAACGCAAGCACTTGGTAAAGGAATAAAAATATACCTTTCGTTTACTTCAATCAAAAATGTACTACCCTTGAGCTCCATAAATATATTGCAGTGAGTTTTCCAAATAAGTTAGCCTCTTAAATGTAACCTTTTCTACGTCTAATAAATTCTGGTGAAAATTCCTTGGAATGTGAAGTTTTTCAATAAATCATGTTAACATAAGAGATCCAATAGCATTAATATGTTTTTAAATAAATACGGTTCTAAAT
Organism: Philereme vetulata; assembly: GCA_918857605.2. Taxonomy (NCBI): domain Eukaryota; kingdom Metazoa; phylum Arthropoda; class Insecta; order Lepidoptera; family Geometridae; genus Philereme; species Philereme vetulata. Next base: position 9,637,450 of record OU975436.1, read on the forward strand.
TTAATTTTGATGAAAGTTTTCGAACCTATCTCAGTAATATTTCAGATTAAAAAAAAGAAAGAAAAGAAAGAAAAGAAAGAAAAGAAAGAAAAGAAAGAAAAGAAAGATAAGAAAGAAAAGAAAGAAAACAAAGAAAAGAAAAGAAAGAAAAGAAAGAAAAGAAAGAAAAGAAAGAAAAGAAAGAAAAGAAAGAAAAGAAAGAAATGAAAGAAAAGAAAGAAAAGAAAGAAAAGAAAGAAAAGAAAGAAAAGAAAGAAAAGAAAGAAAAGAAAGAAAAGAAAGAAAAGAAAGAAAAGAAAGAAAAGAAAGAAAAGAAAGAAAAGAAAGAAAAGAAAGAAAAGAAAGAAAAGAAAGAAAAGAAAGAAAAGAAAGAAAAGAAAGAAAAGAAAGAAAAGAAAGAAAAGAAAGAAAAGAAAGAAATGAAAGAAAAGAAAGAAATGAAAGAAAAGAAAGAAATGAAAGAAAAGAAAGAAAAGAAAGAAAAGAAAGAAAAGAAAGAAAAGAAAGAAAAGAAAGAAAAGAAAGAAAAGAAAGAAAAGAAAAGAAAGAAAAGAAAGAAAAGAAAGAAAAGAAAGAAAAGAAAGAAAAGAAAGAAAAGAAAGAAAAGAAAGAAAAGAAAGAAAAGAAAGAAAAGAAAGAAAAGAAAGAAAAGAAAGAAAAGAAAGACAAGAAAGAAAAGAAAGAAAAGAAAGAAGAGAAAGAAGAGAAAGAAAAGAAAGAAAAGAAAGAAAAGAAAGAGAAGAAAGAGAAGAAAGAAAAGAAAGAAAAGAAAGAAAAGAAAGAAAAGAAAGAAAAGAAAGAAAAGAAAGAAAAGAAATAAAAGAAAGATAAGAAAGAAAAGAAAGAAAAGAAAGAAAAGAAAGAAAAGAAAGTAAAGAAAGAAATGAAAGAAGAGAAAGAAGAGAAAGAAGAGAAAGAAAAGAAAGAAGAGAAAGAAGAGAAAGAAGAGAAAGAAGAGAAAGAAAAGAAAGAAGAGAAAGAAGAGAAAGAAAAGAAAGAAAAGAAAGAAGAGAAAGAAGAGAAAGAAAAGAAAGAAAAGAAAGAAAAGAAAGAAAAGAAAGAAAAGAAAGAAAAGAAAGAAAAGAAAGAGAAAGAAAGAGAAAGAAAGAAAAGAAAGAAAAGAAAGAAAAGAAAGAAAAGAAAGAAAAGAAAGAAAAGAAAGAAAAGAAAGAAAAGAAAGAAAAGAAAGAAAAGTAAGAAAAGAAAGAAAAGAAAGAAAAGAAAGAAAAGAAAGAAAAGAAAGAAAAGAAAGAAAAGAAAGAAAAGAAAGAAAAGAAAGAAATATATTTTTGACAACGTATTTTTATCTATTCTGTAAACATGGGTTCAATCATCATCATATCCGCCATATACTGCTGAACATAGCCTTCCCCACAAATTTCCAGTTAGCCCTACCCGTGTTTTCATTTAATGTCATATGTTGACAATGTCAATGTCATTTTCACATGTTGTATGTGGCCAAAGTCAGACCAGAGAAATCCGGGTCATCCGAAGTCGAGATGGTAGAAGACATCGCGAAAATCGCGGTAAACACCTGGACACACAAGATAGAGGAGACTGGCAGAAAACAAGGGAGGCGTACACCTAGCAGTGGGTGATTCCGGCCTGAAATAATGATAAATATATATATAGATAGTTGATGAGTAGATAGTAGATTATAAAGACACACCTACGTACTATCCACTTACTACACACTATCTCTCCACTTTTCTCGACCTTGTACCAAATCCTGCCAGTCCCTATAAAAAGCGTCTAATCTATCATTCTTTTTCCTTTTTGCATTCCTTTCTATTTCATGGGGCGTAAACCCAACCAACATCTCTCGGGCTCCAAGTCAACTTCACCTGCAAGCGATGCGCCCTGCCGATCAACGAACGAGACTCTGACGAACCACCTGCTAACACGCAACTGGACCAGCGTGGCGGGTTATGGTCGACCCCCCCCCCCCCCCCCCCCAACATGGATACTACCTACTAAACCTTAGCATTAATTTTATCAAAAAGGTTTTAATAATCACAAAGAATGTAGGCTAATCATAATAAAAGTCTGTTTATGCTTTGTCAATTCATAATTACTATAACTGTATTGTCTTATTCGCTATCACGTTAATTTATTCGCCGTCTTCATATATATCTTCATATATTATATCCTGAAAATGAGATTGCCTTTAGGAAAGTCGCCGTAAAAACTCTCCGTCAATAATTTCAATTAAAATCCTCTCAAGACCGAAAGTCAGATGCGTATTTTGTATTGTAAGGAAAAAAATATTCTTGAAATGATGACCGTCGCGAGAGGCTCTTGAAACAAACGGCGTTATCAAATCACTGCACCCGAGTTAAAGTGCCGGTGAAAGGGGGCACTTATTGCCTCCCCCCTTCTCCACAGCCCAAGAAAGGGGCGAACTTCGTGCCCGCTTTACCCAAAACCTGCGCGAGTAAAGCAAGAAATTAGTGTGAAGGAGTTTCAACTTTAAGAACTATTTGTTGATGTGGATAGAGGAAACAGTTTGAGCATAATGACGACTGAAGTTGTTGAAGCCAAATTACACAGGCAACGATTAAGTTCCACTATACCAACGAAATCTAAAAGCAAGACTGTATTTGTTTTGCTAACTGTATAATCTCAACTTTACAAATATTGCAAAACGAAGTTACGGAAATATTTGATTGTAGTTTTGGAAAATATTTGATGATAAAAATAGGTCCTTAGATATCAATCCAAAAACATCCAAAACATAACATCGTGCAATACAATCAAATACCTCGCAAAAACGAGACGCTTCGATATCACGTTGCAGTCAAGTTGTGTGCCTCCTCCTTAATTTTCCGGAATTCTTGCCAAAGATCGTGTTTGCTAGCTCTTGAATCTGGGGCCCATTGTCATTGAAATTGAAAATTAGAATTCAATTTATTCTGAACGAATGATCGATCGTCATTGCGGTACGAGTGCTATCCCGGAATATGAATCTCTTTTACATATTGTACGCAATAAAATAAACTAGGTGCGACTGAAATACTAAACGCTCTCGGTTCGTTTGCGTTTAGTATATAAATATTTGGTTTTCGACAATTGTCTACTATTTGGAGTGGCCTTCTTTATCTCCGGTTTTCGTTTTAAGTACCCACCAATTGTCAATATTCATGTCAAATATTCAGTTCTTTAGGGTTTTAAAAAGATAAAAGATATTTTATTTGCTAAACATATGTAGGTTAAAGTACACACGGCTACACATCAAGCAAATTTCCAGTATAAGCTGACTTCTCATTCTACGAAAAGCCTACACAATGCGCGGTCAGCTTATACTGGAAATGTATAGCTTGATGCGTAGCCGTATACATAAATAATGAGCATGATCTTAATGTATTTGTGTGTAACTACATCTTTTACCAAAAGTGGTACGCGAATAGTATATTAACTTCTAATAGCGAGCCAAAACATATTTTGTAATTATACGGTCGGGTAATAAAATTAAATAAATAAATAATAATTAAAATAAATATTTCTGGACATTTCACACAGCGCTATCTAGCCCCAAACTAAGCAGAGCTTGTATTACGGGAACCAGATAACTGATAGAATACTTATATATTTTACTTTCTTTTGTAAATACATACTTATAATATATAGAGAAACAACTAAACCCGGAACAAGTATCTGTAGGTCATGCAAACATTTGTTCCGTGGCGGAAATCGAACCCGCTACCTTCTACGTTTCAGCCGGCTATTCGCCCACTGCACCGCGGAGGTTGAAAGGTTAAGGGATTCATTTCCCTTTCAATTTGATTGACTCACAAAATAACTTGTTGACAAATATTAAACTGGTATATTTATCATGTATGTTTCTTTAATACCTAAGTAAATACACGATTAATATCATGGCAACAGATCGCGGAGGTTTGAGAAAAAAAATATACTAAGACAGTGTACACACGGCTACACATCAAGCTATAAATTTCCAGTATAAGCTGACCTCTCTTTCTACGAAAAGCCTACACAATGCGAGGTCAGCTTATACTGGAAAAATATAGCTTGGTATGTAGCCGTGTGTACCTACTTTGCATTTCCAGGATTTATTTGACGATGGGCCTAGTCTATAATATAAAAATGAATCGCAAAATGTGTTGGTAAGCGTATAACTCAACAACGCCTGGATCAATTTGGCTAATTCTTTTTTTGTTGTATGTCTTATTGTCGGGAGAAGTTCCTTATGAAAGAAAAATAAAGAAAATAGTGCGCAAAATAAGAAAATTTAAGAATACTTAACCACCATATAAAATTATTAATAATCTAACCTTAGCGCTTTTATAATGTAACCTTATGACGTTTGACATAGAATTGACAGAATGCGTGCTGCAAATATCGTCAAAGAGGATGTAAAAAAATTAATATCGTTTGAAACAGATGCTTCGGTAGGAGTTATCCCGAGATATATTGTCTATCTATATATATATATAAAAATTAATTGCTGTTCGTTAGTCTCGTTAAAACTCGAGAACGGGTGGAGCGATTTGGCTAATTTTGGTATTGAATTATTTGTGGAAGTCATTCATTTTCTCATACATAATGATGGCCGGGGACAACAATTGACAATTCTACCAGGGTGACATATTGACAGCCCGCGTTATACCTATGCATGTCAAGCCGATACGAAGTTCGGTGGGTCCACTAGTTACTGAATATTTTCATAATGGGTTTCAGGAGATTTTAATTGTAACAGATTTTTGGCTTTCAACCGCAATGCGTGTAATGGCGTGAATTTTAGAACAAAATTCGCCGAAAGGGGGCAGGGAACAGTGCGTAACATCCAATAGAAATTAGTTTTAAATAGTCACGTGATGGTGACCTGCGTGGATTGGTAGGATAATAACATCATTGTAAGGAAGAACAACTGAGCCTTGAGTTAAGCGTAATCGCGAACAGACTTGTTTTGCAAAAATTCACTGAAAACCTAAAAAGAACTAATTGATATCATTTTGTTGAAAATCTGCCAGCAAAAAAGCATTTTATTTCTTTGCACAAATGGCATGATATCGCCGTGTAAAATAGTTAATTAACGATCGGTGAGCTCAGCGGCGGTTATCGAATGACTGAGAATTAACGCGCCTAGAGTACCTGGTGGATTCGGAGGGTGTAGGGATGGGATCATTTCAAACTGTTACGCAATTTTGACGAAAATCTGGCGTTGTCATCACCAGCTAAGCTGGCTTCCACTGCTGAATTACTCTTGGGGAAACGACTCTTGCAGTAACGATAAGATGGCGTCATTATCCACCAAGGAAGCTAACTAATGACTCCATGGCCTTATTGTTACGAGGGTTCGGGATAAAACAGTTAAAATGAATCTAACCAAAATAACCCTTTTATTCTAAAATGCAAAATACACGATCTTAATCACAACACACTAAATCACACCACTGCTACACAATAAACCACTAAAAGTCACTGAAATGTTCGCACGTATCGCCAAATCAAGACTGACTCCGCGGACGTTTCTACGCACTATTTATACCGCGCATTATTTCCAGAACCTTTTCGACGTTTCTACTAGTTACTACTAGAAAAGTGTAGGTATTTCGACGAACTACTATTTCTTAATCTGTGCAACTGTAGGTAAAAACGTGGTATGTAGGTATATTCCATACCAAGTATTACCTGTTCTGTGACACAGTAGGTATAACTTCGAGAAGCTGACTATTAATTTACTATTACTTATTCTGTAACAGCCTCGGCGTAACATTGTGACATGATGCTGTATATTATGTATTGGTCTAGTGCGTGCTTTATTTAAAATAACCATAATTCAAACACAACATACTTCATTATGATATGGACAGAAAGCATACATCATAAATTAGCATACACAAAAAAAAATTACAACATATAGTGCCATATTTTTTTTATTTTATGGTGGGGAAATAGGCTTACAGCCCACCTGATGGTAAGCGGTCACCGTCGCCTATTGACACCGGCAACACCCGGGGTATTGTCGATGCGTTCCCTACACTGTAGAAAACTCTTTACATTTCTTTTGAAACGTGCCATGTCGTAGCCTAATAAAAAAATTATTTAAAAAAAGTATTTGTCTATGCCAATTAATGTATGCTTTCCTTCTATCATCATGATGATATTCCGAAACATAAAACCGCATAGGAAGATTTTCCGGAAAATTTTCCTCAAACGGAAATTTGTAGAACTATTTGCAGCCCTACTGAAAACTGCGAGGCAATTTTCCCATTGTTTTTCACGCCCCGCCGTATGGTGAGGCATTTGAATATTTCATGCTCGATAATTTATTGCATGATTTAGTATAAGAGCCCACCAAGCCTACGAGTGCCTACTGGGCCGACTGCAACGGTTTAGTTTTATGACGATTCTTTTTTATGAAATTTACATATGTACTTTACTTTGATAAAGTGTTTTGGATGCTCCAGTTTGTTCAGTCTTGAATTAATGAATAAAAGCTCTTGATTTCACAACGTAATAAGCAAAATTAACGCTAAAAAGCATTAGCAATCTTCGCTTTGAACACAAATATTTTTCTCTAAATGTAACTCTGGCGCCGATCGTAATTTTGTTCCCTAAAATAGTCCTAGAGCCGTAATTTAACACCCAACATTGCTCCAAGTCTATTGTTAGGTCATAATTGAGCCAGATTTAGACCTAATGGGAGGACACACGATAAGCAGAGAAACATATTTCTCCGTCCACTATCTGGCTTGCCGTAATAACACCATTTGTGTGGAACACTTATTTAATAGCCGCATTTATAGGAAATGGGCTAACGAATAAAGTCGCCCGACTTGACGTAAATCCTTGGAAAAGCAATAATTCAAGTTCATTGAGTTTCGGGACTTTTGTGTTACGTAAAAAAATAGAAAATTAAACAATAAATAGAGACCTAATCAAAAACTGACAAAAGATATTCGCTGGCGCCGATGCGGATTTAAAAAGTGGGTGTGAAAATAATAAAGCTAAATTTTACTTAGAAAACTTTCGTGATTGATTTCAATCATTATTATAAATACGGGATTTAACACCGATAAGACGGTACGTGATAAATTCCGTATTTATAATAATGAATAAAGCTAAAGTTGAGAGAGAGATTAACAAAATAAAAAGTCAAATCATCATCTTATTAAAAATCTTGGATATTTTCGTATGTGTTCGGATAACACTATAAATAAAAATACTATTATTTGAAATAAGCAACGCGACATCTCTTGTCAATGTCCTGAACTGCAACGTTTGGCATTGAGCAGGTACAAAAAACTATATAAGTTTTCCTGTAGATGGAGCTAACGACGCTTTAGTCGTAATTCTGAATCATCTCACTAATTTTGACCTAGACGTGAATTAGCCTGGTAGCACAGTTGGATAGTGCATCCTCGTATCAAGAGGAAGGTTGCGGGTTCAAGTTCCGTCTAGGCTTGAAATTTTAGAGATGATTTTAAAAATCTTGAAAATAAAAAGTGTTTTAATGTTATTTTGTAGGCAAGGCGACTTATTTATCAATTTGGGCAAATTATTAACAAACTCATTTCCCACATAATCATGAATTATTAAAGCATTTACCAATTAACTTCTAAATTTATCTCGCGGAGCTACGCATTTACTTCTGATTTTAGTAAATATGTTATCAAAAACCGATTTGGGTTACCGTGACATGAAAGATAAAACTAATATTGTCTTCCATTAGGGCTGACATGTTAAATACAGGGTGTACGTATACATACCTACTTATCGGAAAACATCAAGAATAGCTTTGTAAACTTTGTCAACGAAACCGTAATACTGGGTCTTTTTGTGGAGCTTACAATAATGCTGAAAAATATAATTGCGGGAAATGAAACACTTTCAGAGTAAAAAGGAAAATAAATATTTGACTTATTTTTAAATGAGGTCAAATTATGATTGGTATACACGGTGTCCTTTAAATCGCTGTTTTCCCAGAACAAACGTTGTTTAAACCATGATCTACAAAGGGTTCTACTAGGATCTACAAACCTCAAATTAAAAAATAAATAAATAAATCGGTTTTTAAAAATCATTCATCATCAATCAAATCATCAAATTTTAACGTTACGGCGTACAACATGCCGCCGTATCACCACAAAAATAATATTAGTAGGTAAGCTACGGCTAGCGCGCCAATGAACTTTTATGTCACGGCTAGTTTTTTAACAAAGTTAGACTTAATTGAGAAGGTCTAGATTTTGTTTTAATTCTTTTGTTTGGTGCTATAATCTGCTAATAGACCATGATATGAACAATGCTTGTTGTGGGAAAAAGTGTCAAACTAGTGTCAAACTTTTGACAGGTTTTCAAGGAGAAACGAGTCGTAGTTGGTTACCGACGGATACAATTGAATCCAATAAAACAAGTTCGACTCTTGTGTCTGCGTACCAAAATGGCGTTCAGCTCAGCATAATGTTGGATGTTAAGCACCCAACGCTGATTTTCAGCTGAAACCAGAAGCAATAGGTAGTGCAGCAGCTACGTAGAAAAATAAAATAAATAAATAAATAAAGAAGTGATTAAATAAAAGGTGTGTAGAGTTTTGTTTAAATGTAAATATAAATTTTATAAACATACTTCACTAAAATAATATTACATACCTATATATATAAACATACAACTTATGAACTTTCTTACGATTTCTAAGGTTATGGTAAATTGTTATATATATAAATAAATATGGTTAACTATTTAAAATATATTGATTTAGTTAAACTTATGTAAAAAGAGTTATTGGATGACTAGATCAAAGAGAGGTCGACATTGATGTTACCATGTTGTATTTGGGCTTCCATTAGAAATATTTTTAGTTTTTTTCTAAAGCTGTTGCAACTTTTGGAATTTCTAATTGGTGGTGGCATATTGTTCCAACACTTGGAAGCCGCATATTTGAAACTACCCCTGAAACTCTCTGATCGGTGATGTTGAGTAGACAGTTGCTTGGAGCACTGCCGACTTGCACAGTCTCTTCGAGTAGTCATCCAAATTAGCTTGTCGTATATGTATTTAGGTGTTCTGTAGTTTATGACACCAAAAAGAAGACAGGCCAGATAAAGCTTGCGTCGTAATTTCATTTTTAAACTAAAGTACTCATTTAGAAAAGGTGTAATATGGCAATATATGTGTATATAGGAACCCGCCATTAAAGGACACCATGTATTTATGCTAGGTTATGGTTTTGACATGCGGCATTTTTTTATGAACATCTACGTGTAAATCAACTCACCTCATTTTTCCCGGAAATGTCGACTTTTTACCACAGACTACTTGTACATTTGTAAGTATATCTTGCTTTTTATATTTTCTATTTCGATTTATATATATAGATATCGATTTATTTTAGCATTCCCTATTGTTTATTTTAACTCTATACAAAATGAACTCAATTTCCCTTTTTTCTTGAACACGTAACATAATTTTCCTGCGCCATTTGCATGTACAAAAAGCATTTTCGTAATTTTCGCATTTTGTTATGTCGCGTTTATAGAAGAAATAATAGGTTTTGTACTTTCCGAGGACGAAATAACAAGTCAGTATGCACTATTTTTAGGGTTCCGGATGAAAATGGTAAAAACGAAACCCTTATGCCACCTTCTCCATCCGTCTGTCCGTTTATCACAGCTGATTAACTCAGCAACTGCTGAACCTATCGGCTTGACATTTGGATTCATCATCATCATCATCAGCCGGAAGACGTCCACTGCTGAACATAGGCCTCCCCCTTAGATCGCCACAACGAGCGATTGGTAGCCGTTTGCGCCCAACGGCTCCCCGCGATTCTTACTAGATCGTCGTACATTTGGATTAGTTACAAATAATACCTATAATATACGTTCCTCTATTGCAGGAAAAAAATAAAAAAAAATATTTTGATGACTATCAGAGCCAAAATGGTAGGGGATTTTTTTTTAAAATAGGGTTATTAGTTCAAGTGGGGTATCGTATCTAAGAGACTTATTGAAACATATTGCTTCCTGCCGTGCTAAATTGAATCTAGAGTCAGTGCGATAGAGTTGGTTTAGACATTGAAAGTTGGCTTGGAGTGGCGTAGGCCTATTGCCTCTTTACATTCGGATCGGCTCATTTCCTTCCCGGGACAGCCATTAGCAATACAAACAGGACATGAGTTTCGGTGACACCTGCGCCTTAACATACTCAGAAACCCTTCCGGGCACGATGTCACGTACCTTGTTTCTAAGATAATTTATTTTATGTTTGGTTGTCCCATTTAGGTAGAAGAAATCTAGGACAAGCTTTGTGTTCACTCACGCGTCGTCACTTACTTGCATGTTATTGTAAGATATTTTATTAAATAACATCTGTGCGATTTAAACTACACATCTGTTTGACATTGTGATTTTATCAAATCTATTTTTAGGGTTCCGTAGCCAAATGGCAAAAAACGGAACCCTTATGGATTCGTCATGTCTGTTTGTCTGTCCGTCCGTATGTCACAGCCACTTTTTTCCGAAACTATAAGAACTATAGTGTTGAAACTTGGTAAGTAGATGTATTCTGTGAACCGCATTAAGATTTTTACACAAAAATAGAAATAAACAATAAATTTTGGGGGTTCCCCTTACTTAGAACTGAAACACAAAATTTTTTTTTCATCAAACTCATACGTGTGGGGTTGTCTGTATATAGGTCTTTAAAAATAATATTGAGGTTTTTAATATCATTATTTTCTAAACAGAATAGTTTGCGCGAGAGACACTTCCAAAGTGGTAAAATTTGACCCCCTCCCCTGTAACTTCGAAAATAAGAGAATGATAAAACTAAGAAAAATATATGATGTACATTACTATGCAAACTTTCGTTTCATTCAATCAACTCAAATATACAAAAAGTTACAACGAACTACAAGAACTTTCATATTATGTTACTTGCTGCTACGGAACCCTTCATGGGCGAGTGCGACTCGCACTTGGCCAGTTTTATTTTTGGTGTTTTTGGTCAGTTTAGGGATCGCACTTTAAAAGCATTAATAAATATGTTCATTCTTGACTATCTAGGTCTTTTCTAGTTAATATTTATGAAATCAATTGACTTTATAAAACTCGTAGCTGTCTCCTGCACGGAATCTCTGTGCGGTAAGCAATTTGCAAGCCATTGTTATTTAAATCGGCATTAATTATTCATTCACATAATTTTTAGATTTATCTCTTCTCCCATTACAATCGTGCAAATAATTTATTTTCCTACAATTTGAATTTACTGCACAAAATTACGGCTTGGATAGATAATAATAACATTACATTATGTGCTTAGCATACCTACTTATTGTGTTCTGCCCTTCCCTATATGAGCTACATAATTGCTTGAAATTATCATTATCATCATCATCCACAGCCTGACTTAACCCATTGTTGGGTATATGCCTCCCCAAGTTTGTGCCATCCACCACAATCCTGCGCTAGTCTCACCCACTGACGGTCCGCGACCTTTACGATGTCGTCCACCCATCTCGCTTGAAATAAATGTATATTATTTTATATAACATTGTCGGTCGAAACACCGATAAAACGGTACGTAATACATTTTCTAAATAAAATATTATAATAGTTGTATTATGTATATTTGGACTCCATTAAGGTTTTTCCTATTTTATATGAAATATTACTTACAAAGGGTTCTGAAAATTAAACTTAACCAAGGCGCAGAACTACCAACCAAAATTCGTTGCCCGTTTATTCAAAGACATGCGCCAGTACGAAGCGCCGAAACTCGACCTCCATCAGAATTTCCTTACCAAATTTCCTTCGAGACATGAAAACTGAGACATTTTATGACGCTGTGTGATGCAACCTGAAACTTCAGTGTGGATAAAGATATCTTCGTAAGGCTTTGATAAAGGGCTCGAGAATTCAGTACAAAACAATGTGCATGACAGAACAAAATTTAGCCTTGCAAAACGGTTTTTTACATTACCCCGTACATACTTCTTCCTATGGTTTTTTTAACAAAATCCCACTGTTATTTGATTCTGCAACATTTTTCATTTTTGGGCGGTATAAATAGGCTTGCTTCATTTGTTAATTCAAAGAAACGTAAAACATCACGCAGAAGGGACATAATTTGTATATTTTCTTACTTGCGACAACTTAATGCTTAACTACAAAATGTAAGGGTTGAATCAGATCATTAGGTATATAGGTTAGTACTACATACAAGATGTTAAGATTTTTAAAAACATCTAAAAAAACTGAAGATTTTACGTAAGTGTTGAAAAATAAACATACTATACAAGATGTTGACTGCTTGACAAGTTAATATTAAAAAAAAAGTGTTTAAGGTACCTACTTCATCAAAACATTACCCTTCTTCTGCGCAGTAGGGTAAAAAGAAAACGAGCAGAAATATAACACGTTATCGCCCCAACAAAAACATGATGAAATGTTGAAGAACTTATGTTTACTTACAAACCTACTACGGCAAAAACTTGAAGGGAAAAATCTCACACTTTATATAACTCATTTTGAAAACTTCAGTGTAATATTGACCCCGTGCGTTGTTCAGGCCCCGGGGTAGTAAATCATTTTAATAATTGATCCCGGTTGAAATATTCATGAACTTCCCACTGAAGGTATCCCGAGAAAAACGGATGAAAAATGTTTCGACCCGTGCTAATATTTCACTATCTCTGGCCGTTTCTATGATATATATTGCTTGACTGTAAACGATGAATATCTTATCTTTGACTCTTCTTTTTTCAATGCAAACCAAATTCATATTTTGTTGCTAAGTAAATGCTAAAAATGAGCAATATGGCTTTGAGTGTTTTTGTGTTTTATCACATTATTATCGTGAACCGTGTTCGCCAAGTATGAACGTCGACTTCCAATTTGTAGGTTGTGGACCCAAAACGGTAAAGGAAAACTGTCAGGAAAACCGCGGCATAATTAATTCTGGTCGTATTGACTACGTCGATCCGAGGGGCATTACTGACTAAGAGGACCTTCACTATGGGCCTCATAACAAGGCTCAAGGTCGTTCAGCGTGCTATGGAGAAGGCTATGCTTGGTGTTACTCTTGTATCGAATCAGAAATGAGATTCGTAGACAAAAGAAGGTCACTGACGTAGCTTAGAGGACGTGAGAAATGTTGCTGAAAGGTGCAGGCCATACAAGATCGGTCGCTCTGGATATCTATGAAGGGGGGGGGGGGGCTCAGCCGTGGACATCCTATGGCTGATATGATGATGAAGCTGTTGTGAGGATGTAATCCGTTGATGGATGATAGGATGATGATGCTCCCATCTATCCTGTCTCAGAGATTGCAGTAGTTGGCGCCTGTACCTACTGTACTGTACTGTATGACTCATGTTATTACTAATAGGTGTCAAGACCTCAGATTAGTTCTAACAGACTGAAGATTGAGTGTCCAAACTAAGCACATAATATACGTTCTACTTACCACAAAATATGATAGCTCTCATACCTAATACTGTGTCTATTTAAAGTGAGTATCGCACCAGCCAGGGTTGTTATAAAATTGTGTTGTGTCATCGTACACGGTATTTTGCTTGCAAATTCACCATCGCAGGTATATCGCTTTACATCGGCTTCGATATTAGCATATCGATAACATATAGGGTGAAATATTTATACCAACTCAAGAATAACCCTTGAAAATGTTCTATTTCTAAACCAAATTCTTAATCATTTTCTCACTACATATTATTCTCCGAAAACCCTGTTCTTTTGAATTAGTCTAAATTATTGTGCCAATTAAACAATCAAAACAATGACTGTAGCCATAATATATTAGTTGAATATACATGGGGTCCAATCGATGCACGTTAAGTGTTCCATAGCATTCGACATCATTTTATCCAGGTTTGATGAATCACCTGTATACCGTGCAAGGGCTACGATAATGGTCCTATTTTTTCTGGCAAGATAAGCCAAAGAATTGGTCAAAATAGGACAAACACAAACAACCATTTTCACAGAAAAGAAACGCCACTATTTCAAGGTACGAACAAGCTTTTCATGCAAATAATTATGAAACAATTTTCCTTCTTGATTGTATGTCGATTTTATTCTCGCGACTCTGAGATTATGAAAATACAACGCTGTATGATGTGTTGTCAACTTTTGCATTCATTTTTGTTAATGTCGTTTATAATATTTTTCACTATTTTGTACCTGTCAGTTTTGTAGAACGATGTTTCACGGGCATGTACACACGGCTACACATCAAGCTATACATTTCCAGTATAAGCTGACCTCTCATTCTACGAAAAGCCTACACAATGCGAGGTCAGCTTATATTGGAAATGTATATCTTGATGTGTAGCCGTGTGTACCATCCAGTGTCGAACCAGCTTCGATTTACATGACTATTCGGCTCAATAGTTTTCCTATTCAGTGAGCCCAGTCATAATACGTATCGGTCTCGTTTTTCTTTTGCAAGTAAAGAGTTGTTTTACTTGAAGCAAATGTTTTGCTTTACCTTGATTATAAAACATGTTTGCTTGTCTTCGATTCCGAATTATTCAATGGCTAAAACATACTGGAAAAGGGTTTGTACACAAAGATACATCAAAGCATTACAAATGAATGACATAATACCAAGACTTTTATATTTTCTGGGTGAAATGAGAACTATGAATAAAAGTAATTCATGGGGCGTAACAATGTATAAATGACAATTATGTATTATTAAAATACTTACATAGGTATTTGTTGTTCAAGCGTATCGCTAATAGTCTTACCCACAATCGAACCCTAATCATTTCTTCGTACATTTATGACAGATGTTTTACTTAGAAAACTTTCGTGATTGATTTCAATTATTATTATAAATACGGGATTTATCACGTACCGCCTTATCGGTGTGAGTGCGAGGCGAGACGTTATTCGGAGCAATGAAGGTTCACGAATTGAACCGAAACATTGTCGGTCGAAACACCGATAAGACGGTACGTGATAAATCCCGTATTTATAATAATGACAGATGTTTTACTTGCTATTGCCGTCCGTCATTGCCATTACCTACATCATTCTAACAAAATGTATACTTATGTCTCGATTCAGTAGTTTAGTTTTGGCGTATACGCCTGAGTTTGTTTGCTATAAGTAAAATTTCACAAAACGCCATCTAGCCACCAAACTAAGAAAAGGGTTTTTACAAAATTTTTATTTTATTATTTAACTTGTAATGTATGTATGTTTGTCCGGGTGGAATCTTGCAACTGAGTTTTAAATCAGTTATTTTTAACAGATTAAGATGAAATTTGGTATACACGCTTATTTTGGATGACAATGCATGCTTAGCTATGTGATGTCATTCTAATTCCAACATGGCGGATCATCCAATATGGCGGACTAGTTATTTTTTCTGCACTACCACAGTATGGGTATCAAATGTGAGCAAATGGCTTGCTGAGAAGAACACGAAAACTAATACAACGTCACATTGAATTCAAAATATGGGGCACCATACAAGATGTATTTTGTTAGTTACTTAGTTGGTTTAGGTCAAATACTGTGAGCTGAATTAGAACAACTTCCTCGTATCATACGGAGTTGAAATTTTACATATTGGTTCAGGTCCAATGACAATGCATTGTTATGACGAGCATGACCTGATTCTACACCCTGGGCTGGCTCCAGACGAAGGAACTCCTCAACGGTCAACTGCACAGACATGGCATTTTGTATACGCATTTAAATTTAGAATACATTGGTAAGTTTGGTGACAATGCAATAATATGGTAACATGGAGATTTTCTCTTGATGGAGACGGATGCTAGACAATGGAACTTCTGAATGGATTGTAGTGGGCTACTAGTATTTGGGCTTATTTGAATCTGCTTGCGGTATTTTTCAACAAAAAACGTATTTTGTAAATGCATACGTATAATATATAGAGAAACAACCAGACCCGGACAGGAATCGAACACGCAATCTTAGATGGGCGAATAGCCATCTGAGACATAGGAAGTCATCGGACCAACGGAGGTGGTATAAATAGTTTAGCTAGAGGCCATCCTGGTGTTTTCCGACAGCTCAACGATGATACGTAGTACTTCTACTTGCTGTAGTAGAAGTATTAAAAGCACAAGGTGCACGTATTTACAAAGTGACGTTTACATGGCGGGTATTCAGGCGGGCTTGTGCCGCACCGCTATGAAAAGGCCGGACACTCCATTCATGCATATCGCAAGGCACTTATGTGGAAAACCGTCGCATATGTTAGGCGTTGCATCACATTTATTCTAGGATTTTGCTTTGCGATGCTTTGCGACAACAGATTTCTGTATCTACTAAAAATAAGAAGACTTACAAAATCATGAAATAAAACCGGGCAAGTGCGAGTCGGACTCGCGTACGAAGGGTTCCGTACCATTATCTATAAAAACGGCAATAAATCACGTTTGAGCCTGCCTTAAATATTGGTTTTATTTTAATTATTTATTTTTAAAGTGAATATATAACTAAATATTTTGTGAATATTTCAAGCGTATCGCTCGTTATCAACATCGAGCTAAAACGAGCAAAAAATCACGTTTGTTGTATGGGAGCCCCCCTTAAATATGTATTTTATTCTGTTTTTAGTATTTGCTGTTATAGCGGCAACAGAAAAACATCATCTGTGAAAATTTCAACTGTCTAACTATCACGGTTCATGAGATACATCCTGGTGACAGACGGACAGACAGACAGCGGAGTCTTAGTAATAGGGTCCCGTTTTACCCTTTGGGGTACGGAACCCTAATGATTGGAAGAAGTAACCGTTGGTATAAACACGGGTTGTGTACGTTCTGTTTTATCGGAGTTTCGGTTCAGTTCTTGAACCTGCCTCAGGATGAGTGCGAACCGCTCTGCACTGCGTCTAGCCCCGAACTACGCGCGGTAGCTCTCTGCGGGAGAGTAGACGGGAGCGGTGATAAGTGTGTGGGTCGTAACACCGATAAAACTGTGCGTGATAGATCGAATTCATATTTTATTTGGAAGTACAGTAGTAACATTAAAATAATCTTATCCATACGGTAATGTAATTTTACTCACTTACGTATTAAGGTAAAGTATAATATCTGCTACAATATGTTTTCGTACGTAGGTATCTAAAATGTTGTATTTTTTTAGCCAGATCCTCCCCAAGTTTATTTTCGTATCTTGTCAAGCTATCACTCTTCATTCACCCCTTTTTAGCGTTTTTTTGTATATTTGAAAGAGTCAATTGTCCGGGCTTCCTCGACTGTGGAGTGCGATAAAAGATGAAATAGGATGAAATATACGGGGTCCGAGCGTCCGTCAATGTAACTACTCGTAAAAAGGTCTCTTACAGTGACACAGTGTTTATGTTTAACCTTTCGGATAGAAGGTACTTTTATGCCCGCTTTATCAAGCCGAGAGTTTTTCTTCATTTGACGCAAGTGAGGCTTGTTTAATGAGTTCATTTTCTTTGTACGTTGGCGTTTAATGTTTTATTTACATTATAATGCTTATTTTAATAGCTTACTACAGAAATATTGCAAACTTCATTATTGGTTTTACAATAAGTTACCTTTTTCACGCCGCAAAAAGAAGGGTGTTTTAGTTTTGACTTGTGTGTCTGACGTCTGTGTGTGTTGTTTGCATTTCTGTCTATGGCAAATCGTCGCTGTTCTGACTAAGTGACGTAACTGACATCTAATAAATAATAATAAATATTGCTGGACATTTCACACAGCGCTATCTAGCCCCAAACTAAGCAGAACTTGTATTATGGGAAGCAGGTAACTGATATAAGACTTATATATCGTTTTATTTGATAACACATGTATATAGAATATGATACATAGAAAAAACATCCAGACCCAGAACAAATACCTGTAGACCATGCAAACATTTTCGCTTAGCATATCTTTATAATTTTTGATTTCATACCGTCTATTCTAGTCACGAATTCTATGTGACGTCCAAAAATATGAAGTAATCCCGCCCAATTGTTATTGGGGACATTCCCCTACAAGTTATCGTTCCACGATTATTTCGCATTTATGTCCCACACACGTGGGGAGTTCAATAGGGAAAATATTTGCCATTGATGTCCATACCCATGACATCACCTGCCCAAAGCTCTAATGACGTTGATTGTCTCGTGAATCGTCACGTCCGCGTATCACACGTGGTTTTGCCTCAATGAGCATTGCGAGAATGAGTAAACTTAGGTAGCTGTTACACTTCAGTTTGTTTTCAGTTGTGGCGTGGGGTTTAGATTTGGTTAAACGCTTGAAATATTACAAAAGTTTTATTTTAAACACACTTTGGCAGCGGGTACTCACATTCACATCTTTGATGTTGTTAGGGTTTAGGACCAAATTGGTAAAAACGAAGCCTTTATGTTACGTAAATACTAAAGCAATTGACTTGAAATTTGGAATAATTGTGTATATTATATGGCCCACATCGATTGCAAGTAAAATCATTAGAACATATTTTTTTTTCAGCCACATCTCTTGAGTTCTCCGTGGATTGATAACCTATTTTTAAATAGACACGGGACGGTCATTGCGCTACGACTTCGTTCCGGACATATCCCATGCAAAATGAAAGTGGGCACCACCGCCTTACCTTTATCTGCCGCCAAATAGCAGTACTTGTGCTGCTGTGTTCCGGTTAGATGGCAATGGTATGTTCCTGTAATTACTGGCACATAGGCATAACAGCTAAGTCCTATAGTATGGCAACGTATCCACATAGAGATCAAGACAACATAATAGCTTGTGTTGAATTCTCTGTGGATATTCATAGAATGGCTGTGAGTATTGAATAGGCTGTAGTAGCCACTTAACATCTGGTGGACTGCATGCTCGTTTGCCATATAAGTAGTATAAAAAAATAAGTTTTTACATCTCGTGAAAAAATTACCTACCTACAGCAAATTGTCTGCTTTGTAAGACTATAGACGATGTATATACTAATATATATATTAATGGAGTGTGTACGCAACGAAGCTGTCAAAAATACCTTATCTTTAAGATTTAGAGAAATAGGTTTCTGTAACAGTGTTCTAGCTGAACCAGTTTCGAACTCAGCTAGAAAACTTTACAAACTAGTTACATAAAGATAATTTAGTTTCTAAATAATTAATTTAGATTACATACCAGGGCGGCATAATCGCATGTGTGACAAAGCGTTTTCAATGATTGAAAAAAAAGAAAACATATTTTTGTTTTGATTGCCAAAGAGGCAAAAATGTGGGGTCAGAATTTCAAAACAGGGTATATAGATCAATTTGTATATCAAATAAAAGGACTTCATCAAAATAGGTGGAAGGAATTGGAGGAGGCCTTAGTCCAGCAGTGTGAAATTGTAGACTAAATTAAAAAAAAAATATTCCAAAACCTTTTTTAATTTGTTTTATGTCTTTTTGTTTTGGAGTTATAAAGTAAAATGATGAAAAAAATAACCCCCCCCCCCCCCCCCCCCCCTTATCTCCGGAGTTTGCAAAGCGAATAATCTGAAATTAATATGATTGATTGAAATATACGTAAAAATAACAGGAAAAGTAAAACGAAGTCCAGAACTGGTCTTTAAGGCACTTGTCTCACCGCCGGCGATGAGCGAGAAGCGAGCAGAAACTAGAAACGAGTTGGCGAGCAGCGAGAGCGAGTGTGTGGTTCCTATAGTTGTCTCGCTGGGCTATAAAGCGAGTGAGCAAGTGAAGAGGGCAATACTCATCATCTCACGGCGTGTGTTCTGACCGCCAAGCGAGGATCGCTGAGCGAGTATCGCTGAGCGAGTATCGCTGAGCGAGTATCGCTGAGCGAGTGTTGTAGTCGCTGCGACAAAATAGTAGAGAGCGAGTTCTCGCCGACAGTGTGAACGGCCAGCGATTAACTAATAATATATGTGTCTCTTTTACTGACATGGAATCTATATCTTTTGTTCGTTTTATGAGCGAGAAAATAGTTAATAGCCAATCGCTTAATCGCCGGCGGTGAGACAAGTGCCTAAAATCGGTTTTAAAAGTTTACTTGATTTCTGAGTTACATAACTTGATGGCACTTCTAAATCGACATAATATAGTTACGGAATCCTCTGTACGCGAATCCTACTTGGCCGGTCTTGTATTGTGATACTAAAGATTTGAGTTTAAGTCATAAGGCTAAGTCCAAACGGCTGCAGCTGAAACATCGTTGTAACACTCTTGTTTCATTAACGAATCGGTAAAAAATAAAAATTCATCTGCTGAAAAACTCAATAATGAGCTTAAATACTCATCACGTAAGTTGAAAATTCAATAGCGTCTGTGATCGAAATGTATTTTAATTAATACTGACCATGCAACTCTCGCTTAAAAGTTTCTTCTTTCACTGTTTCATTTCTGTTTGTAAGTCTTGTTACTTCATCGCAAATTCAGTCCAAACTGCTGAACTCGGTAAAAGTTACTGTAATTCGCTGCTTCTCCACGCAGTGTTCATACATATTAAATGAGAAAGTTGTTATTCGGAACCCTTTCCCTATTAACCTAGTTTCTTATCGTGCATAGACATTACAATAACGTTGATTATTTTCCTCGAACTCTTTTATCTTCTTGTGTTCGCGACATAATATTGATGTCAGCAGATGTAAGGGTATGTTCGACTCGCGATGTCATTATCTTGCGTTTGCCTGATTCGTGATTGCTTAAGTAGACCAGGAGTCCAAGGGATTTAGGGTACGAAGCACACGAAGTATGATAAGTTATGATTACTCAATAACTAGACTTTCACAATATCGGTTCCTGGAAACTGACAACTCGGTTCGAAATGTTGCTTTGGATTCTATACTTGAAATGTTCTGTTATAGGTACATTTTTTATCTAGGCTATGCTGTCCCACTGCTGGGCAAAGGCCTCCCCCTCATCTCTCCACTTTTTTCGATCTTGTACCAAACCCCGCCAGTCCCTATAAAAAGCGTCCAAATCATCGCGCCACCGCTTCTTAACCTTCCACGGTGTCGCTTTCCATCCACAGGGATCCATCCAGTTACGACCTTAGCCCATCTATTTGCTTACCTACATTTATTTCATCTAAATACATTTAATAAAGTTGAGTTGGTTACATAACTTGATAAATAATAGCTTGATCTTTGATTGGTTGGATTTGTCTCCGCCTCGAATAGCAGAATTACTGTTAAAATACCGGAATAACAAAAAATATGAAGAAAATTCATTTTCTCATACATAGATGCAGCTAATGATGGCCGATTGACGATTCTACCGGCGATGTAAATTGGCAACCCGTGTCTTAAGCATGATTATACGCAATTTCTATTTATATTCTATTTATGCCAAGTAAGCAGCGCTATCTAAATAAGAGACTCGGAAAACAAGTAAACTTTTAAGGCAGATTTCTAAAAAACTGTTCAACGTAGAGATTTCACTTAGAAAACTTTCGTGATTGATTATAATCATTATTATAAATACGGGATTTATCACGTACCGTTTTATCGGTGTTTCAACCGACAATGACGTCGAAACCGCGACACCGCGTCTGCTCGCGCGCAGAGGGCTGCGGCGCGTAGTGAGAGACGTTATTCGGATCGGATCGCACTCACCCTGATGAAGGTTCACGAATTGAACCGAAACATCGATAAAACGGTACGTGATAAATTCCGTAACATAATAGGTTGGGGAAAAAGTCTTTTCGCATTATAGTATGTATGAACTTGTTATAAAATCTCTTTGGCTACTATTTGTATCTGGCTAGTTTTGGTATCATTCAAAGATTAAATTTTAAAGAAGATAATTCCAAATTCAAATTAGGAAAATGTGTGATTTTTATATGTTTTTCGTACTGTAAAGATGAGTGAATCTAAGAAGAAAATCGATACATTTTAAAATATTACTTCAAAAAAGGTAAAAATGCGGCTTGCAAGCCGCAAAAAACATTTGCGATGTTTATGGAGGACTTAGTGCAGTGTCTGTGAGAGTAGCACAAATTTGGTTTAGGCGTTTTCAATCCGGAAATGTTGATGTCAAAGATGCACGTCGCTCTGGTAGCCCTTTTACGAATAAAATTGATGCCATTTTTGAAAAAGTGGAGCAAGATCGGTATATCAGTAGTTACGAAGTACTATGTATTTGGTTCTCATATTACATGCTCTGCTTAGTTTGGGGCTAGATAGCGCTGTGTGAAATGTCCAGCAATATTTATATTTATTATATCTATTTATAAACAATTTAGATATTTCGCTTTGAAAACTTTGGGTGTAATCCCATATCTCCGAAGTTTGCATAGCGAACTATCTGAGATATCAATGTTTCGCTTTGCAAACATGTCGTTAAAATAACCCATCCCAGGATAGGAATTTTTAAAAAAAAAATATAGAATTTTTGATCATGACTCCAAAACTATATATGACATTATCAAACATATCAGGTTTTGGAGTGTATTAAATAAGTTCTTTTATATGATACACTATTTAACCTAGTAACCCTAATTTAAAATATAAATTAAATAGGGCAACATAAAGCCAATAACTTATATAACACATTTTCACGATCACTGCACATAATTACTGATTAAAACGGGTATTTATCGCGTGTGTACCTTTTTTGTTTGTTATCCCGACGTTGCAGATGTGTTGCAACAGTCGTGGTCACGGGTGGTACTTGGAGCTACCGTCGAGAAGTAATGGCAGCTGCAGCAACTACCCTCACTTGGTCTCCAGAATTAGAAATGTCTTCGTACGCCCGTGACCACGGCTGTTGCAACACAGTCGAAAAGTCGGGATAACAAATAAAAAAGGCACATACGTGATAAATATCCGTGTTAATTAGTAATTATTTAGCATATTCAGATAATATAAAAAAATAATATAAGAACAATTAAAAATTATATATGCCACAAAATGAAATATTTTTTTAATTGTAACTTGCAATATAGGTGGAAAACTTTTCCGAATTTCAAGTCGATGGCTTCAGTAGTTGCTGAGATAATCGGCTGTGACAGTTGGAAGGACGGACAAAGTCGTATCATATGTATTCAATTTTTATAATTTTGGTCAGGTACCTTATAAACTAAAATCTTACCAAAAAAAAATTTAACACTGTTTAGTGCGTGTTTATAAAGTTCCTCTACAAAAATTGTTAAGGGCATTTTTAAACACACATTAAACAGTGGTTTAGCTTTTTTGTGGTAACAAGGTATATTTTTAATGTAAATTTCGATTTTCAATTTTTTTTCAGTTTAATAATAAGTATGAAAGTAAGGAGAATTATTCTCCATTCTCCTTACCTCATCTATTATAGATGAGGTAAGTTCCCCTGGGCTTATACTCTCTTACTAAGATAGGCCCGGAGCAGCCTGTCCCAAGGGAGCTAACATAAATGTTAACGCTGCTATCGCGTCGAAGGCGAGTTGACACTTTGTCATTTGCTAAAGGTTTCCTTTATTTGTGTCGATGTTATTGTCACCATCCTGATTTTTTTATCTATACTAATATTACAAAGAGGAAAGATTTGTATTTTTGTATTTTTATGTATATGTTTGTAATGAATAAACTCAAAAACTACAGTGCCGATTTCAAAAATTCTTTCACCATTGGAAAGCTACATTCAGCTTGAGTGACGTAAGTTATATTTATTGCTAGAAAAGATTAGAAATTCTTACTAAAACTTAAGTAACGTAACCCAAGGTGTAAAAAAGTGCCCTAAAACGTCTTTCGTCGCATGCGCTGCGGAAACTATTGATGGTAGAACAAAAGTATGTTCTACAATATTAAAGAACATATCAATACCTACAAAAATAATATTATGAAGAGGAAAGATTTGTTTGTTTATTTGTTTGTATTGAATAGGCTCCGAAACTACTGGACCGATTTAAAAAAATCTTTTACTGTTAGGAAGCTACAATATCTCCGAGTGACACAGGCTACTTGTTACCCAACTCCGGAGAAGGAGGGTAATGTTTTTATAAAAAAAAACTAGCATGCGAAGCTGCGGATCGGTCAGCTAGTCCTAATATAAATTGGAAATCATAGACTCAAAACGGTACTGAATGTAAAGATTATTATAACTTTAAGTACATATTTTAATATCATTAAGCTTAGATAGATAGTGTGATTACAGGATACCTACAATCTACATGTATCGTGTAAAAGCGCTACAATTTATTTTGTTGGATATTTCACACAGCGCTATCTAGCCCCAAACTAAGCCGAGCTTGTACACACGGCTACACATCAAGCTATTCATTCTCAGTATAAGCTGACCTCGCATTGTGTAGGCTTTTCGTTGAATGAGAGGTCATCTTATATTGGAAAGTATAGCTTGATGTGTAGGCGTATGAACTATGGGAACCAGATAACTGATAGAATACTTATACACTTTTTTTTTCTAAATACATATTTATACTAGTGGTACGCCCCGAACTGGGATATCGCGAGTCTCCGATTAAAACAAAAAATATTATTTGTAATCTTTGACTATCAAAATAGTGTCACAAAATATAATCCATTTAATTTGACCTGCAGTTTCATTTAAATTACAGGTAACGAGAGTTAATATTTTGGCGTTACTTTTTTTGGAGTACAAATTGCAGTTATTCTGGATTTCAGACTTTTGCCTATACGCGTGTCATTTAAGCTACACGCATACCAAATTACAGTACTGTGGGGTCACTGGTGTACCCTGTGAATTTTGTCAAAGTTTAGATTTTATTATGGCTAATAACTCAAAAACTATTAATAATTTACGAAAAATAAAAACGGAGTCTTAATTTACTAATAAATACCTATTATTTGACGTCCCATTTGACCAGTTAGTATTATTTTTATTTTTTTTACTTCCCTTGAACCCTAATATGTCAACAAGCTCCCAACACTTTTAGCTCATTAGTCACATCAAGATTGTGCTATCACTACCTACCTATGTATTAAATTTCACGATGATCGGATCAACGCTTCGAAAGTTATCCTCGGACACATACATACATATGACGCCGATTTGCCCAAGTTGATTTAGAGATCTCGCTTCGCTCGAATAAATATAAAATCATCCAACATTCAGACCTCGAACAAATATCTTTATATCATGCAAACATTTGTTCCGTGGCGGGAATCCAACCCGCTACCTCCTGCATCTCATCAGGATACTCGCCCACTGCGCCATGGAGGTCGTTATTTTGACCAATTTGACTAAATATAAGGTATGTCAATAATAAGTGAAAACAAATAAATTGGCAAAGCACGTGTCAGACCGCACACAGTGAAGGTCTTTGTAGTAAGTACGGCTGTACTGTATAATATTAATAATATAAGATAAGATAACTCTTTATTGTACACCAAATTAAAATACAGAACATAATTCTTACAAATAGATTTAGTACAATGGCCGGTCTTATCGCTAAAAGCGATCTCTTCCAGACAACCTTAAATACAATTTCCGTAATATTAAATACAAATTTAATTTTGCTGTTTATTTTGGTCAAATTGTATGAACTTTTTACAAAGGTGGACTACCGCTCGTAAAGTGCTAAAATATACTCAGTTTTGATAATAGTTCTTACAATTTCAGTATAATATACTGAATTATGTGCTACTACTGTATACTTTTTAAGTAGGAAAACAGGAATCGTGTTTTGGCTGTTAGGAGGCGGGGATAATTACAAAATTGCCCACTTTGAAACTTTATACATATTTCGTAAATGTGATCCTGTTGTGAAAAAGTTTTAATGAAACCCCATAACGGTTTTGAAAGATCTATTCAACTATACCCCAGACGGGGGATTTTCGAGTAAAATAAAATCAACCCTAAGTTACATGTAGGGGAGGAACGCTAAAAACGAGATATCTTGTTTAAAAAACTTACCAATCTTCACCAAAATAATTCACTAAGCACATTTCAGCTTTGCAGTTCAAATAGTCTATCAGTAAAATGGCTATCACTCCGGACGGACAGACAGACGGATATGGCGAAACTATAAAGATTCCTAGTACATCTACGGTACCCTAATAATAATGAATCAAAGTTAGCAAACGATTCGAGATTTTAACATCATACATTCAAAACATTTATACCTAACTAGTGGTTCACCCTGAACTGAGATCTCGCTACTCTTTGACTTTCAAAATAGTTCACCGAAATATATTTAACCAGATAACTTGACCTACAGTTTCATTCAAATTACAGGTAACGGGAGTTCATGTTAATGGTAACATTTGTTTCGGGTACAGATTGCAGTTATTCTAGATTTCAGACGTTTGCCTATATTTGTGTCACTAAAGCTACACATTTACACATACCAAATTACAGCACTGTGGGGTAAATTGTACTCTGTGATTTTCGTCAAAGTTTAGTTTTTATTATGGCTAATAACTCAATAACAGCAAGAACTTAACTAGAAATAAAAACTGGGTCGAAATGTATTAATAATAAAGACATTTCATTTGACGTCCCACTTGAGCAAATCACCATTTAAATTTTTTTACCCTTCTTGACTTGAACCCTATGTTATGTTGGTGGACTCCCTTTTCCGCATTTGAACTCTGAAGTGGTCCATTATGCGTGAGAGAGTTGGCTATATAGGTAGCCAGCCTAACTCCGACCAGAAGTGCAGAAGTTTCCTGGGGTCTTAGCAGGCTTCACGGAGTGACCTTGGATTGTCCAGGATTTCTGCACGTTGTGCTGTTACCCCCACGCATTCCAGGACTACGTGGGCTGCTGATTCTTCTTCGTTGAGGCATCCCCTGCAGAGTGGGCTGTCTGTTGCTCCCATTATGTAGAGGTGTTTGTTGAGGGGACAATGTCCTGTAAGGGTCCCCACGATGATTCGAAGGTCCAGTCTCGGAAGGTTGAGCAGTCGTCGTGTCAGTCGTGGCGAGACGGCCGGCAGAGCTGCCCTCGACTGTCTGCAGTCCATGATCTGTGCCCAACGTTCGTTGTGTAGGTTTAGAGTACGATGTCGTATCCATGTTCGTAGTTGTGTGAAAGGTAGAGGGAGGAATGGATGTGGGCCTATAGCCGTGGTTTCCGATCCTCTTTTTGCTAGTTCATCTGCAGTATCGTTGCCCCGTGATCCGCTATGCCCCTTAATCCATAGTAAAATCACCTTGTTTTTCATGGCGTAACTTTCTAGGGCTAAGTGAAACACGACTTGAACCCTAATCTCTACCCATCTACCCATTTTTAGCTCATTTAGTATCCTTTGTATCAAATTTCACAATAATCGGATCAACGCTTCGAAAGTTACCTCGGACTAACAAACATACATTCATACATACAATGCCGGTTTGCCCTAGTTTATTTGGAGATCTCGCTTCGGTCGATCAATAAAATACTAGCTGTAGCCCGCGACATCGTTCGCGTGGATTTTTATCCTTATATTTCACACTTTTCCAGATTATTTTTGAGGTAAATGATAGCCAGGATATAATCTATCTGTTTGTCAAATTTCATTGTGATCTGTTCAGCCGTTTTGTAGTGAAAAGGAAACAAACATACAAAGAAACACAGTTAATTTCGCATTTATAATATCAGTATGGATTATATCGATCAACTCTAGAGTACTAAAGAGTTTAATGGTTTTTATAGTAGTTCAATTACACGTATCAATATAACTTTGCTTAGTAGCTCCATATTCTGCCCTTATTATATTTCTTTTTTAGGCATGATAGATCTTCGTTTGATCACAATCTCACCTGATGGTAAGCGATGATGTGGTCTAAGATGTAGCACGATCTAGAAGAAACCTATTCACTCTTACCTTAAAGAGGCCCGGTTCGTATTTATTAGGAAAAACAGACGACGGTAAAGTGTTCCATACCTCAGCTGTACGAATCAAGAACCGAAACGGTGTGTGCGAATGAGTGGTACTCGTATATCAACCAGGTAAATATGTGCCCTTATTAATTGTTTTTATTTTTATATTATTGTTTTTAATAACTTTATTGTTGGCTGTGTTTTACTACAATGACATTATATACTCGTACATATAGCATCTTAGCATATATACATACTTATCTCAGGTAGGTATGTACTATTGGTTGGGCAGGCAACTTGTTTAAACCTTTTATAAATTATTTTTATGTTATTTTTTTTAATTAAGGCACTTTAACTGACGTCCGTGATGTCAATGCAGGTTTGATGGCTGAAAACCAGCGTTGAGCAATAAGTGTATTGCTCAGCATAATGCTGAGCCATCCTCCTTTTTCGGCACAGGGCTCATACTGACTGGGTACGTCTCTTTTGTTTATACTTTTATTTTATTGTTTATGTTAACGTGTATTTAATTGTCTGTCTTTAATTATCCACTGTATGTAGTTTCTGTGTGTTTGTTCATCGTTATCATATCAGCCATAGGACGTCCACTGCTGCACAAATACCTCCCTCATTGATCTCCACGAACTGCGGTTGGAAGCGGCCTGCATCCAACGACGACCTGCGGTTCTTACCAAGTCGTCTGCCCATCTTGTAGGTGGACGTCCTACGCTGCGCTTGCCGGTCCGTGGCCTCCATTCGAGAGCTTTCCGGCCCCATCGGCCATCTGTTATGCGCGCTATATGGCCTGCCCATTGCTACTTCAACGTGGTAATCCGTCGGGCTATGTCGGTGACTTGAGTTCTCCTACGTATCTCCTCATTTCTGATTCGATTCCGTACAGAAACCCCGAGCATAGCCCTAGCGTTTGTTACTTGTGTCGAAATAAATGTCTATATCTATCTATCTATTCTCGTGTGTTGGTTATACTAAACGTATACGTACAACTCGATGTTGAGCAAAGGCCTAAATCTTACCATTATACATAGACGTACGAGTATGATAGCGTATTCAATTAGAGCGGGAGGAAGCGCCACCAAAGAATTCGATTTCCGTTTTGTAGCACAGAATAGGCCGTAATTTATAGCTGTTCTGATAAAACATTATCTTCTGCATTATTCAAATGCAGTTCCTGCAGTGATCGTACATCTCGGTACCACGGAGTTCTCAATGGATTTATCCACCCTGTTGCTAATTTATTGCCGATCGGAGGGCGTTGAGTAACGGCATCGGAACAATTGGCATCAGACGTTTCTATTAAGTTTTTATTTCTTTTTAATAGAAGCAAACCACGCGCAAGTCTAATTTTTCTTGACGACCTCCGTGGCGCAGTGGGCGAATAGCCGGCTGAGTCGCAGGAGGTAGCAGGTTCAATTCCCGCCGCGGAACAAATGTTTGCATGATCTACAGATATTTGTTTCGGGTCTGGTTGTGTTTCTATAAATTATAAGTATGTATTTACAAAAAAAAGTATATATGTATTCTATCAGTTATCTGGTTCCCTTATTAGAAGCTCTGCTTAGTTTGGGGCTAGATAGCGTTGTGTGAATTGTCCAGCAATATTTATTTATTTTATTTATAGATTGTAGCACAGCGTACTTGGTCAGTCTTAACAGATCGACTTGTTTAATCACAATCGGGTGTCAATTCTTCTTTTTTGGTTCCTGGCTGACCAACGTTACGAGGTATAATGTAACATGTTACACGGCGAGCATTCATGCAGTCAGTACGTAGTGTTACGGAGAAATCAGCGAGCAACGAGCCGCTCGTTGCTCGCTTTGCAAGTCGTCAACAGTGCACGCGGTGCGTCCAATTAAATTCAAGAGTTCTTCAAAATCGATGCGTACACACGGCTACACATCAAGCTATACATTTCCAGTATAAGCTGACTTCTGATTCTACGAAAAGCCTACACAATGCGAGGTCAGCTTATACTGCAAATGTATAGCTTGATGTGTAGCCGTGTCTACAAAGTTTTTATACCGTCCACTAATCATATGGTTTTTTAATATTGCAATCAATGACAAACCACCACATACGCCTCTGTTTTTAAATAAGTTTGATGTCCAGTAACGTTTTTCTTCTTCTTAATTTGGATTAAACAATAATTAAGTAGAATCAAAGATACCAACACGTCCTCGGTGTCGGCCATCTTGACTGAACTGGCTGGCAAATGGAGCACAGAGTTTTGACGAGCATGTTACGCCGATTTTTAGAGCACAGCGAACATGCTCAATGCGTAACATGCTCGATGCCAAAGTTACAGTACACTTCGTAACCTTTAGAATCACACTACAAATGAATAGCCAGTTCTATTGCGTTGTCAGTGGCATGGGTGGTATAGATTGTTCTTTGTGTAGGTAGTGGTGCACAAAGAATAATATAGCATGTGATGAATACTTTAAAAAGGTTCCCTGCAGTGTCCTTTGCAACTGAGGATCACGAAATGAAATATTGATTATGTTATAACCCATAACTTTACGCCATAAATGTTTGTATGGTTGTGGTGTCTGACCGATTAATAAATAAATGGGTTTTCTAAAAATAAAACAACGTTGAACGGAATAACTTTCGTATCGTAGCTTGTAAGTAGTAATAAAACTACCATCAAATTTTACTGTTATTGATTGTATGACCCGCGAAGCACCCCCTCACTAAACTTGTCGAAATGTGTAGAATATAAACGGGAAAGCTTGCGATAAAAACTCCCCCGCATAAGCCTTAACTGCGGCAAAGAATCGTTCAATTGCGTTTGCTGTAAATTTAAAACGTCTCAATTTTTAACAAAGCTAATCTTTGCGCTGGTTGGGAACAATTTTTATAGGCAACTAGCTAACCAATCCGCAGCTTCGCACGAGTAGTTTTTTTAACAAAAACATTACCCTTCTTCTCCACAGTTGGGTAAAAAGTAGCCTGTGTCACCCAGAGATAGTGTAGCTTCCCAACAGTGAAATATTTTTTTAAATCGGTCCAGTTTCGGAGCCTATTCAATACAAACAAACAAACCAACAAATCTTTTCTGTTTAAAATATTACGAAGTTTTTTGTAGATATTGATATGTTCTTTAATACTTTAGAACATACTTTTGTTCTATCATCAATAGTTTCCAGAGCGCATGCGACGAAAGACATTTTGTGGCACTTTTTTACACCTCGGGTTACGTTACTTAAGTTTTAGTAAGGATCCCTAATTTTTTCTAGCAATAAATATAATCTATGCCTTTCAAGATGAATGTAGCTTACCAATGGTGAAATAATTTTTGAAATCGGCACAGTAGTTTTTGAGTTTATTCATTACAAACATACACACAAAAATACAAATCTTTCCTCTATAATATTATTAGTATAGAGTATAGATAGATAGTATAGATATAAACTAGAATGAATGTCCGACAAATCTATGGAGGAGGCAACTAACAGTGTAAGTCCTATATGAGGAGGCTAATAAGATGATGACGAATGTCCCATTTCTATGTCCCATTATATTAATTAGCAACCGAACACAAAGCTTGGCCTGGCACGACACAAAGCCGCCAAGTGGAAACTGTAGCGATGGTATTAAAATTCTGCCTTCGTAAAACTGTTTTATGGGTTCTAGACCAAAATGGTAACAACGGATCCGTTTCTAGATCGACTTTTTCCATCCGTCCGTCTGTCGGTCTGTCACGGCTGATTATTTCAGCAACTACTGAAGCTGAAGAAGCAAGCTACTGAAGAATTGGAATTTGGATTAGTTATTAAAAATACTTGACCCATTGCCACTCATAAAATAACAAAACAGTAAATTTTTTATGTCGTATATTTTTTGAGTTATGATGAAAATAGTCGAAAAAATACCACTCCCCTTCTAAATATATGCAAATACTAGCTGACCCGCCCGCGGCTTCACACGCTTGAAATTTCCCATTCCCGTGGGAACTTCGGAATAAAAACTATATAAAACGTTCTTGTCAAAGTGACGCGACGCTTCATGTAAATGACTTCACGTCAATGAACGATGGTTAAAATAAATGGATATTGTTCCTACAAAAATACTAAAATAGTGAATAAAAAATGGGAGGTGGACGTAGGAGGGTGAAAAATACTTTACGACCTATTCTCAAAGATTAGCTGGAAGAAAATGCTAATTAGCATTAAGTTCGCCTTTGGATAATTTTTATTAGTGCAAATAATAATTTTCTAATGTATTTTTATAAGTACCAAATATACATTAAAGAATTCATTAAAATCGATCGACCCGTTACGGAGTAGTGTGACCACAAACACCACGACACGAGATTTTTATATATTAGACTTGCTGTTGGCCGCGACTTCGTACGCGTTACATGACTAAATGTGCAGGTAACCTAGAAATAAGGCTAAACTCGCTTTTGCCACTTGACATCCCATTTTTATCAGATGGGAACTGATTTATGGGATAAAAGGTATAAGGCAAAATAAAGGATAAAAGGTAAAAGGTATGTGGTAATCCAGGTTATAATCTACGTATACACCAAATTTCATTGAAATCGGTTAAGCCGTTACGACTTGATTGAGTAACAAACCAACACATAAATAAAAAAACATCCAAACTTACGCATTTATAATATTAGTGCGAATACAGGAAAATTGAATTAGCATAACAAAATACCCGAATTCTAAACAAATTGAAAACAGATAAACAAGTTTGGACCTTTTGATAATCGCAGGCTTTTATATAGATCAATTATTGCTTCGATTGATATTACAAATAGCCTATGGCACTCTCATCATTTAAACGATTGCAATGTTACCTTATTTGTCAAAATCAGTCAAGCCGTTTAACCATGCGGATGCGGCAAATGAGCAGACATACATACATAAAACCCAAAATATCCTTTTGCGCAGACGGGTTTAAATAAAACGATATCTATGTCTTTCTATTTGACTATTTTACCTCACACATAACTATATAACGCTGCTAAATTAATATACAATTTAGGTAAAGACAGAACTGTCGGCAGGCGAGTCTCACTCGCATATGATAGGTATTCTTTTCTCTTTTAACAGTTGAATGACTGTTAAAAGAGAAAAGAAGATTCAAGATATTTATTTGCACGAAATACAGGTAAATTGTAGAAGACAGATGGTGTTATAATATAGATAGAGGAATCACTGTGCTTCACCTACTAGAGGTATACAAATTTTTGACGACCTCCGTGGCGCAGTGGGCGAATACCCGGCTGAGACGCAGGAGGTAGCGGGTTCGTTTATCGCTGCGGAACAAATGTTTGCATGATCTACAGATATTTGTTACGGGTCTGGTTGTTTCTCTATGTAATATAAGTATGTATTTACAAAAAAAAAGTATATAAGTATTCTATCAGTTATCTGGTTCCCATAGTACAAGCTATGCTTAGTTTGGGGCTAGATAGCGCTGTGTGAAATGTCCAGCAATATTTATTTATTTATTTTATTTATTTATTTATTTAAAAGGGCTTAAAAGCATAACAGATAGAAACACATAAAAATGACATATTACAATATTGTGATTGAGGATGTCATAGAAAATTTAAAATAAATAAGTTTTTGTTGAAAAATTACTATTTCAAAACAAGCTTTTATGAAATTCATAATCGGAACCGTAAGCAGATTCAAATTAGCCCAAACACTAGTAGCCTACTATAATCCATTTGGCAGTTCCGTTAAGCATCCGCCTCCATCATGAGACCACCTCCATGGTACCATATTATTGCATTGTCACCGAAGTTACATATGTATTCCAAATATCAGCTCAATCGGTTGAGGGGAAGGGTTTTAAAATTCAGTTGCAAGATTCCACCCGGACAACCATACATACATGGCAGGTTAATAAAAAGCTTGTACTAAGCGAGCAGAATGGTTATTGAAGCCGAATTTTAACTTTGTTCATCAGTAGTTTTTTCTTCCATTCAATTTATTTTTAATTGCTTATGTGTGCGACATCTTAGAATGCTAGAGATTCCTGTTTCTAGGATCATATTTTCTTCTAATGCCGTAGTTAGGTTCGCGTGCTCACGCCAATTTGCGTCGGCGCCTTATCGCCGAAGCTAATGTTCAGTGTAATATCGCTTCCGACATGAAAACTGTTCTAAACTCATTGCTCTCTATACTACCTCTTTAAAATACTGTGTGTGGATAAACAACGGTGGGTAGGAAGTAACTCGTTTCCACTGTTTTGGATTAGGATTTTATGACGTAGCATTGTTTTTGTGACGCTTTGTTTGTGTAATTAACGTGGAATGCAACCGTTGCGAATCCACCTTCATTGTGCATGTTTTTGTATTTTTTGGATATTTGAAATGTCTGGATTTGGAAAGAATGGGATATTCGTGTTCGGTATGAATGGAAAATGGTTGTCGTGTTAATTAACTTAATCCTTTATTTGGCTTTCCGGCATGAAGGTGATAAAGGAAGTAAAGCGAACGCAAGTTTTGGAAGGATATTAACTTTGTCTGTAATATGAGTGTGTTGCCGTGGTAAAACGTAAAAGTAGCAAGTGACAAATAATGGGATCTAGGCCACGTCAATAGTTTAATTAGAGTGACACAAAAAATAACTAGTTGAAACTTTCATAGCCATACAACGGTACGTATATGAGCTTTTCACATTTCGAGCGTTATTCGTAGTCACGTTTGCTACATTTTTATTAAACATTTCCAGTTATAAATTCGAAATAAAACACGTAGCGTTTCGTGTCGGTATATCCAGGTGCGCGAATCGGTATTTTGTCTTGTCAGCAAACAGCAGCATTATTAGGCTGCGGTCACACGAGTTGGCACATGTGTTGTGTAGATGGCGTAACTACTTTGCTTACTTACCCAAACTTATGTACATCAGGCATATTATGTAATTGGATTTACATTTCGTTTTGTATCGAGCTTCGTAGATCATTCGTATTCAACTTTTCCTTATCCACCCATTTCGGTGTAACTGAGTCCTTATTGCAAGGAATACACCCCGAAGCCGCGGCCCATCTTGATATATCGGCAATCTGAGACACGAAAGAAAACAGTTTTTCATTGATTCAGAACCACATCTGGCGACAAAACGCCTCGAGCCTCCGCTCTGATGACCTGACTTGACATTTTTATTGAACACCATATTTCCACGGCCTCCAAGGCATTTGGATAGAACTCAGTGTAAAATATTGTGAAACTTGAAGGAGGACAGAACAGTTATGAAATTACTGACGCGATATATTGAAGAAGTTTCGACGTCAATGGGACGCTGGTCGGCCGCTTCGTTTTTTATAGCTCTTGTTTTATCTTTTATACCAAAGTTACGTCTTAAATCATAGGGTATGTAACAATATGTTCGATTGGGCAATAGCACGGACTAGTTTCGTTATTTTCGGCCTTTTTCTTAAAGTTGATATAACTTTTACTACTTGGGTCACCTAAGGGGCCCACTCTTTAGGCATATCGATGATTTAGAATAGGTATACTGTTCTTTTTATTCGTTTCTAGGGGGGGGGGGGGGGGGGGGGGGGTCACATAGTCGTGGTCAAGTCACAAGAAGTTACAATTTAATTTTTATAATCATAGATACAAGTATAAAGTAGGTATTGTATTAATGTACTTACATACTGTACTTAAAAATACCTATATTTAAATAACAAAATCAATTTTTCAAATCAATATATTAAATTAAATTAATTAAATATTGAATGTACTTACTTATGTTTAACAGTTTTAATTAGTGGTCCATCTAGGTCCTGGACGGACCCAGCCCAGGGGAGGTTGACCCCATGACCCTCCCCCTGGATCCGCCCTTGATCTGCAATATATCCTGCTCCTAAATAAAAATAGTTTTTGTGAAACCTATCACCGATAACTGACATACTAATTCTAATACAATATACTCTCTCCTGAGATGACTTTGCCAAAACTTGCTGAAAAATAAGACAAAACTCATTGAATGTCTTTATTTAGCTAATAAAGAGCCCGTCCTTCATAACTCACTGACCCAAATAAGATTGTTTGCAACCACCTGCTTCTAGTTACCTCGGGTATTTAGGAATGATGGATTTATAACGTCAGCGACTAATTGTAAGTTACTCGTTTGTTCCCGCAAAAGGAAACTTTCGGACGAGAACTGTCAAACTTCGTCACGGGGTGCTCTTGTAACAAAATACAATTTGTCATGATTGATCAACGAAGTTGCGCAAAACAAAGACAGGAAGAACAAAGGTTCGGCTTTTGTCAAAGACATTTTTTTCGGCAATTGTATTGAAGGCTATGGTCAGACTCTATCTATCTATAATATAAAATGAATCGCAAAATGTGTTGGTAAGCGTATAACTCAACAACGCCTGGATCAATTTGGCCAATTCTTTTTTTGTTGTATTTCTTATTGTCAGGAGAAGGTTTTTATGAAAGCAAAAATTAAGAAAATTGCGCGCAAAATTAGAAAATTTAAGAATACTTAACCACCATATAAAATTATTTATAATCTAACCTTAGCGCTTTTATAATGTAACCTTATGACGTTTGACATAGAATTGACCGAATGCGTGCTGCAAATATTGTCAAAGAGGATGTAAAAAAAATGAATATCGTTTGAAACAGATGCTTCGGTAGGAGTTATCCCGAGATATATTGTCTATATATGTATATATATAAAAATTAATTGCTGTTCGTTAGTCTCGCTAAAACTCGAGAACGGGTGGAGCGATTTGGCTAATTTTGGTATTGAATTATTTGTGGAAGTCATTCATTTTCTCATACATAATGATGGCCGGGGACAACAATTGACAATTCTACCAGGGTGACTTGTATTGACAGCCCGCGTTATACCTATGCATGTCAAGCCGATACGAAGTTCGGCGGGACCACTAGTTGGAAATAAAATTTTACAATGTCTATCAGACTTTTTTTTTGTACAAATACAATTGCGTAATATTGGTAGTTACAAGGTTTTTAGTATGTCAAACCTGGGTAAGTGAGAACTGGATAAGTGAGAAAACTCTATAAGTGAGAGTAATAGCCAGGACCCGTCATTTTAAGCTCCCAAAACCTCTATTAGCGAGAAACAGAAACCTCTGTAAGAGAGAGTCGTTTTTCCTCATGGACCTCCGTAAGTGAGACTGCTACTTATCTTTACCTCTATAAGTGACAGTTGAGCTTTATTTACAAATTTAACATCTGCTATTTAATAACTCATTCTTAACTTTCGTGGAACTTCCTACCATTGTTTTTGTATGGTTTTCTCGTCAATATTGTACTTATTCTATTTCATGGAACTAAATAACGTTGTTATTTTATCGCATTCTTTTCGAATGGACACATCTGCTATTTTAAACCTCATTCTTATCTTTCATGGAACTTCCTACCATTGTTTTTGTATTGTTTTCTCGTCAATATTGTACCTATTCTATTTCGTGGAACTAAATAACGTTGTTATTTTATTCTATTCGAATGGACACGTGTGCCTGTGTACTGTCCTGTTTGTCGGACTTACTCAGTTTATAGTTAATCAATTGCTAAGGAAAGTTTAGGAGTTAGAGAAAAACATTCAAAATACAAACACAGAAACCCAAACGAAATTGAAGGTTTTTTTCAGTGTAAATAAGTTCTAAATAAAATAAAATTACATAGTGCATGAATTTATGTTTTGTTTTCGTAAGCATCTTGATACCTACCCTTATAAAGTACTTATATGTCGAAATCAAATGAACGTAACATATACACACTATTAAAAATATATATGTACATAATACATATATGTTATGCATATTATGCACATAATTTTATAATATTACATATTTACTACATTCGTACTTGCTGTGACTTGCTATTGCTGCGTACCTCTATAAAAGAGAAACGCTACCCATGTACCTGCATTAGCGAGAAACTCGGGTTAGTGAGAAACCTCTATAAGCGAAAATGAGATTGTGCTCCCTTGAACTCTCGCTTATCCAAGTTTGACTGTACATAGTATAATTGCAGCCATATTCAGCGTTTTACGCATGTATTGTCGAGTTTAATTAGTAAGTTCCATTTTAATTGTAGTTAATAACAACGTCAAAATTATTGAGTTAGTTATAACTATTATTAAACAAAATTAGTTATTGTTATTAGTTTGTAATATTATATACTATTTAATTAGTTTTTTACTTGTACTTTCAACTGTAAATCACAGGTCTCCCCATATCCCACCACATCCTGCGGTCACTCTCCACCCACCAGCGATTTTGAAACGCATCAAGGTCGTCTATCAGTTCTCCGCTCTGACCTGGTTTCGACGCCCATCTGCAGGTACCTATTGTGTGGTGATTTTCTCCATCTGTCTGTGGGCATACGATTGACCTGACCCGCCTAGTGCCTTTTTAGCCTGGCAGTCTTGTCACCAACATCGGCGATGCACCCAAACATTCAAACATTTGTTATGCTCCTCAGCCAGCTTCTACTGGCCCATTGCACCACAGGAGTCAAAATAAAGTTTATATGATAATACAACCGACAGTTTACAACAAAATCAAACGGTACTAACCATCAGTTTTTATTGAATAGCTTTCACGACAGCAGTGGCTCTATTAACGTACATTATTTTAAACAATTAATGTTTCCATTTATTTATCAAGTACTAATAAAATACCATCTACTAAAAATAAAATACTATTTGAAATAAGCAACGCGACATCTCTTGTCAATGTACTGAACTGCAACGTTTGGCATTGACCAGGTACAAAAAAACTGTATAAGTTTTCCTGCAGATGGAGCTAACGGCGCTTTAGTCGTAATTCTGAATCAACTCCCTAATTTCGACCTAGACGTGAAATGGCCTGGTAGCACAGTTGGATTGTGCATCCTCGTATCAAGAGGATGGTTGCGGGTTCAAGTCCCGTCTAGACTTGGAATTTTTGAGATGATTTTAAAAATCTTAAAATAGTTAAGTACCTAAACGATAAAATTTACAACGACCCTGTAAGTTTTTTACGTTTGTTAGCTTACAAAGTTTTCTGTCAACTTATAGAAGGTCTAATTACAAAACTTACCCTGCTAGTCGACTGAAAGTAATGGGCTCGCAAAATTGTGTGTAACTGGCTTTTTGAGCCAATCTAACTTTATTTTCCATCTCTCTTCTAACGTCGGTGTGAGTAATGCAAGATACTCGGTTTCTATATAAACCGATTCTATGTCATGATTCAGAATTGCCTGGATATCAGGCATCAGGATATGAGCTCGTACTCGTAGTTCCTGATATCCAGGCAATAGGTTCACGCAAGGGTATGTGACTGTAGGGTGTTATTTATTTGACTGTGAGAAACTTAGCTATCATGTTCCATACTCGATAATATCCCGACACCCGTTAACAAAGACAAACATAGATCTAATTTTGTTTAAACAAATGCGAACTAAATTGAGACGGAACACCCTCGATCAAATGCAGAAACCAAATACTTATCGCGAGCTGTTGTAAATGACATGGAAATCATCAGCTATATTATGACCAGGATTTAGACAAAGACTACTTGTTATCCGACAGCGCAGAAAGAAGTGAAGACAAACCACCCGTGCGAAGCTGAGAGCGGCAGCTCGTATATTAAACAGTGCAGGTTTAGTCTATATTCATCTTGTTATTTTTTCTCATCGAACTACATCGCAAGATGGTAATTAAATAAATAAATATTTCTGGACATTTCAAACAGAATTATTGATTAAAACGGGTATTTATCGCGTATGTACCTTTTTTATTTGTTATCCCGACGTTTCGGCTGTGTTGCAATAGTCATGGTCTCGGGCTGACCAGTCCGAGTCATCGGGTTAGTCAGCCCGAGACCATGACTGTTGCAACACAGCCGAAACGTCGGGATAACAAATAAAAAAGGTACATACGCGATAAATACCCGTTTTAATCAATAATTATGTACAGTGATCGCGAAAGTTAGAAAAATACTATTTCACACAGAGTTATCTAGTCCCAAACTAAGCAGAGCTTGTACTATGGGAACCAGTTTTTTTTTATGTTATTTGTGGGGAAACAGGTTTACGGACCACCTGATGGTAAGTGGTCACCGTCGCCTATTGACACCGGCAACACCCGGGGTATTGTCGATGCGTTCCCTACACTGAAGAAACCTCTTTACATTTCTCTTGAAGCGTGCCATGTCGTAGTCTAATGGGAAAACCTCAGATGGTAGCTCATTCCACATCTTTTAAGTATGGGGTAGAGAAGATAACTGTAAGAATACTTCTATACTTCTCTTTTATTTGTAAATACATACTTATAATATATAGAGAAACAACCAGACGCGGAACAAACACCTGTAGATCATGCAAACATTTGTTCCGCAGCAATCGAACCCGCTACCTCCTGCGTCTCAGTCGGCTATATAACTAATGGTTAAAATGGTGTACGAAGGACCTGTTCACTCGGAACTTGAAGACTCAAGAACAGGTCAGTTGATGAATCCAACTCGGCACCGAACCGCCACCTAGAGTCAAATTTGCTAAGAAACAATTTTTTTGGAGGCGGGTTGGAGAATAAACTGTTATAAATATTCATGAGGAAAGTAAGCCTTCTTGTCATAGACCTTGAGAGCCTGATGGATGGTGGCTCGTGCTATGCTGGCATGCTACGAGGGCTGCTATTTATGTATCCGGAATAAAATAAAATAACTATCATTGACTGTTAAATATGGTTTTATTGCTTTTCAAAATATTCGCCATGATGATCAATGCACTTTTGCATTCGGTGAAACCAGTTTTCATAGCACTTTTTCCAATCGGAAGACGGTATCTCCAAAACATGATTTTTGAATGCCTCAACGGCTTCTTCTCGGGTTGAAAATCGTTGACCACGTAATTTATTCTTCACGGTTGGGAATAAAAAGAAGTCGTTGGGTGCCAAATCAGGGCTATATGGCGGATGACCCGTTAATTCCACCGTTTCACCCTCCAAATATCGGGTCGTTTCACCCGAAGTGTGACAGCTTGCATTGTCGTGATGGAGAATGATTCTGCGTTGTGGATTATTCTTCCTGATTTCTGCAAAGACTTCTGGCAAACAAATGGTCGTGTACCACTCTGAATTAACAGATTTACAATTTTCTAGGGGTACAGTAGCCACGTGTCCATCTATACCAAAAAAACAGGCGACCATTTGCTTCAAAGTGCTTTTCGCACGAGCAACTTTTGTTGGGTTCGGCTCATGTTCAAAGACCCAAACTGTTGACTGTTGCTTAGTTTCGGGGTCATATGCATAAATCCAGGATTCATCACCTGTGTAGATATTATATACAGCTTTTGATGCACCACGATTGTATTTTTTTATCATTTTTTTGCACCAATCGACACGAGCCTGTTTTGATCTATTGTCAAGTTGTGCGGTATCCAACGCGAACAAACTTTTTTTGCAGCCAAGTGTTCGTGTAATATCTTATGTATACTCGTCATACTAATGCCCAAGATCGCCTCTATCTCTCGATATGTCACATGACGATCTTGCATTATTAGTTTACGCACTGCGTCGATGTTTCGTGGCACAACAACTGATTTAGGCCGACCATCTTTAATTTCGTCCGTGAGCATACGACGTCCACGATTAAACTCACTAAATCAGTGATACACAGTAGTCTTCGATGGTGCTTTATCCCCAAAAGTCGAACTGAGTTGATCGATACACTGCTGTTGAGTTAGACCACGTCGAAAATCATAAAAAATCACCGCACGAAAATTTTCTCGAGATAAATCCATTGTGATAATGACACGCAATTTTTGAAATCGCGCCACACAATGAAAACAATTGACAGACGGACGAAATAACCTGCATTCTACAGCCAAAGAGTTCCATTTTCAAACGTGATAATTTCTTTTTAAATATTATTTATGCAGTGGCCAGTTCCGGATTCTTAAATAGCAGCCTATGTATAGAACTTTTATTTTACCAGTTACTAACGATAATTCTCAAAAAGCATTTCAAGGAGGATGAATGTTTGTTTAATCCTACTAATACAAATAAATAATAATCCTACTAATATTATAAACGCAAAAGTTTGTATGTATGGATGTTTGTTACTGTTTCACGCAAAAACTACCAAATGGATTTTATTGAAAGTTGACAATAAAATAGCTTATACATTAAAATAACACATAGGCTATAATTTTTAAAGATAGTGTGCGAATTGTCCTAAATATAACGATAATTGTCAAGTAAGTCGGAAAAAATCTGCCATCTGCGAGCTATTCTGGCGTACGCTGCAAAAACTGTAGAGTTTGCACTTCCTACTAATATTATAAACGCGAAAGTTTGTATGTATGGATGTATGGATGTTTGTTACTCTTTCACGCCGGAACGGCTGAACCGATTACGATGAAATTTGGTATGTACGTAGATCATAACCTGGATTAACACATAGGCTACTTTTTATTGGTAAACCACGCGTGCGAAACCGCTGGCAACAGCTAGTATATAATATGCAAGAGAAATGTTTATCTTAATTAGCCCTATAAAAAGTCTGCGACAGCATATATCCATCTTTAATGAGTAAGCCATTTTCGCCAAAACAGTAAACCGTAAATTCAATAAAAATTGATAATATATTTCGTGTCCGTTTTGCGAATTTTCAAAACGCAAACTAGCTTGTTCCTGTGTAATGTAATAGATAGGTATTGGACAGGTTTTTGTGTGCTTAGGAGTTACACGTATAAGATATCATTACTTCTACTACTACTCGTTACTTACTAATCCTGCGCAGACGAAGTCGCGGGTCCCAGCTAGTATTGTTTATAATGCGAAAACATCCATACTAATATTATTAATTCAAAAGTAATTCTGTCTTTATGTCTGTTAATTATGCATTTACGCTATTTCGATGAAATGTGGGGTATAGATAGATTATGACCTGGATTGCGGCAGAGGCTATTTTTACTGAAAAACCATGCCTGCGAAGCTGCCAGTAAAAGCTTGTAATTGTGTATTATAGTCAAACTAATATTATAAACTAGCTGTTGCCCGTGACTTCGTACGGGTTACACTACTAAATGGTAACCTAGAAATAAAGCTAAACTCGCTGTTGCAACTTGACTTGGCACCCCATTTTTATCCCATTTGAACTAATTAATGGGCTAAGATGTAGCCTATTTGGTAATCCAGGATTTAATTACGTGGGTAATACCAACATTAATTGAAATCAGTTAAGCCGTTACGACGTGATTGAGTAACAAACAAACAAATCACACTAATATTATAAATGCGAAAGTTTTGATGTTTGTTTGTTACTCAATCACGCCGTAACGGCTGAACCGATTTCGATGAAATTTGGTATATACGTAATTATAACCTGGATCACCACATAGGCTACCATTTATCTCATAAATCATTTCCCATAGGATAAAAATGGGGTGTCAAGTAAAATTGCAACAGCGAGTTTAGCTTTATTTCTAGGTTACCTACACATTTAGTAGTGTAACGCGTACGAAGTCGCAGGCAACAGCTAGTTTACAATATTAGTGTGATTTGAAAGTTTGGATGTTTGTTTATTTGTTACTTAATCACGCCGTAACGGCTGAACCGATTTCGATGAAATTTGGTATATAAGTACGTAATTATAACCTGGATCACCACATAGGCTACCTTTTATCCCTTAAATCAGTACCTATGGGATAAAAATGGGGTGTCAACTCAAGTTGCAACAGCGAGTTTAGCTTTATTTCTAGGTTACCTACTCATATAGGAGTATAACGCGTACGAAATCGCGGGCAATATATAGTTGTATATAAATAACAGTATAGAACTAAACTATGTATGTATCTATTATTATTTATTGTATATACAAAGTAGGTAATCAATTTTTTATATGGTTTTCAATATCTCAAAGTCGACATATAAGACATATTTAGTAATTATTCTTCATAACAATAAGTTTTTTGTTAAAAATTACTTTTTCAAAACAATCTTTTAAACAATTTATACAACCCAGAAAATATCCTCCGCCATCTTGGAGGTCCCGCCATATTGGATTTATAGTATACTTGTGGGATGGTACCCCATATTTTGGATTTAATGTAACGTTGTATTAGTTTTCGTGTTCTCCTCAGCAAGCCCTTTCATTTGATGCCCATACTGTGGCAGCGCAGAAAAAATAACTAGTCCGCCATCTTGGATGATCCGCCATATTGGAATTAGAATGACGTCACATAGCATGCATTGTCATCCAAAATAAGCGTGTATACCAAATTTCAGCTCAATGAGTTAAAGATAACTGATTTAATATTGCACGATTCCACCCGGACCAACATACATACATTGCAAGTTAAATAAAATCTTGTAAAAACACTCTTTTACAATGTATTATTTTAAGATTTTCTGACGTCTTTATTTTTTGCACTAATACTTGCAATGCATATTATTAGTTATTTCTCAATAATTCTTATTTAATACGGCAATAAATGAATGAGAGGAAAAATCCTAATATTATCCAAATGTGAAGATTTCCGGACAAAATCGTGCATTCCACACGTAATATGTGAACTTATGAGATCACAAGGTTCTGCGGAAACACCTCTTATAGCCAGGAATTTTCCTCCGGGATATATTCGTACATACGCGGGAATTTTAGATGATTATCTCCATGCTTATACCTCGAACGATAAAATATTAACGTTAATCGTATTTGATCAAGAGGGAGAGAGAGAGAGTTTGGGGGTAAAAATACCTACGTATATTTATTTGAGCAAGTAAAGCAGATTTTCTCATACAAGTCGTGTCGTTAAGCACGTATTCACAGTAGAAAAAGATAATCTGCATTTCCAGATACAAGAATTCAAAGGAGAAAGCGAGGTATTAGAACTTTCTTTGGAAAATCCGACAGCTGTGTCTGTGTTTATATAGTAAACAGATAGTCGGTAGTCTACCGGTGCTTATCGGTATAGTCCGAGGATTTATATTGGCAACTGCCGTTCATGTAGATATATTTTCTAAGGAGCCAGAAGTTGGGGCATTTGTAGCACATTTATCTTGGCGACCCCTCGCCATGTAACGTAATAGTAAAATGGTTAACATCATGCGTATCCGTTTTGAACCATTGCCAGCGAGTTGATAGATTTCCTTCATCCACTCTATG
Organism: Philereme vetulata; assembly: GCA_918857605.2. Classification (NCBI taxonomy): domain Eukaryota; kingdom Metazoa; phylum Arthropoda; class Insecta; order Lepidoptera; family Geometridae; genus Philereme; species Philereme vetulata. The sequence continues at coordinate 9,682,267 of OU975436.1, forward strand.
AACTATTTCCAAGTTAAAAATAGCAACAGTATATTCTTTATTGTTTTTTTTTATTACTGACAGCCTCCGTGGCGCAGTGGGCGAATAGTCAGCTGTGAGACAGGAGGTAGCGGGTTCGATTCCCGCCTCGGAACAAATGTTTGCATGATCTACAGATATTTGTTCCGGGTCTGGATGTTCAATATGTTATAAGTATGTATTTACAAAAAAAAATGTATATAAGTATTCTATCCGTTATCTGGTTCTCATAGTAGAAGCTCTGCTTGTAACATAAAAAATATTTAAAAAAAAATTATGACCGGTCCCATAAAAATATACCTTGTACTTTGTAAAACAATGACTATACCATAAATTCATTGATATTACAACTAAATAAAATACTTTAACACAGTCAATCGAAATATTATTCATGAAAATAAAGGTATCCAACATTTCCAGGTTTTAATTAAACAATAAATTAAATAACTTTAAATATTTACTTTGCGATCAGATTAATGTGTAGTTGAAATGGCAGCAAATTAAAATATTTATAGGATCGGATTGTCACGCGTGTGAAATTTTGGTATCCTATTTGTGTCGCAAACTGCGATATCATTTTATACAATCATATTAAATTGGTTGTTTCACGGAATAATTAATGAATTTATACACTTTTAACAGCGTTTATTCACGCTGTTTGAATTATATTTTGGTCGGTCGAACTCTATGCAGTTAGATTCATATTAAACAACATTACTAATTTAAAGGAATAAGGAGAAATTATATGAACCAAAAGTAAGACTAGCTAAAGTGCAAAAGCAGGGAAAATATAATAAATTAATAATGTACAATAAACTGCCCGCAAAAATTGTAAATAATTTATTTCAGATTTTAAACAAAAAATCAAATGGTTTTTTGAAAATCACGCTTTTTATTGTTTAAATGAATTTATTAATTTTAATGTATTAGAATCTTTCTTTGACGCAATTATTTGACATATTCCACCATTAAATTTTCTTGTATTATAATTTAGTTTTGACATACTATTTTAGTTAGAACCTATCATTTTTAGTTGACATGTATTATATTGTAATTATATTATTTTAATTTAATTATTATAAGTTTTATATTGTAACAATTTATATGCCTGTAACAACCAATGTTATATATAAGGTGAAATAAATAAATCTGAAATCTTAAGGTTTTTCAGGTAGACAAACGATTCGAAAAGTCACACCGAGACTTGCAATTTTAAAATCAAATAACCCGTTCACAGCACGCTAAATGTACAATGTATCGGAAAATTGCCTAACAGCCACTTCAGGCATTTTGAAACTCGAAGGGGTTGCACATAAGCCTTCAATAATAAAGTATAAATGATGAGGGAACGGGCCCCAGTGATCCATTGCAGGCCTGCGAAGATTTATGATAAGACCCCAACTTTGGGATGTCGCCACCCACAAAATGTCTTGGCTAGCGATGCCTGCGGAGTCGGTGATTCGGAAGGTCACTTTTATTTTACGGAGCAATGTTTCTTCCATATTAGCTATATCAAATATGGAATAATCCTTCAAGACCGCGGGCCGTGTTGATATCGGTCCCTTACGATATTTCTTTTTGTGATTTAGTTTTAGCGACAAGTTAATATACAATAATAATTAATATAGTTAACGCTAACTCTTAAAATTAAAAATGTAACACCTGTGTAATCTATTGTACAATGAGAATAAGAGACTAAAAAGTCTGTTATTATGCTTAAAAATAGACCTAAAACTGGCATTGGTCAAGTTTTGGCAATGTGACTGTCAGCTCTGTAAGGCTCTAAGAACACATCGTCGTAACCACGATGGAAGATTCTGAAAGTTATTCCAATATTATCAGCAATAATAACGCTTCAAATGATTACTTCATCATCATTAAAATTTAATAAGTAATCATTTGATGTGTTATTATTGCTGATCAATAACTTTCAAAATCTTCCATCGTGGTTACGACGATGTGTTCTTAGAGCCTTACAGAGCTGACAATCACATTGCCAAAACTCGACCAATGCCAGTTTTAGGTCTATTGTTAAGCTCAATCACAGACTTTTTAGTATCTTATTCTTATAACACAGGTGTTACATTTTAAATTTCAAGAGTTAGCGTTAACTATAGTAATTATTACGACCTCCGTGGCGCAGTGGGCGAATAGCCGGCTGAGACGCAGGAGGTAGCGGGTTCAATTCCCGTCGCGGAACAAATGTTTGCATGATCTACATCAGATATTTGTTCCGGGTCTGGTTGTTTCTCTATATAATATAAGTATGTATTTACAAAAAAAAAATATATATAAGTATTCTATCAGTTATCTGGTTCCCATAGTACAAGCTCTGCTTAGTTTGGGGATAGATAGCGCTGTGTGAAATGTCCAGCAATATTTATTTATTTATATATTTATTAATTATCTATCACGTCAAAGCGATTATAATCAATGACTAATGCAATTCAATGTTTATATTAAAATTAATGTTACTTACTGACCTAAGCAGCAATTTAGAATTCAAAATTGGTTCCTGTTACAATCAATTCTTTGACAATGCCCCTCTACAGCAGCTATAATCTTGTGTACCTACATAATTAATAATCAGTATTTTTAAGCATAAATGTAAATAATGAAATGCTTGTCTGTTTCTGGCACCTCTACTTAGATAAAGACATGTAAGTTATTAAGTAAGTACTGTTATTGACGTAACCAAGTGTTCCATTGTGTCCCTACGGTTTGAATAAATGAGTATGAGTATTTAGGCTAAAGGTCAAATTTTAAAAAGAACCAAACATAAAGATCAACCAGTAACAAACGATCGCCCTTTTCTATTGGGCGGGACGGTAGATATTAGTAGAATCTATTGTTTTCTGTCGTTGTTATCTTCATCAATTTGGACATGTTTAATCGTATTGTCTTTGACAAATAAGCCTAAGGACTATCAAGCTCGGATTTATTACAAAACTTTACAAAGAAAAATTACTGCTTGGTTATTGGAAATCTAAAAAATCGGAATCTTGGTATAACGTATTGACAGCCTACCCTGAGGCAGCACAGGGGCAGGTTTCGTATCGTTTATAAAATCGTGATAGAAAAACCAACTGAAATATTGTGTCTCAGGATGCTCCATTTGTATTTAGAGTGCATCTACCAGACTAGAGACGCAATGTGTTAACATAGGCTAACGGGCTCGGACAATGCTTTCCATGCGAGCGCAGATAAACTTCCAAACGGTCTGGTGTTACTTATCAAATGAAAACAAACTCAAACTCTAAAACCTAGAGGTGGAAATCGCGTGCAATATTAAACACGACTGAATAATCATTCATGTAAATGGCATGCCTCGGAACCGACATTACGTAGTTTGCCCTCGATACGAGAGGCGAGTCAGGACAGGATGAATGGATTAACCGAATCCTGAATTGTTAATGCTTTTTATAATCCATATTTTGGGGGTAGTCTTTATTGTCCCTGTTATGATTTAAAGATAAAATCACTTTCCACAATCACAGACCAATTAAGTAGCAAGCAAATAAATATTATGGTTAAAATAACCGGCCAAGTGCGAGTCGGACTCGCGCACGAAGGGTTCCGTACCATTATCTATAAAAACTGCAAAAAAATCATGTCTGTTGTATGGGAACCCCACTTAAATATATATTTTATTCAATAGCTTAATTTTATTTATTTACTTTATTTGAGGTTGGTGCCGATTAAGTTAGTCCTCTAAATTGTATGAACGCCCATACAACTCAGAGGACTATCTTAATTGGCGTCAACTATGTATGTTATAACTTTTTTTATTTTTTGGAAGTTTCCTTTATTTATGCTGTAAGACCTTGCTTTTTGCCCAATTTCGTGATTCTAGGTCAATGGGAACTACCATATATAGGGTTTCAACCCAAAACCTATGGGGTACTTCCGGTTGACCCTAGAATTGTCAATTTTGGTTAAAAGCAAGGTAGCACAAAGCAAACCAGCACAAATTAAGGTAAATTTTGGTACTTACAAGTTTTCGCGAAAATCTAAATTTGCCCAAACGATAAAAAGATTTTATCATGTTGACTCAGGACCTTTATTGTTATACACCTAATAGGGACTATATACTATATATCTGGTATACATTTCAACATGCTAGGTCTACCCGTTCCTGAGAAAATCGGTGGTGACACACGGACAGACAGACGGACAAGAGAGTGATCTTATAAGGGTTCCTTTTTCTACCTTTTGAGGTATGGAACCCTAAAAAGTTAGGGTCTTACCTCAAAAAAACCAAACAACTGCTAAACACTAATTAAAAAAAAATATATACGTAAATTGCTCTGGATTCATTTAGCCACGCGTTAAACACGGTTTAAATATTGTTCTGTTAACAATGTTAGTTTTTGCCGAAAGCGGCGTCACTGTAAACCTATGTTAAAAAAAATCTTTAACATGATGACATTATGCTTTTTTTACAAACGAAGCATTCCGATACCGTGTCCTGTGGGATGTTCACATAATGCACAGTATGCATGCATACGTCACAGAATGGATAGCGCTCTCGTCACTTGAATATTTCGTTAAAAATATTTACTTATAGTGTGACCATTAGTGCTGTGCACTCCCTGAGGTATGCGCGCGGCGAGACGGGGGGGGAGAATCGGCTGCTGCGCTCTGTCAGTTCGCCGTCAACGCTCGTGGCGGCAGGTAGTGTTATTTGTATCGGACTGTCTATGTCAGACGCACATGAGATAAATATTCAAAGATGGGTCGTGCGTTATCTCGTGATATGAAATGGAAGATGAAGTTGAAACAGAATCTATTATATGTATATATAAGAAATAACTTTCGTTAGAATATATAATTGTTTGTAAATATAAAAAATGTTCAATAAAACAAGTCCTTTGAATTATAAGTTTAGTTCTTATTTATCACCTGCATATTTTTAATAAAATATGAGTATATTTAAGTTACACTTTAATCAACTAAGTAAGTATAATATATTACAGATAGATAGCCTCCGACCATCGTCCCGCCACAAGTCTTGCCTTAGAAATACAAACTGATATCGTAAGATATGTCCGACATGTATTGATCTCATGTGAACTCATGCAGTTTTTTCTTTGCCTCCCACCTCGCCGCGCATACCTCAGGGAGTGCACAGCACTAATGGTCACACTATAGTAACATTACGAGTATGTGATATAGAAAGCAGCGCTTATTCGTCGACCCCTTATTAGTTGCAATATTAACATTTTAAAAAAGATAATAGTTTTAGATAATTTTATTGATCGAGCGAAGCGATATCAAAATTAACTCGGGCAAATCGGCGTTGTATGTATGTATGTTTGTCCGAGGATAACTTTGGAAGCGTTGATCTGATCATCGTAAAATTTAATACATAGGTAGGTAGTGATGACACAATTTTGGTGTGACTAAATGAGCTAAAAATGTGGGGGGGTTGTTGAGATATAGGGGTTCAAGAGGGGTAAAATAAATGAAAATGAGACTATTAGGTCACGTGGGACGGCAAGTGAAAGGTATTTATTAGTAAATTTTGACCCCGTTTTTTATTTTTAGTTAAATCTTTGTAGTTTTTGCGTTATTAGCCATAATAAAAACAAAACTTTCACAAAATTTACAGGGCACACCAGTGACGCCACAATGCTGAAATTTGGTATTTGTGTAGCTTTAGTGACACAAATATAGAGAAAAGTCTGAAATCTAGAATAACTGCAATTACTATACTAAAAAAAGAAAACATACATGAACCCCCGTTTACTCTAATTTGAATGAAACTGTAGGTCAAGTATGTTGGTTATGCATTTCGTGGCACATATTTATTAGTCAAAGATTTTTTTTTAACTAGCCTACATTTTCCCACTGCTGGGCAAAGGCCTCTTCCAACTCCTTCCACCTATTGCGATCCTTGGCAGATTCCCACCATTCCTTTTCGAATCCACTGATGTCGTCACGCCAACGCTTTCGCGGCCGACCCCGACGTCGCTGTCCATCCTCCGGTACCCAAGGTGTTATGATATTGGCCCATTTCTCCGGAAGCATTCGACTTACGTGCCCGGCCCAATCCCACTTGAGCTTCGCGGTTTTGTCTCCCACATCGGCAATGCCAGTTAATGAACGAAGCGTGGTATTCCTCACCCGATCGGTTCTCCGGAATCCTAGGACGCTGGCAAATTTTGAGCGTGGACTTCTGCAGCTCGGTCAATGACCATATTTGCGCACCGTAGGTTAGGACCGGCAGGATACACATATCAATGAGTTTGCGCTTCAGACTCAGAGGAAGGTCACCTTCATGGACCAGTAGCTCTTCCAGGCATTTTCGATGCGGCGATCGATTTCCTTGTCATGCCTGTTTTCGAAGCTTGCTAACTGGCCCAAGTAAATGTAATCATCGACATAAGTATTTTCTGCCCATCTACCTCGACCCTACGTTTCGTGGCATTGGCCATTATTTGCGTCTTCGACAGGTTTATTTGCAGTCCACCCTCATTAAAAAAAATATAAATAAAATGTTATTGATCCAGAATTGTTCACACAAAAAGTTAATAGGCCCGATATACTCGTAATATTAAATTAGTGGGAATACATTTAGGTAGGTATTACCCGTGCGCGATAAGTTGGGACCTGAGCGCGGTGACGTCATATTGGCGTGTTTGTACCGCCTGCAAAAAAGCGAACATAACAAGCAGCCGCCCGCGGCTTTGTCTTTGTTTTTTTTAACCTAATTTATTATGTTAGTCAGGGAAGACGCTGCTTTTTATCTAATCTTTTTACACTATTTGAATAAAATAAAAATACAGTGTTTAAGTTTATACATTTGTTTTATCTATTATTTACATTATCTCATCTTCGTCACTACTCAGTGGATTTATGCCTTCTAGAGGTTGTTCTTCGTCCTCAGTCTCACTATAATCACTTGACGAAGAGGTATCCGATAAATTTACAATTAATTGCGATTCATTCGTCTCTTGTAAGAGGTCATCATGTCACAACAAAAACTACAACAACAAAACAATGACACAAACTATAACAACAAAAACTACAACAACAAAACAATAACACAAACGAAAACTAAAAGAATTCCAGAGCGCGTCGTTACGTGACGTAGGCCAGTACGAGACTAAAAACCCTAGTAAAAAATAGTGATGCGAACGGTACAATACGGGCGTCGCAGGGGAAGCGGTCGGGGAGTCGCATTCCTAGCAGGTCCCAAGTTATCGCGCACGAGTGATACTTATTATAATAGTGAACACTAGCTCCCACACTAGGATTCCCTGTGTCGTGGGTAGCTAGGCTCTGCCCATAAAAGAAACATGAAATAAATTTAATAGTAATAATCAATAATAATAATAATCAGCAACCTATATAATCATTTAATAAAAATAGTTATTAAAAAGTTAAAAGTAGCTCTAGCTAAAGTTTGCAATTATGGTTGAAATTTATTCCATTTACAAAACAACACATAAGTTCTACATTAATTACATTTGATAATCGTAATCATCTTGCAAAGAGCTATATTATTAGTGAAATAAGGGTGCGTGTATGTGTGGTCGAAGAGCGATTGCAGTGGAAGGTGAGCATAAGGTTGGCGACACAACAAGTTAATATTGTATTACTTTATGGGACTTAAAAGTTGTTCAGCATCAGAGTAGATCAGACTTCTTAGCCACTCTTCGACCTTTTTTTTACAAGAGGATTTTAGGCATTGCTGGTTATCCAACTCCTTGTGGGATTAAGGCCGGCTTGCACAAATATCACTAAACGAGCGACTAAACATGTTTAAATTTGACGTATTTGTATGATTTGACAACTCCTTAAGTCATAAATCATCTTAAATCATAGTTTAGCCACTAAATACGTTTAGGCATTGTTGTGCAAGTCGCCCTAAGAATAATATTTATTTTGTTTTTTGGGAGATTCGGGAGTCTCAGTTCGGGGAGAACCACTAGTTAACTGACATCGTGAGTAGGACATCTTAACTTGGTAAATAACACTAATATTATAAATGTGAAAGTTTAAATGTTTGTTTATTTATTTGTTTGTTTGTTTGTTACTCAATCAGGTTTTAACGGCTGAACCGAATTCGATGAAATTTGGTATATACATAGATTATAACCTGGACTACCACATAGGCTACTTTTGTCCCATAAGTTAGTTCTAATGGGATAAAAATCGGGCGTCAAGCCAAGTTGCAACAGCGAATTTAGTTATATATCTAGGTTACCTACACATTTAGGAGTGGAACACGTACAAAGTCTAGGGCAACAGCTAGTAATCTTTAAATAAATCATAAAATATTAAATTATGTAAGAGGTAAGTTAAGGTTATCTTATCATCAGTTTTATTTCTTTGAATGCAGTAATTTAATGCGAATTAGAATTTTAATATAAATTAGAGTTAAATCAACGAGTACAAATCCTATAGTATGAATTTAAGAGAATCATCTTAGTAGTAATCTCTTAATACTTGCCGACTCTTCATAATGACGACCTCCGTGGCGCAGTGGACGAATAGCCGGCTGAGACGTAGGAGGTAGCGGGTTCGACTCCCACCGCGTATCAAATGTTTGTATTATTTACAGATATTTGTTCCGGGTCTGGATGTTTTTCTATATAGGTATTATAAGTATGTATTTCCAAAAAAAAGTATATAAGTATTCTATCAGTTATCTGGTTCCCATAATACAAGCTCTGCTTAGTTTGGGGCTAGATAGCGCTGTGTGAAATATCCAGCAATATTTATTTATTTATCTACAGATATTTGTTCCGGGGTGGATGTTTTTTCTATATATTATAAGTATGTATTTAGAAAGAAATATAAATAAATATTGCTGGACATTTCACACAGCGCTATCTAGCCGCAAACTAAGCAGAGCTTGTATTATGGAAACCAGATAACTGATAAAATTCTTATATATAAGAATTTTATCAGTTATCTGGTTTCCATGTCCAGCAATATTTATTTATATTTTTAATAGTTATGCGACAACAGTAGACCTCGCGAGCCCTTATAAACATCCAATAACCGACACTTTCCTCTTTCCCCTGGCTTAGCAAAGCCATTTCACAGTTTTGAAACCGACCTAGCTATGAATGAATGAATGAATGAAAACAATTTATTGTACACAGTACAAACAAAAAAAAATACAAACAAAATAGAAAATATAAAGCAAATAGTACAATGGGCGGTCTTATCGCTTAGAAGCAATCTCTTCCAGACAACCTTTGGACGGAGAGGATTTTGTTATAACAAAGATAATGGTCGGGGGTGTACATTTATGGCCAAACTATTTATTAAGAGAGTGCGTCTAATACCACAATAAAAAATATAACTAGATAATAAAATTTATAAATAAATACTAATACAAATAGAACATATGTATGTACTTACATTAAATATACACATATAGAATATAATAAATACATATTATTATACATACTTAATATAACAATATGGTTTATAAAGATAAGCCGATAAATGCGATTACATATATAAATGAGTTGTGCGATACTACGACGGTTCTGACAAATACAAACTTTTAACCCTGGATTTAAATATGGCTAGGGATGGGGCTTGCCGTATTGTTACTTATAACGCGTTCCAGAGATGTACTGCACGGACGGTAAAGGATTTGTCGTAGAAGTCAGTACTGTGCACTGGAGTTTTGAGCAATAGATTTTCAGACGACCGGAGTAGGCGGGGGTTGGAGGAATGAAGGAACTCAAATCGCTCCTTCAAATAGGAGGGGGTTAAGGGATTTTGGAGGATGTTGTATAATAGGGAAAGGATTTGAGCATTCCGGCGAAGACGAATAGGTAGCCACTTAGTTTGAGACGAAATTCAGAGACATGATCGAACTTCCGGAGACCGAAAATAAATCTGATGCAGAAATTTTGAAGTCTTTGAAGCTTGTTAAGCTGGTTCTCCGTAAGGTCAAGATAACTGGCATCAGCATAATCAAGGACAGGGAGAAGAAGAGATTGTGTAAGCGCAATTTTTGTTGCGGTAGGTAAGAAGTTACGCAGTCGTCTGAGTGAGCCCGCAGATGCATACATCTTCCGACTCACATCATCCAACTGCGGACCCCAAGACATGGAGTTATCTATCAGTATGCCCAAGTTTTTGACATGTTTGCTAGGCAAAACAGTGACACCATTAAATTCTATGCTAGGGAGAGTCGACCAGTCGATTTTTGATAGAGAACGAGAGCTACCTACTACGACCACTTGGGTTTTCGTGGGGTTCACTTTGATACCGTAAGCCTTACTCCAGTCCCGAATATGATTAAGGTCACTGTTCGTGCGATAGATTGAACCAACTAAGTCCTTAGGTGGAGCTGAAGTATAAATTTGGAGATCGTCTGCATAGAGATGGTAGGAAGAAGTAAGTTGGTGTGATATTGAATTAATAAAAAACGCAAATAGAAGAGGAGATAAAACGCCACCCTGGGGACACCGGCTGATGTGAAGCACCAAGATGAAAAGATTTATTAACGCAAATCCGCTGCGGGCGCCTGTGCAGATAACTGCGAAACCAGTCAATCACCGATGGAGATATGTTAATAGAGCGGAGTACACCAAGGAAGATATCGAAATCAACAGTGTTAAATGCATTGCTGAAATCTAATAACGTAAGGATGGTGAGTTGTCCGTTTTCCATACCCAGTCTTATGTCATCAGTGATTTTCACAAGAGCAGTAACCGTACTATGACCAGGTCGGAAACCGGACTGGAGAGGATTAAGTAAATTTTGTTGAACAAGGAAAGAGCTGAGCTGATTGTGGATCAGTCGTTCAAGGACTTTGGATAGGAATGGGAGAATGGAGATGGACGGTAATCGGTACAATAAGAGGGCTTAGACTTTTTAGGAACAGGAAATATGTGTGCCTCCTTCCAAACCGTAGGAACGGAGCCAGAAGAAGCGGAGAAATTGAGTAGCTGACAAATCATAGGAAGTACTTCATCCATGATAGGAATAAGCATATTCCGAACGTTGTTGTCACCTCCCGCAGCATTGGATGTAATGGATAGGATGCTCTTCTTAACATCACATGCGTTGAAATGACTAAATTCATAAGATGGATAGTTAGGAGTTGGCAACGAAGAACGATAAGTTAAAGTGTTAAGTTTGTCATACGAGTCCATGTTTGTTGACGACGAAAAATGTGAGTTAAGAGAATTAATGTCGAGGTTTTTAGTGATAGTGTCGAGACGAGACTTGCCAACTCCTAGTGTTCTTAAAAATTTCCAGTCTTTAGCAAGATCGGTGTTTGTTACGGAAGAATGAATATGGCGACGTTGTGCATCCCTACATACTCTATTGAAGCGATTCCAGGCTACAAAATATTTATCTTTACTCGCGTCACTGCCACGTTGTTTGTATTTGGTCTTAGCTGCAGCCTTTTTATTCATCAATGCCTTAATTTCATCTGTAAGCCATGGAGCCGGCAGATTTTGATTGCGCAGATTGGAGCATGGATATCAAAAAGCTGCGTTATCGTGGTATTAAAGATAGAGATTTTATCATCGATGGTATCAGCAGCCATTACCGGAAACCAATCTATTTTTTGAGCGTCGGCTCTTAACCTTTCCACATCCATGCCACTAAAATTGCGCTGCATAAGAATTTTGGGTTTTGGTTTGGGAGGGCGAATTTTATTGACCGTGTTTAGCAACATGTTGTAGGGACGAGACTAGAATCAAATATAAAAGTGATGGAATACAATTTGGAAAGTGGTGAGTGGCACTAAGCATATATTGGAAGTAAGTATATAAGGATATGCATGTTGCTAGACCTAACAATCGATTCCAGGGAAAGACTACGAGAGTCTTGTTTCACAAGACATGTATTAAAGTCGCCCATAACTATGGTATGACTGAACGAAGTGTGGTGATATACAACCTCAATCCACTTGATCATAAATCTAATGTCATCAGCGACAAAGTATATGTCAATTATAAATTCTATGCATGCGAATTTTTAACGAATAAAGCCATAATTACCTTATGCTGAAATGGTTTTATATACTACAATTTATTCGTTAAATATATATTTTTAAAATATCTACATCATGGACAAATATCTAAAGCCCGAAAGATTTGAAGCGGATCCAACAACGAGCTCTGACCAATCAACACTATGGATCCATTGGAAGCAAACTTTTGACAACTTCATACAAGCCATACAATCGAAAGAAAACGCAGTAAGTCCCATTTGCAAGTATCAGCTGCTGGTCAATCACCTATCTCTGCTCCTGTATACGCACATTAAAGATTCCGAAGATTATGCACTAGCTATACAAAAACTAGATGCGCTATTTATAAAACCAGTAAACGAAGTTTACTCGCGATATCGATTGACCAAACGACTACAAAAGTCTGGAGAGTCGATTGATCAGTACATTCAAACGCTAAAACTGTTATCGAAGAATTGCAATTTTAAATTTGTAAACCTTGAACATAACGAGAGTGAATATGTGTCAGACGCCTTTATCGCAGGGCTATCGTCATCAGCAATACGTCAACGACTTTTAGAAACAACACTCTTACTTTAGACAAAGCATACGAACAAGCGCGATCTCTAGAAATGGCTCAGGTTCCAAACGATTATTACCAAAGAGAACCAACGCCGGTTGTAAATTATACTACTAGCAACAACACTACAGCTACTGCCAGAAAACCAACAAAGTATGAAACATGCTATTTTTGCGGCAATCAACGCCACCCTCGCTCTGAATGCCCAGCTAACAAAACCGTTTGCAGAAATTGTGGAAAAGAAGGGCACTTTTCTAAAGTTTGCCTTACTAAGAGCCTTCGAGTAGCAGCAAGTGAGGCATTCGAAAATGAACACGCCATTCATGCGGCATCTACATCAACACAAACCTTTTCTTGCATCTTGTCGGCAGCAAACCTAAAAAGAGCCACGGTACCAGTTATTGTAAACGGAAAAACTACCGCAAGAGCTCTTATCGATACTGGCAGCACCTCCAGTTTTATCGATCGAAGCCTTGTCAATCTATGTAATTTGAATATCACTCCCTGCAAACAAAAGATTACATGGAAACGTCAAACTTAAGCACAGAAGTGAACGGAACATGCACACTGAAAATAACTATGCTAAATCAAGATATCAACGCTACTCTTATGATTATAGACGAACTTTGTTCAGACATCATACTTGGACATGATATTTTGCAGAATCACCAAGCTCTAGAAATGCAATTCGGTGGTTCTAAACCAACACTCAAGCTATGCGTTCTCTCCGAAGCGAATATCAACCCAGTCAGCCTATTTACTAACTTACTGCCTTTTCAGAAACCAATTGCTATAAAGTCAAGAAGACACTCTGATTTGGATTCACAGTTTATAAAAGCGGAAATACATAAACTTTTGCAAAACAAAATTATTGAACCAAGTCTTTCGCCATGGAGAGCACAGGTTCTCGTGACAACTAGTGAACATCATAAGAAGATAATGGTTATCGATTACTCTCAGACGATAAATAGGTACACGAAACTTGACGCTTATCCTCTCCCGTCGATGGATGAACTCATTTCTAAAGTAGCTAAGCATAAAGTATACAGCAAAATCGATTTACGCAGCGCGTATCATCAAATTCCAATTTTAGAAGGTGATAAACCATATACAGCTTTTGAAGCATGCGGAAATCTATATCAATTTAGACGCATACCGTTCGGCGTCACCAACGGCGTAGCAGCCTTTCAACGGGCAATCAATACGATCATAGATAAAGAGCGATTGCAAGGTGTGTATGCCTATTTAGACAACATCACGGTATGTGGATATGACCAGGTTGATCACGACCAAAAATTACGCTTCTTTCAAGAAGTCGCTACTCGCTACAATCTAACTATAAACTTACAGAAAAGCGAATTTTCAATAACAGAAATAAATTTACTAGGCTATAACATCTGCAACAACGTAATCAAGCCGGATCCTGAGCGAATTCGTCCTCTCTTGGATATGCCAGTACCTGTTGACCGGGCTTCACTTCAAAGGACTATGGGCGTTTTCGCTCATTATTCGAAATGGATCCCAAAATTCTCATACAAAATAAAATTTGCAAAATCGGAGAAATTCCCATTATTGCCTGAAGCTACAAAAGCATTTCAATCGCTTAAAACAGAAATTGCGAAGTCTGCAATCAATGTTATTAACCCTAAGATACAACTAACTGTAGAAAAAACGCTTCTGATCACGCCATAGCTGCTGCTCTTACCCAAGAAGGGAGACCAGTAGCGTTTTTTTCAAGAACACTAAGCATTCACGAACGCAATCACCCGGCAATTGAAAAGGAAGCTGCAGCGATCGTAGAGAGCATAAAGAAATGGAGACAATTTCTTATAGGTAAGATATTCCAACTGATTACCGATCAGAAATCAGTATCTTTCATGTATGATCAAAAACACAGCTCAAGAATTAAAAATGATAAGATACAACGATGGCGTCTGGAACTTTCGAACTATGATTTTGATATCATGTATCGACTAGGCAAATACAATATAGTAGCAGACGCCCTCTCACGTGCGAATATATCAGCATCAACACAATCAGCCAGCGAAAATCTTTTTGAACTGCATAAAAATCTTTGTCATCCTGGTATAACACGCATGGTTCACTGGGTTAGAGCTAAGAATCTACCATACTCAGTTGAATATGTCCGACGAATCACGGGATCATGCACAATCTGTGCCGAGATAAAACCACGATTTCTTAGAACGAAAGGCACATTAATCAAGGCAACTGCTTCATTCGAAAGGATCGGAATAGACTTCAAGGGTCCATTACCATGTGATACTAGTAACCGTTACATGCTAACTATAATAGATGAATTCTCCGGATTCCCTTTTGCGTTCCCATGCTCTGCTGCTCCCATGTTCAGAAACTAATAAAAAGAAGTTATCAGATTTATTTGCAGTATTTGGTATACCAACATACGTACACTCTGACAGAGGAACCGCATTTGTATCAGCTGAACTGAAGAACTTTTTGCATGGAATTAGCGTAGATACTAGCTACACCACGCCATATAATCCCCAAGGAAATGGCCAAACTGAGCGGTACAATGGCATAATATGGAAAACTGTACAACTCTCATTGAAATCATTAAATTTGTCTATCAACCGCTGGGAATCTGTACTCGAACAGTCGCTTCACTCCATCAGATCTTTATTGTGCACTGCAACTGGATGTACACCTCGTGAGCGTATGTTCACACATCCTCGCAGATCATCAAACGGACAGTCAATGCCAACTTGGCTTACAGAGGCGCAGAGAGCACTAATGAGGTCGAGAAAGTAGAGTTAATCGAGGCCAATCCTCTGCATTCTCACATCAGGCTCCAGAATGGTCGAGAGATGGTTGTTTCAAATCGGCATTTAGCGCCTAAAGGATCCCGATCCTTTATTGTTTACAATCATTTTATTGTATCCGATCGCGAAACAGAATCGGATACAAGTTGGATTTCTGCAGAGTCTCATAATGAATCAGATATTCAAGTACCTGTTGAGCCAGCTAGTAGTGCTCCGGATTCTGGTAACGCACAAAACCCAGGACCTCGTCGTTCAGCAAGAGAGCGACGCCAACTTATTTTCATGACTATGTCACCTCTTAACCAAGGGAGAATGTGGTGATATACAACCTCAATCCACTTGACCATAAATCTAATAACATCAGCGACAAAGTATATGTCAATTATAAATTCTTTGCATGTCGAATTTTTAACGAATAAAACCATAATTACCTTATGCTGAAATGGTTTTATATACTACACGAAAGTAAGAGATCTTCAAGGAGTTTGTCAAAGGAGAAGAAGAAATTGTTCCGTAAGAAGGGGCTGTAATAGACTCTGAGTAAAATTTTGTATGAGAAAGGATTACTTCGATGAAGAGGTACTCGCCTGCGTTTGCTGGGGGAGGTTGTGTAGATGTACTTACAACAGAGAAAGGAATATGTGACCGTAAGTAGATAGCTACACCGCCACAAGCACTACCTGTTCGGTCGTTACGGATCAAAGTAAATCCAGGGAGGGAGTACAACGTTGAAGGAAGACATGGTTTGAGAAAAGACTCTGATACTAATACAGTATGAAGGTTTTTACTATCATATGATGCCAGCATGTCAGGAAAACGAGCCGAAACACTCTGGGCATTTATATGGACAACGTTGAAGTTTTTGGTTACGTCTGAAAAGTGGCACGTTATTGAATCAGCTAGGGATGGCAAACTCGTAAAACTAAGATTACTGTTCGCACTCGAGTCCAGGGAGGAGATCGAGAGGAACTCATCATCATCAGTATCGCTCAAAGACATAAAATAGAATATTACTACATAAACATAGAAATAAAAAATATATTAATAATAATAAAAACAAATATAATAGGTAACTATTTGCTCAAAATAACCTAAACTCCACCTGCCAGCTGTATTCTGGGTAACTTACAAAAAAAATTGAACGAAATGTAAACAAAATGGTTAAATAATAATTAAATAAAAAAACGGCTCAAAAGACTGAAACTCAAAACATAAAAAAAAAGTTGAATTGACAGTGACATTAACACCAAATTCACTACACTAAACGTCAAAGTCGTCAAATCATACATTTACACACGTCACAAGCACAAGTTTAGTTGGAAAATAATAAAAAAAAGAAATTAAATAAATTATTGCGGGTATAAACAGATGAATAACGCGCTAACAAGTTATCAAGACTCACTATGAATCATCGAACACGAGACATTAATGACGGTGCACCCAACCTATTTCTTCGACGATGCGCCTGTGCCAGCCCGTCTACCTGACGGCGGCCTAGATTTCTTCTGCGGAGCCGCAGCTGACGCCGCAAAAGGAATCTAGGCCGCCGGTGTGGCTGGCTTCTAGTTATCTGGCGGCATCAACTTGTTGAGCTCAGTGAGGCTGCAGATGCGATGTCTGGCACTGTCCAAACCGATGATGTGGATGTATCCATCTCTGGTCCAGCAGTTTCTTTATACTGAAGCGCTCCCTCGCCGACATAAAGGCAAGGTGTCTCGGCCTCGTCAAGATTTCTGACAGCGTGATGTTACTGCCTTTTAGGTTGGTTTTAGCAAACCAAATCTTATCCCGCATGGTCACATCACACACCTTCACCAAGATTGGACTTCTTAGCTATGATGGAGAGAAAGTAGAAAAACACGGATATATAAATCCGTCCATATATAACGCCCCAGCAAACTCCCCTCTTCTCCCCCTTTTAGATTTTTTTTCACAACATCTTATGTAGAATTAAGTCCTTAGTGTGCCTCTCAAATTTGATTGAAATCCGTCGATAAATAACGCTACAGCAAACTTCCCCCCTGCTCCTCCCTATATTCCCTTCAAACAAAAATAGTGATCGTGTGCTAATTTTCGTTAAAGTAGTATAGGCGAGAACAGATTGACAGACACGACAAAAGCATTTTTCGTCCAATCTTGAAAGTGAGACGTTTCGCTCGCTCGGTCAATTAGAAACTTGTCCTTGAAGGCAATCTCCGACTGGGGTGATGCCAATCTGGTCAAGTTCAATGCGAATAAGACCCAGGCGTGTCTGTTCTCCGCAAAACGAAGTCAATTTAATCTGACTCCTAGTTTCCGAAATGTATCCGTGCCGATATCTGACCACCTCGAGCTTCTTGGTATCTTAACATTAACTCCGACTCTCAATTTCGGCTCCTACATTGAGTCGAAAGCCCAGTTGGCTGCTAAAAAGCTTGGTATACTCGCAAAGGTGAGGCACTACTTCACACTGGGACAGTTGCTCAACTTGTACCAAGCACAAGTCCGATCGTGTTTGGAGTACTGTTCTCACCTCTGGGACGGATCAGCGAAGTACCAACTTGAAGCTCTGGAATCAATTGAGAAAAGAGCCAAGAAGAGCAAGAAGAAGAGAAATAGGCAACGATGAGCTAGTTGATGCAAGGCTCCTCAGCCTGGAGCATCGACGCTCTCGGTTGCTAGCCTCTCGGTTTTTTATCGAGTACATTTCGGGGAGTGTGCGGCGAAACTTTTCAACCTGATCCCACCATCACCATTCTATCAACGGACATCCAGACGCTCTGCGGTGCGCCATCGCTATATGGTAGAAATACCTCCCATTCGCACAAAGCGGTTCTCTTCGACCTTTATTAAGCGCACCGCCAAAGAGTGGAACGCCTTGCCAGAGTCTGTGTTTCCAGATAGCTACAGCCTGGGTATCTTTAAGTCGCGAGTGAATAGGTTTCTTCTAGGCAAGCGTGTACCATCGTAGACTGCATCATCGTTTACCATCAGGCGAGATCGTGGTCAAACGCAAGCCTATAATGATTAAAAAAAAAGGCCAATATCGTCAACTATTCCTAGAAAAACAAGACCCGTCAAGTACACATCAAGCTATGAATTTCCAGTATAAGCTGACCTCTCATTATACGAAAAGCCTACACAATGCGAGGTCAGCTTATACGGGAAAATATAGCTTGATGTGTAGCCGTGTGTACGAGTAGAACTCGCGCACTGATGGTTCCGAACCTAGATAGGTTTATTTATGCTATAGCAGTGCCATCTATTTAGTTATGTGACCGCTAACCCAAGAAAACTATTAAGATAGATATCTAAAACTCCGTTCTAGATAAAGACTTCGTTATAATTTTCCTGTAATCTTTGCATATATCATATTAATTTTTTTGCACTTTGCAAACTTCGGAGATAAGGCTCTCCATCCGAAGTTTGCAAACGGTATTTTTTTTGACATTTTACATCATAACTACAAACCTGTACAAAATAAAAAAAGCGGCCAAGTGCGAGTCGAACTCCCCCATGAAGGGTTCCGTAGCAGCAAGTAACATAATATAAAAGTTCTGGTAGTTCGTTGTAACTATTTTTATATTTGAGTTGATTGAATGAAAGGTAAATTGCGGTTTACGATTTATGACGTATTAAAAAAAACTACTTACTAGATCTCGTTCAAACCAAGTTTCGTTGGAAGAAAATAAATATATTAGAAACCTCAATATCATTTTTGAAGACCTATCCATAGATACCCCACACGTATGGGTTTGATGAAAAAACAAATTTTGAGTTTCAGCTCTAAGTATGGGGAACTGCTAAAATTTATTGTTTTTTTTTCAGTTTTTACCATTTTGGTCTGAACCCCTAAAAACAATTAGAGACGGAAAAGAATCTATTTATGGCCGGTTTCCCTAACCATTGGTAACTGACAACGAATCGTTTCTCCTTGAAAAAGTGTCAAAAGTTGTGTCTTAGTTTTAATTATTTAGTTAAGTTTTAAAAAAGTGTCTAATGAACATTTTTTCAAGGGGAAACAAGTCGTTGTCGATTGCCGTCGGATATAGAAACCGTCTATTAGTGATTCATTATTGTAAATTTATAGTAAACATAAAAAACCCGATACAAAAAACCAATCAAAGTTGTTTCCTGTTTGGTTTTAGTGTACGAAATGAGATTCGAAAATCGGAACATTAGTAGTCCTACTTTGTGCCTGTCTATCGCATTCTTTACTAGATAAACGGTAGAAATGTTTTGTTTTTTACCAATCTCACTATTACATAACATTTTTTTAGGGTTCCGTACCCAAATGGTAAAACGGCACCATATTACTGAGGCTCCACTGTCTGTCTCTCTGTCTGTCCGTCTGTCATCAGACTGTATCTCATAAACCGTGATAGTTAGACAGTTGAAATTTTCACAGATGATGTATTTCTGCTGCCGCTATAACAACAAATACTAAAAACAGAATACAATATATATTTAAAGGGTTATATTGATAACGGCAACAGGTAGATGTTTAAAATTTTCACAGAATATTTATATATATATATATATTTCCTTCAAAAATAAATAATTAAATTAAAATAAAACAAATATTTAAGGGGGGCTCCCATACAACAACCCTGATTTTTTTTGCTATTTTTTTAGATAATGGTACGGAACCCTTTGTGCGCGAGTCCGACTTGCACTTGGCTGGTTTTTTTTATACTTGTGTTTAAGAGAAGTTTTTATACAAGGAAGGGTGAAATTAGGTATCCCGAAAGATATTAAATGAAGTAGGCATTGAAAGCCAGAATTAGCAAGCTGTAACTTGGAAAGATAAGAGATTTGCCATGATTATTAATAAAAAAAACTTAACGCCTTGTTTTTATACCACTAAGGTTATAATCATAAAATTCTTAGGTAGCAAACAAGCATACGTCCCACCTGATGGTAAGCGGTTATCGTAGCCTATGGACGTTTGTAACACCAAAAGTATTACTCGCGCGTTGCCGACCCTTTAAAATTTTCAAAACGCCCTTACGTACGTAGTGTCACTAATTTTAAACAAAGGAGAGATCATGGTAAGTTTATTGGATTTAGAATCCAGGGACAAAATAACCACTTTTTCTTTTAAATAGTGTTCTGAAATCATTTATTAGGTACGGAACACTCACAATGTGAGGTCCGCGCCTGACCGCTATTTTATCTATGACCTCGAATGTTCGTTTAATTATCTGGAAATTGTTGTTTGCGTAGTATCATACAGGACACGGTCGAAGATGGACTTCCGAAACAAAGTTGTAATTATCACCGGCGCTAGTTCTGGAATTGGAGCATCTGCAGCTGTTTTGTACTCCAAACAAGCGGCGAAACTTGTACTAACTGGGAGAAACGAACAATCATTGAACATCGTAGCGAAACAATGCCAAGAAGCAAACGGGAACAAACCTTTAATTGTCAAAGCTGACGTAACCAGGGACGACGAAGTCAAGAAAATTGTGTCGAATACAATTAAGCACTTCGGTCGCATCGACGTGCTGGTGAACAACGCTGGCGTTGGAGTGCGCGGAAGCATCCTCGATGGAATCAAGCCTTTTGATGAAGCAATAAATACAAACATACGGTCTGCATACCTCCTCACTAGTTCAGTGATGCCTTATCTGATTGAATCAAAAGGTAACGTTGTGAACGTATCCAGCGTAGCCGCGTTCGGACCGATCAAGGGCGTGGATTTTCTCCCATATTGCATTTCGAAAGCAGCAATGGATCAGTTTACAAAATGCCTCGCTTCAGAGCAAGGCCCTCGAGGTGTGCGCGTTAATTCGGTGAATCCTGGCTGCACCAGAACCCCATTCGCTGAGACCGCCGGCTTCACAAAAGAACAAGTGACCGAACTGTATAACAAGCGCGCAGCGTCCTACCCGCTTCGTAAAGTCGCTGAAAGCGATGAGGTCGCCGACCTAATTCTTTATCTATCAAGCGATCGCGCCCGCAGTATCACGGGGAGTGTATACGTTATAGATAACGGTGAAATATTGGTATAGACCCACATTACATACAAATGTAATTTTATAGGTATTGTCATACCTACCTAGGTTAGGTCTACTACAGTGCACACATATTGTTCATGTAATGTAGGTGTGATATACTTTTGGATTTTTGAAGGGAAAACGTCTTTAGGCACGATGGGAAAAAAAACCATTGAACTCGCGACACTGTTACCGTTACCGACACCTCAAGTTTTCACTTCTGTCGGCAGTCCCGGAGTGCCACTGTTTTTTTATTTACTACATGGTGTTGGAACAAGCATATGGCCCACCTTATTTTAAGTGGTAACCATTGCATATAACAAAATATTGGTCGTAGGTCACGCAATTTAGATACCCTAGGATGCACTGCCCTGCGTCCATCAACTAGAGGCGTACAGGTTTAAAGCGTCATGTGCCTGTAATTTCACCGGAAACCATACCCTACATAACGAAACATTATTTTAGAAATGGTTTACCTATTTTGAAATTATGACCCTCACCATTTTGGCCCTTTGGCAATCAAAGCGAAATTAATTTGAATTTTCAAGTCAATATTTTCATTAACACAGTTAGTTTTTAAGAGTTCCGTTTTTAGCATTTTGGTTCGAAATCCTCTGTTAGTAAGCTCTGTTATAAGTATACTTACCGACCATAATATTCACTAAAAAAAATTTTAATCAATTAACAAAAGGGCTTTGTCGCTCATGCGATTATGACACCCTGGTAATGTACATAAGAAAATTAACTAATTAAACAGGTCAAACTTATTTAGCTACTTACCTCCTATCTACCAACTTAAATAGTTTTTTAGCAGTATCTGATAACGGATCTGCCAAAATACTACTAAAGTTTTATCAGACAAAGAAACCGGGTCTTCGTAAAATCAAATGAGGATCTACACAAAACAACAACTAGAATATATTAACAATATTATAAAGTAGAATATAGGGACCTTCATCTATTCTGCACCTTCATAAACAGGTCAGTCGGTAAGACGGCAAGCTAATATGGTTCGTATGCTCACAGCCATTAATTCTCATTTCGTATACGTTGTACTATCGTGGGCAATGTAAAGCAAAACTTATGGTGGACGCAAATAAGGAATTGTAATTTGAAAATATAAACATAAGCCTCTTATTTGGACACACTTTATATATGTATATAAATCATGATTTGTGAGTTTTTTTTTCTGTTTTTAGTATAAATAGTGTTCATAACCATGATAGTTTCAAAAGTTACATTTATGTATGCCTCAAATAGAGATAATAAACTCCACAACACAGGTTATACTAGTGTGGAGTTTAGAGAACCATCCTACTGGTGGCGATTCTGTTGTTGACACTGACTAACTAAAATTGTGTAAAATACTAACGATCTTATTTTGTTCATGCTAAAGATCAAATTAGAATGACGTTTAGAGTGACATTTCTAAAATTAAGTCATTTTTACTAAGATGGCATGTTTGCGGGCTAGTTTTAATCAACACCAATTTGACTGCTGACTAAAACTAGCCCCAAAACACGCCATCTTAGTAAAAAAATACGTAATTTTAGAAATTTCACTTTAAATGTCATTCAAGTTTGATCTTTAGCGTAAACATAATAAGACCGTTCGGATTTTACACAATTTTAGTTAGTCAGTGTAAACAACAGAATCGCCACCTACAATATCTAACTTCATCCTAGTATGTAGCATGGGTATTGGCGAGACAACATGTCAGATGGTACATGTACATATTCCTGACACCCACGACACAGGGAATCCTAGTGCGGGTTCAGGACTGTGTGCCTGTGTGTCTACCGAACGTGCTACCTACTAATATTTTTAAGTTGCTCTATTAGTTCAATAAAGATTTTTTTTGTATTTGTAAAAAATAAACTGATAGGCTACTGTTATATTGCAATATACTCGTTGTATTGCCAAGTGTCTGTCTTTGGTTGCCATTATTTTATTATTTTATTGATTTCGTTAAATAAAATGTTTTTTCTTACACACAATATTCTAAAGGCAAAAATATTATTTATGCTAAATAAGAGAAATAAGTAAAACTATCTCATTTGAATTCTTTTATATTGCTTTTGAGAGACGTTTAACAAAATAGTTGACTAGCAAAACCGGGGAGATCAAAGTTCAGTGGAAAGGTAATGTTTGGATTCTCTGATAACACGCTATGATAATGTCTATTTTTGATGTTTAAAACGTACGTAGTGTTAGTTAATTTAAGATATTTATCATCGAAAATGTGTAAGTAATTAAATAAATATGTTGGCATCTATATCTAAAAAGCATTTTATAGAAATTTTACACTGAATCATGTTTCTAACAAATTCACCCCAGGAGTTTATTCGTTATCTGTAAAGTATTTTTTACGAAATTTGCAATGAAACAGTTTGTCTAAGGAGTTCAGTCGTGGACTTGATGCCAGTCGGGTTTTGGAAGCGTGGGTAGACAGAGGCGAAGACTGAAAAAAACAGATAGATACTTAGTTCGGGGCTTTAATTGGATTATTTGTATTATTATTATTCTTAATATTATTGTAACTGGATATTGCGCAAAGTCTAAATAAACAGGATAATTGTCTCATAATGTTTCATTGGTGTAACACTGCATCAGTTGCAGGACACTGCTTTTTACAAGTAAGGCGCTCAACACACTGCCACGCACCACGCTGCATGTTGCGTGAATGCGTGTTCTAACGTCGCTTGTAAGTATCTCCGTTTGTATAGAAAACACGCACAATCTAACACACAGAAAGTGCATCCACGCGCGTTCATGCAGTTCACGCGCTCAAGCGCGGAGATACATGCACCCCCGCGCGTAGGTGCGGGGCGAGACGCAAGGTATGGCACACCGAGTCCCGCAGTGCCGTGCGTGGTTTTGGAAGCACACTATTTTGGACGAGGTCAGAGCCACCGTGAATCCACAAAACGCAACTACGCGCGTGAATGCGTAAAAAAACCCGCACGATGATGCAGATCTGCACTCCCGCAAGTACGCGTCGACACGCAACATGCAGCATGATGCGTGGCAGTGTGTCAACCGCCTTAGTTCGGCTACTTCGGCTACTGTACAGGTTTAGTACCTAGTTACAATAAAAATCAATGGTTTAGAAGTGCCTAGTGGAGCTTTAGAAAAACCTACTGCTAACATATTTAAATCAGATGTAAATAATCTGTCCTTTTTTACTTAGAACACTTTCGTGATTGTTTCAATCATTATTATAAATATGGCATTTATCACGTACCGTATTATGGGTGTTTCGACCGACAATGTTCCGCTCCGAATAACGTCGAATTGAGACGAGACGAGACGTTATTCGGAACGGAACATTGTCGGTCGAAACACCGAAAAGACGGTACGTGATAAATCCCGTATTTATAATAATAATTTGTCCTTTGTTAGCTTATTTTTTAATTTGTTGTAATTTTCAAACATTTATTTTCAAAAACTATTCCAAATTTTACCCTCATGTATAAATCGCCGTAGTTACTAGCTTTATTCTTAGTTACAAACGAGCATATCGCCAGATATGCATAGATCAAACACTGTTACACACTACATAACTACACTACACACTACAACACTAGATAACTGTGATGAAATGAAAAATATTATTAAACGAAGCAACACCATCATCTCTGGTTGGGTTGCCTGCCTGCTCACCCAATACAAATAGAACTGCTTGGGTGGGTGGGCTACAACGAAGTTACATAAGTTCGTACGTAAGGACGTACAAAGTTATTTAGGTACTAGTTTATGCTTTTAACGACTGCGCAGAAGGTGATGCTGATATATACAATATGTAACAAAAACCTTGTCAGATCCATGAAGAGCGTATTCCGACATAGAAATTAAAATCAGATAGACGTTTAAAAAAATTCTCTATCAAATAAATTAAAAGTTATTTCATTTTTTTATTTCGAGAATAATCTGAATTTTACCCCAAAAACAGGCAAATTTTGTACGTCGTACAACGTTGTACGTGGGTTATTGACCTCTGCGGGCCTAGCACGGGCCGAAGACTTATATCCCCGGGGAGAAGAGAAAAATCTTTTCCCTTCACAAATATTTATCCACCTAGCGAGCATGGGCGCACCAAAGGAATTAAAGTCCCTGGTGGATATAGAGGAATAAAATGCTTATCTCCGTCATTGTTACCATTTATAAAAAATGAAATTTAATTCATTTTAAATGACATTCATTCATCAATATTATATCAATCCATCAGTTTTGACATTAGTCCGATGACGGTTCGTGACGTAGTAAATATTTTATTTTACGATTTGTGATTTTTAACTGAAGTGAAAGATAAATTAATGTAGTATCTTTTGCACATACATTCTGACAAAACGCAACAGTAACTTGGGTCAAATATTTGCTGACTGTTGTTTGGGCAATGGTCAGCTCATCGTCTTGACTACCTCTCTGGTAGCTTCCGTCTGCTATTAGTCTCACTGATGTGAGTACCTAAAAGTATGCAAGTAAACTAGGTTATGTACCTACAAGTAAAAGAGTAAGTAAATAACTGTCCAAAATAGTAGCAAAATAGTTGTAATAAAAACTTGTATATGCACCTGTAGCCCATCCACAGCATTAATAGGCTTCAACGCGTCATTGATCTCCTCACAAAGGTAAAGTGCACAAGCTTTGTGTTATTTTATACATCTATAAGTTGATACCTATTATGCAAGTTTGAGGAGTGTAATTATCTAGTAGTGTAGTTTATTTATTTCTCATATTTGCCTCCATTGTAACGAGGCTGAATTTTATAAATTTATTTATACCTTCTACATTGTTCACCCATTCTGACAACGTATCCGGCTGTATGTCCTTATCAAACTCTATTTCAAGATCATATCTTTTACGCGAGTAGTAAGGAAATTCTGTTATTAAGTGAACACTGGTTTCTTCCTTTTCTGGGTCGCACCGGCAGGCTGGGGAAGGTCTTAAGTGGAATCGGTGGAGGTACTGGAGGAAACTCCCGTGCCCTGTGAAGGCTTGTTAAGGCTGTTTAAACAGCCCATAAAATAATTGGAAGGGTAAAACTGACACCTCTTCTAGTACAAGCCATGCTTTACAGAGTGGAGACGACAAGTTTGTCTCTTTTGCGTGGATAAAAACAGTAGATAAAAATTTTGTCACCTGCCCATGTCAGGCCTACTGCCCATGCTAGGCATACTGCGCACTGCCTTGGTGCGGCGCGTAGCCCCACCGGTGTTGCCAGAGGTAATTTGTAAGTTTCTAGCGCCAAATAATTAAATTAGTCGGGTATTTTTCTCATTTCTTTTTCTGGTATGTCATTACATGATTGTGATCAAATGTCATGATGAACATACTTTATCACATCTTTAAGGATCTGACAGGGTTATTGTTACATATTGTATATGTAACAATAACCCTGGTATGTCATTACATATATAATATGTATGTCTGTTCATTTCATCATCATCATCATCATCAGCCGGTAGACGTCTACTGCTGAACATAGGCCTCCCCTAGCCGTTTGCGCCCAACGGCTCCCCGCGATTCTTACTAGATCTTCGGTCCACCTTGTGGGGGGCCGGCCTACGCTGCGTCTTCCAGTCCGTGGTCTCCACTCGAGAACCTTTCTTCCCCAACGGTTATCGGTTCTACGAGCGATGTGGCCTGCTCATTGCCACTTCAACTTGCTAATTTTGAGAGCTATGTCGGCAACTTTAGTTCTTCTGCGGATTTCCTCATTTCCTCATTGCGGATTTTGTCACGCAAAGAAACCCCGAGCATAGCCCTCTCCATAGCTCGTTGAGCGACCTTGAGCTTGGTCATGAGGCCATGAGTAAAGGACCACGTTTCAGTGCCATAGGTCAACACTGGCAACACACGCTGGTTGAAGACTTTAGTCTTCAGGCTCTGGGTAATTTTGGACGAGAAGATATCGCGAAGTTTCCCGAACGCTGCCCAGCCGAGTTGGATTCTTCGTGCGACCTCTTTGTCGAAGTTGGACTTACCTAATTAGACAGTTTGTCCTAGGTATACATATTCGTCGACAACTTCGAGAGTATCGCCCCCAACAACTTTCGGTACGGGTGCAACATGGATATTTGACATGATTATCGTCTTATCCATGCTCATTTTAAGACTCACCTGTTGGGAGACCCTACTGAGGTTGTTGAGCATGGTACCGAGTTCCTCGAGCGATTCGGCCATAATGACTATATCATCGGCAAAACGAAGGTGAGTGATGTATTCGCCATTGATATTGATGCCAAGTCTGTCCCAGACCAAGAGTTTGAAAACGTCCTCCAATGCGTTCGTGAACAGTTTTGGAGAAATTACGTCTCCCTGTCTCACGCCTCTCTGCAATTGGATTGGTTCCGTACTCTGGTCCTGTAGACGGACTGACATAGTGGCGTTACTATACAAACACTTCAACACTTCGATATACCTATAGTCGATTTGGCATCGCTAAAGAGACTGCAATACCGCCCAGGTCTCGATTGAATCGAAGGCTTTTTCATAATCCACAAACGCTAGACATAACGGCCGATTATACTCCTCGGTCTTCTGTATAATCTGGCGTAGCGTGTGGATGTGGTCTATGGTACTAAAGCCTTTTCGGAAACCGACTTGTTCGGGAGGCTGGAAGTCATCGAACCTGCGTGCAAGACGGTTCGTAATCACTCTCGAAAACAGCTTGTAAACGTGGCTCAAGAGCGAGATGTCCCTGTAGTTCTTTAATAAGGTTTTATCACTTTTTTTAAAGAAAAGCACCACCACGCTCTTATCCCACGCTTTTGGCGTGGTTCCTTCAAGGAAGACAGAGTTAAATAACTTCTGGAGGACTTGAAGTACCGTTACCGTTAAAGTAGGTTATTATACCTGTTCATTTGGTGTGTGTTTATCCTGTAAGATAAACGGCTTTTGACGAAGTTTGATAAATAATGTACCATTTGAATCGTCTGAGTTACAAGAGTAACATAGGCAGAATAACCAGAATTATTAATTTATTGATAAAATAATTTACAAGCCAGTAAAAGAAAAATAAAGACGAGATAAAGTTTCAGAACAGGTATCAAAATTAAGGTAATTACCAGACTATTTCCAAATTATATTACGTGTTTTGTAATGCACGACCAATTATATGTTAATGTTACACTAGATAAGCAAAATACGGCTCCGATGCATTGCTACTTCGTATACGTCTGTAGACGTATCTGACTCATTCTTACTTCAGTTGTCAGAAGTGAGGGCGAACGTAGAGTCTGCGCCAGCAAAGAATTCACGCGGCATAACTGGGAACTAAAATTGACAGATCCGCCATATTGTGTTCGTACAAGCTGTCACGATTCGAAGTTATTAATTCTTTTTTTCGTAATAAACTGTTGTTTACGATGCCTAAGTAGCAAAAAGTGGAGGTCGAGAATTTATTCTCAGGGTGAAGGAGTTCTGTGAAGCAGAAGTTAAGACTAAATACGTTCTGATCCCATTAAAAAAAATTGAAGTACGAGTCGCTGCCAAAATTACCTGTCAGGTAATTTTTGGAACTGCCGTAAAATACTATTTTCCCTAAATGAATGTAAAATATAAAGCTTTCTCATACAAATAATTATATAAATTCATATTATTTATATAGATACAAAGAATAACAAACAACATATAAACAAAACACAATGCTTTAATATTTACGGATAAATAAAAATAAATTGATAAATTGTTTCTGAAAAAATGGTTAGAATTACCAATAAAGGGAAATGTGCAGCAAAATATCAGAAAAAAATGTAAATCCGGGAAAAAGTCGACACTACTGTAATACATATCTTTATAAGTCCATTCTAAAGTATATCAACTTATACCTTAGTGGGGTTTTAAACAATAATACATTTTTAGTTGTACTAAATAAGTAATCCTTGTAAGTGTATATTTAATCAATTAATTGGTATGAAAAAGAGATAAATAAATCGCATTAAGGTTGTTTGTTCATTGCAATAACATATTATTACACTCATTTATTTATTATGCTCACGAGTCAGCGATTAATAATTCCCCTGAACTGACAGAAAAACGGCAAAATCAAATATGAAGCTGGTAACATTGTCTCGTGTACGGCGCCGTGTACGGGACTTCTTTCGAGGCATCCGCGTATGGACTGCTACTCAGGTGGGCCTAGCTTCGCTTTGTATGAAAATGTAAGCGAGTCCATCCACTATGGCTCACTGCTACGAAATACGCAAAGGTATTGATGACGTAATACACACACGCGTAGCCGGCCCGCATGCATCGCCCACGAAAATGACAGATGCGCGCGCAATACATTTGACACTCGGCGGCATAGCTTATAGTCGGGTAGCTAATGACACATTTGGGGAAAGTGTTAACACTATTTTTTAACTAGTGATTCGCCCCGAACTGAGATCTCGCGGGACTCCCAAAACACAAAAAAATATTCTTAGGGCGACTCGTGCAACGATGGCTAAACGAATTTCGTGGCTAAAAATGATTTAATGAGTTGTCAAACCATACAAATACGTAAAGTTTAAACATGTTTACTTGCTAAATACGTTTAGAGATCGTTGTGCAAGAGTGCTTATTCTTTGACTAATAAAATAGTGCCACGAAAACAACCCACTTGCTTGACCCACTTCATTCAAATTACAGGTAACGGGAGTTCATGTAAATTGGTATAAATTGCAGTTAATTTGGATTTCAGACTTTTGCCTATATTTGTCTTACTAAAGCTACAAGCTGTGTGGTCACTGGTGTATCCTGTGAATTTTGTCAAAATTTAATTTTTATTCATGGCTAATAACTAATAACACAAAAACTATAAATAATTTGCGAAAAATAAAAACGGAGTCTAAATAAACTAATGAATACCGTTCATTTGATTTCACATTTGATCTGTATCTTTTTTTTTATTTTTTTTTACCCCTCTTGAACCCTAATATCTCAACAACCCTCCCGCATTTTTAGCTCATTTAGTCACCCAAAAATTGTGCCATCACTACCACTACCTATATATTAAATTTCACGATAATCAGATCGACGTTAGGAAAGTTATTCTCGGACAGACATTTATACATACAACCCCGATTTGCCCAAGTTGTTTTAGAGATCTCGCTTTGCTCGATCAATAATTGGCATTTTTTTTCACACTTGCAAGAACTCGGTTCGAGGCAGAACACACGTTACAATAAGTTGGATTTGTGTTACTACGTAAGAGCCCCGGTTTTGAACACTTTAACAATATTTATATGTAACAAGAAATCATTTTGTTTTGCAAATATAAATAAAATGACGATGTTTGAATTCCATAGAACAAGAAATTTATATATATTTTTTGTTACAAAAGTTTGTAACAAGTGTCATCTATTTATTTAATTTATACTTTTATATAAACACGATGTATATTATTAGATATATTATTACGATGTATGTAGGTACCTAATACAAAAAAAAAATATAAACACATATGTTAATATGAACTCACTAGTGTTGCCAGAATTTCACCCAGTTCTGGCCGTCCAGTAAACCAGATATTTTATAACAAGTTCATTGAAAATAAAACGAGTTATTGGTTGATATTACAATTAAGTTACTAGTTAATATAAAAAAATATACAATATTATGACGTTATAGGCTAAACATTCTTGATAACGTTGCCCAGAACAGCTCCCATTTCCTGAAGTCTTTGGTGCTCGCTCAGAAATTCTTGCCCTACTTTCTAAACGTTCCAAGAGTCGGGGGTTTCTGGATTCAACGAATATAAACTTAATATTTAAACTAGAACTTTTTAAATTTTCGCTTACTATACTCATGTTTTTAAGACAAAACGGGTCTTTTCGCGCACAGATTTATATCAAAATTATAATTTTGACTAACCTCGACGTTTTGGCCAAGTTACATCGGCCGTGGTCACGAGAGACTATAATTATAATAAAATATAATTTTGATATAAATCTGTGCGCAAAAAGACCCGTTTTGTCTTAAAAACATATTTAAACTAGTGGTTCGGCCCGAACTGATATCGCGTGAGTCTCCGATTAAAACAAAAAAAATATTATTTGTAATCTTTGATTATCAAAATAGTGCCACGAAATATATAACCAATAACTTGACCTACAGTTTCATTCGACCTACAAGTAACGGGAGTTCATGTAATTTGGTTATACTTTTTTACGGTACAAATTGCAGGTATTCTGGATTTCAGACTTTTGCCTATATTTGTGTCACTTAAGGGCGCACTAACCTGGGGAGACGATAAATCGCTTATTGAAAAACAATCTTTTGTTTAACAAATTACGTGCTTTATATATGTTAAAGTTAATTATACGTGCTAGAACGCCTGTGTTGTGAAAATACGATTCCGTAAAATTTTCTCAATAGAAAAAAATCCAAAGATGACTCCAAATTTATCTTAAAATTGTTCTTATGCGATGAATACTTCAATTTAGATCCTGAAACTTTATACAGTAGCTCTATACAACATAATTAAGTGCACCTGTGTTTTAAATTTTCAAAATACCTTTTAATTTTACCATAAAATAAAAACATCTAATTTTTGCACTAATGAAACCATTCGCTTCGGACGCTCGGTTTGCAATTCAGTCTGGTCTCGGCTTTCAGACGGGGTACCCGTGACGCTTGTCGCTCCAAACGATCACGTAATTCTTAGGTAGAATTTATATTATGTTGGTTTTTGTAAAGAAGCAGTAATGAGAAATAAGCACAACAAGAAAATGAAGGGACTGCATGATAAAAAAACCGGCAAACATATGAACCACGGCGAGATAGGACGTGCAGCGGCGCGCGGAGAAGCGGGGGTGGAATTCGAGTTTGGGCTGAGGTATAGTCAACTCTTAAGCTACACGCATACCAAATTACTTAGAGCAATGTGGGGTCACTAGTATATCTTGTGAATTTTGTAAAAGTTTTGTTTTATTATGGCTAATAACGCAAAAACTATAAAAAAATTACAAAAAATAAAAACGGTGTCTAAATGTACTCATGAATACCTTTTATATAACGTCCCTTTTGACTTAACAGCATCATTTTCATTTTTTTACATCTCTTGAACCCCAATATCTCAACAACCCCCAACATTTTGTGGGAGTTTATTAAATTAAAGAATTAATGACGAACGTAAGTGTCTGTAAAGCTGGGAATTCACGATAGGCTTAGCGTCGCTCCAAATGATGAAATGTACTGGACTCTGGGTTGACGATTTTCACAATCACGGTCATTCTTTGGGTGTACCTATGTTCAGTTAATCAGTTAAAATGATTATTATAAGAGATCGAGAATGCCCACCATCACTCAAAATTATTATCTATATATAAAAAACAAACTCGGATTAGTTACACCATTTATAACCCAGGAACGGCGGGACCAATTTTGATGATTGTTGATTTGTCTTCGCCCCGAATAAACAGAATAACTATAAAAATATCGAAAAAATCAGGCAAAAAAAAAATTATGAAGAAAATTCATTTTCTCATACATATATGCAGCTAATGATGGCTGATTGACAATTCTACCCGCAACCAGGGGATTCCTGACCACTGGCAACTCTGGCCATAGTTCCGATGACAAATAAAACGATGACATGTTGTCTCATTTCGACGTAACTAGTTTGACTGTAGAAGACACGAGACAAACAATGTAGTTTTCTTTGGCATTGATATCGGTTTCAAAGCTACGGTTTTTGAACTTGCAAGTGGTTACTTATTTCTGTCAATAATTGTTTGTAAAGAAATGATGTATTTATCTCAATGTGTATGGCATTCAATCAAAACACGGGTAGGGCTAATGGCTAGTATTGTTGTAAAATAGGTTTTTTACAATAAACCATTTTAAATGTTAAAAAACCATGACATCAAGTCCTAAAATATCAATGAAACAGCCTGTTTAAAACAGGTAAACAAATAATATTCATTCATCATGTATGTAGGTACACACGGCTACACATCAAGCTATACATTTGCAATATAAGCTGACCTCTCATTTTACGAAAAGCCTACACAATGCGAGGTCAGCTTATACTGAAAATGTATAGCGTGATGTGTAGCCGTGTGTACATGTTAAATTAACAAATCGGCATCGTCGCAAGGGCGCCGTCGATTTGCGTTAAAAATTGTTTATTGGATGTGTATAGTTTTTTTTTGTATCTAGCTTATGAAATGAAATGAAAATGAAAAACGATTTACTGGTTTAAATAAGAGTAAATACAAAGGTATCACATACAAGTAGCCAATTTATTATAATCACAGTTACAAGACACTGGGGTAAGAATATTTATATTAAAACCTATAACTAATCCATCAAGAAATAAGTACCTAAAGTAAATAATAACATAAGTAAGTACTATCAGTATAACGGTGCGTCAAAAGCCGGACTAGATTTTCAGTATCCCGGTTTTTGACGTCTTCCATTGGACAAACGAGGCTAGATGATGTCCAACTCCTGGGTAAAGGCCTCCCTCTCCCTCGCAAAAGCCTCCCTCCCCCTCATCTCTCCACTTATCTCGATCTTGTGCCAAACCTTGCCAGTCCAATTTACATGGTAAAACAATAAGGGCCTTACCACAAAAAAGTAATACATCAGCTAAACACTGTTTAAACAAAAATTGGTAAGGAATTTTTAAAACGCGCGATAATCAGCGTCTGAATTTTTGTTGTGGTAACAAGGATAGGTTTTTTATCGACTTATTTAACCCTTTCGTTCTAACTTATGGTGCGCAGACCTGGTCTTTGATTAACATCCAAAAGTATAAACTCAAGGTTTGCCAACGTGCGATGGAGCGCAGCATTCTCGGATTCAAGCGTACCTATTGGCCGCATACGCAACACCGAGCTGCGCTCTCGAACACAAATGGTAGGTGTAACTAAGAAAGCCGCCAAACTCAAGTGGGACTGGGCTGGTCATTTATGCCGTATGTCGGGTGATCAGTGGGCAAAGCTCACCATCGAGTGGAATCCTGATACAGCCCGAAGACGTCGTGGCAGACCAAAGAAGAGATGGAGGGATGAGGTCACTAATTTCCGAGCAGACTGGACCATCTTAGCACTTGAAAGAAGTGTCTGGAAAGAGTGAGGGGAGGCCTTTGCCCAGTAGTAGGACACAGTGGGCTGATAATAAATAAATAAATTAACCCTTAATATAACATAACGATGTGTCATCAAGATCTTAAACAAACAAACCATATTCTACAAGCACGAACTATAGTTCATGCTGTTAGAATATGGTTTGTTTGTGTAGTAGGTGTGTTCATTACTTGCTTTCAACTCTCAAGTCATCACGCAATTGTTAACATCACATCTACAATGCATATCCAACACTACTGGAACTTTAAAGCAAATATAATAATATCTGTACTCTTTGTGTGGGGAGACATCGGTGCGTGCGAAACGTGCGAACGCAAACCCTCAGGGGATTTGCGAGATTTTTCAATTTTTATTTGCGCCTGTAAGTGCCGACGACAGAGAATTGAGTGAACGGTGAATGCGCATTCACTGTTTCCACCGAATCTATGTGAAGCCATTCCAACGTGTTTGCATACTTTTTTAGTTTCAGCATTTTGCCTCGGGATATATTTATTTGCAAAGCTTCCACGAGGTGCCAACTGGCGGATGGTTTGTTCACTAGAATAAAACCGGATGGAATATTATCAATAGAGGCCATTTACTGTAAGCTCGTTTTTGAAGAACACGACGAATCCAAAAAAAACACTCAATTCGGTGGTAAAAATCCTGCAAACTATACCGTTAAAAGTCTGACTAAATTGTATGTAAGTTTTATCCTGCTTCATTATAATGTGGAGCGTACTTAAAAGTGTTCCATATTTGCAACAGTGTTTGTAGAAACATTATATATATGAAACAAGTTGTAACCTTAAACATTTGCTATTTTCATACTTTTTGCTCCCCCGAGAGAATATACCAATTTTTACATGTAAAAGAATTTCATGCAACATTTTGTTCAGTCGACTGCCTTAATGGCAGTATGATGTTAATGTAATAAGCCAAATGGTTTGCCTTCTTCGACTTGCATGCGACGGCACTCGCACACTAGAGTCATGTGTACAAACTGTAAATAATTTCGTTGTTCCCTTAAGTAATCACATTTGGGAAGATAGAAAGGTGGCGTGCATTTTAATTATACAACACCACTTTTAATTATATTAAAACAGACTGAATTTCTGGTGCACAAAGCTATAAGAAACTAGTTATCGATGAGGGCTGATAGAGATGGTACAATATGAACCCGGTGCTAAGATCATGGCTAGTAATCAAATATAATAAAAAAAAAAGTTCGAATGATAATAAATATCTAAGAAACTTGCTCTGATTGCGCAGAAGATTAAACCTCGAACAATTAGGTCAACCTCCGGATCAGCTGCCAAACATCAATTCGCTGAAAAAACCTCGGATTCCACAAGCAAACTGTCAAGACTCGATCGACAATAATTAGTTCGAGTGTTGAGTGAAGGAAGCCCAAGATTGATGGGGTAGGCACAAAGGTCTGGCGGTGATAAATTGCTCGATATTAGGTCATGATTTCGAAGAGTATTTGCCTATCGCTTTGCTATCGGCCTTGCATTTTTGTCTATGGTTATTGGTTAAGGTGAATGCGGAACGAATACCTTTCCGTTTGAAACTCCTCCATACAGTCTGATCGTTTGATATACACGGTGTCCTTTAAATCACTGTTTTCCCAGAACAAACGTTGTTCAGACCATTCTCTACTAACAGTTTATAACATCAAATTAAAAAACAAAACGAAATCGGTCTTTGAAAAATATAAAAAGTTGCGAACTTAAAACGTCAATTTTAACGTTACGCCCTACAACATGGTCAGCGCGCTAACTGATAGCTACTAATCTAACTAACCTACTCTAATACGCTACGGCTAGCGAACCCATGAACTTTATGTTACGGTTAGTTTTTGTACAAAGTTTGACTTATTTGAGAAGGTCTGGATTTTTTTTCTTTGGTTTCTTATTTGATGCCGTAACCAGTTATTAGACAATAGTCTGAGCAACGTTTGTTCTGAGAAAACAGTGATTTAAAGGACACCGTGAATTTATAGTGAATCTGTTATGGTAAGTACGTCAAGCCCTGATCGTCAAATCCATCAATTGAGGAAGTCAATCTACAATTAATATGATAAATCATTAATAAAAAGCAAAGCGCTAATCACTGGCATCATCCGCCACACACAACACAGACGTTACTAAATAAGTAAACATTTCCTTAAACGTATTCAAATGCCTTTGAATCTGTGTGTACGTGCATATGTGGGAATTGATCGGACGTGCGAATTCGGTTAGACCGGTTTATGCAAAGTAGGCTTTATATCACTAAAGTTACGGCTCCAATTCGGCCAATGCTGAAATATGGAACACTTAGTTCGGTTATTATGCAAATCATGTGCGGGAAGTGTTGCGACGTTACCTAGTTCCCATTACTTGAAAGGCAAATGATTTGGTGTACAAGATAATAAAGGTTGTAACAAGATAATAGTACGATTAACTTGCCTTGCATATCAAATCTTGAAAATACTCTATATATATACTAGCCGCCGCCAGCGGCTTCGCTCGCATTGTTTGTCAATAAAAAGTAGCCTGTGTTAATCCAGGTTATAATCTACATTTATACAAAATTTCATCGCAATCGGTTCAGCCGTTCCGGCGTGAAAGAGTAACAAACATCCATACATCCATACATACAAACTTTCGCGTTTATAATATTCTCAATATATCTTAGTCTTATTTTATAATATAAAATGTTTCTGCTACATTAGATATGTCATGCACCTACAAAAATATTTTTCCAACACTAAGCAAAGGTTAACTGGAAGAGAATGCTTGCTAGAATTTAGTTCGCCTATGTACAGATTTATGTATTTTGTGCAATAAAGAATTTTCAATCAATAAAATCTTTTAAACATTCAAACTTTGGTGTGCGACAGAGCAAGTTGCCAGCTAGGGCTATAATTTTAATCCTCATACTTCTTTGATTTGAAAACCATAAGTGCAGATAATAATGGTGATCTTTCATATTTTATTTTAAAACAAAAACATCAAAAACAAATGCATGAAGGATGAGCAGAAAGGTTTCAGCTGGAAACAATTGATGAACTGACGGACGGCCTGATAAATAAGTCTTATAGTTATGAGTACGTAAAAGGATTACATGTATAGCACCAATTAGTTCATTGAAAATAATACTGAACCGTGACTTTTTCTTCCTAGAAGACTAATCGATTCAGTTCTAGGCTGATGCCTCCGCTCGAAAAAAACCGGTCGTAGCAAATGCAGGCAGACTAAGCGAACTAACTTATACCTGTCCGAAACCCCATTAGCCTAGCACAAGGCAGTTCGTTTGTAACTGCAAACATTGCCGAAATTTCGGCAGTCCATGGCACAGTTTGTGTTTCATCAGGCCCTGAAAGAGACGGGCCTATTCAGAGGAGAGGACGCGCAAACACCGCTTCAGATCGCGTGTGTTTACGATCCCCTAATTTCATCCAATCACACTCAAGATACAGGCTTTGAGGAGTTACGTAATTGAGGATTGTGATAAGGTTTAACTTCAGATGGATTTAGAATACTGACGAAGGTAACATAATAAATGCGAATTGTGTCTTTAGGTAGCTTGTTCTCTTGTATGTATTCTCTTGTAGATGATTAGGCACCATATATTTTATTTATGTGCACGTATCTACCTATTTCGTTTTGATATTTTTATTATACGAATGATATGGACTTATTTACTAAGATACTTTGCCTATCTACCTAACTTTATGTTTAATTTATTACCTATCCGTCTTACCTAATGTAAACCAACCTAATTACCATCGGTCACTTTAGACGATAAAAATGTTTACCTAGTTTATAAATTCTCATTGTAAGTGATCTCTCTCTCTCTCTTCCCAGCTATGTATCCCACATGGTGATGGGGTCAGTTTTCCTGGTCGTTCTTCTCCACTTCGCTCTATCCTCGACGTCGTCATCAGAAACTTGGCACTCTCTCATGTCTTTTGACACTTTTGACACCCAGTCGAAGATCTAGAGGTAGACCCAAGACAAGGTGAAGAACCTTGTCTTGGGTCTACCTCTAGATCTTCGACTGGGGATGGAAAGTTGTAAGTGACTAAATGTTTTAAAATGAGAAATAGAGTTTCTTTAAACTGATGTCAGTAGAAACCGTATTTGTCTTTAGTTTACATTTTCTTGGTTTGATATCTACGTATCCTTAATAAAATTATATCATCCGTGGGTACATACCCACTTCCACGCATTTC
The DNA here is from genome assembly GCA_918857605.2 of Philereme vetulata. NCBI lineage: Eukaryota > Metazoa > Arthropoda > Insecta > Lepidoptera > Geometridae > Philereme > Philereme vetulata. Next base: position 9,720,862 of record OU975436.1, read on the forward strand.
TAAAAATAAGTTGTATTCATATTAACACGGCATGAAGGTTAAATATAATTCCTTCATTTGTACGATAATTTCCGTGAATTAGGTTATTTTTAATATAGGTAGGTGGTTATATACATTTAGGACAGTTCATTACCTTTCTGACAGACCCGTGAGATCTCCTCCATCAGTCTAATTAAGAGGAAAATACTTGGAGGTGCAAAAACCGTTTCTGTTTTTTTTGAATAGGATTCATTATAAAAATGTACTAGGCGGAAGACACATCGTTTTCTTTGGCCTCGAAGTCAGTCGCGGGGAATTTTCCTCTATTACGTACAAACGGAGATCAAAGCTAATGTGATGCGGGACATCTGTTTACTGTAGAAATAAACTCGTTTCAGTGCCATCTGCATTTTTGCTCATAACGCTTCACAACCCAACTTACATAATAAATGAGGGTAGCTCGCCAAAAACGGAAGTAATGGTGCATGCTCAAACTTACACGAAAAAATACTCACGACCACCATTAATTTTCATTTCGCTCTCTGACCGAGGATTGGTGTCTTAAGGAAAGTGTGAGGCGGACTCATTTTCGGGCGGAAAATAGTTTTTTTCTTTGCTGAGATTTGCTCAGACCTGATGAATAAATTGCTTGTCTCTTTACTTTATTAGCTTAATTAAAATTAAATCACGGGTTCTTTCTGAGTGAAATTTATATTCTTTAGATACTATTTTATTAAAATACTGGCTGACCAATCCGCAGCTTCGCACGCGTAGTTTTTCAATAAAAACATTACCCTCCTTCTGCGCAGTTGGGTAAAAAGTAGCCTATGTCACCCTGGGGTAGTGTAGCTTCCCAACAGTAAAAGAGTTTTTTGCAATCGGTCCAGTAGTTTCAGAGCCTATTCAATACAAACAAATCTTTCCTCTATAATATTAGTATAGATTTAGGCCGCGTTCAAACCGAACTTATTGCCAGCCGCCAACTGCGTGCAGGCTTACTGTGATCTCCAGTGTGAACGTGAAATCAAATTACATTGACTACACATTAGCGTAATGGCATATTGTTAGTTCAGTGTGAACAAAAGTTGAATATGAATGGAAAATACCAGCTCGCCAAATACCAGCTCGCTACCTTAGACTCGATAGAACGTAGGGCTTTTAGGCTTATAGGTGGGCAACATATGGCAGAGACTAAGAACCAAAGTCTCAGACACATCCGGAAAGTTGCAAGCCTATCGATCTTTTACAGAATACATTTTGGGGTATGTTCCCAGCAACTACACGATCTGATTCCACCATCCCCCTTCCATCAAAGGACAAGCAGGCGCACGGCTCAGTACCATCCGTACCTAGTTGATATGCCACGCATTCGCATACACCGTTTTGGTTCTACGTTCTTGATGCGTACAGCTAAGGTATGGAACACTTTACCGTCGTCTGTTTTTCTTAATAAATACGATCCGGGCCTCTTTAAGGTAAGAGTGAATAGGTTTCTTCTAGATCTTCGTGCTACATCTTAGACCACATCATCGCTTATCATCAGGTGAGATTGTGGTCAAACGAAGTTTTATCATGTATAAGAAAAAGAAAAAAAAAGCAGTGAAATGCGCAACGCTCGCTCATGGTCGGCAGCTGACTGTACTCGTACGTTTGGTTTGAACGCGGCCTTAATTTATTTTTGTTTAGATTGGAACACTTTCTAGTAAAACGAATTAAGTATTACTTTTAACTTGTCATAAATATTTAATTATTTACCCTGCAATGAAAATGTGTAAAGCCACAAAACACAAATTTGAATTAAACGTAGAAAATAACGTTATGTTTGTATAATTCGTTGCATAATGTGTACAATTGAATAATTAGTCGATGTTTGTATGCAAACTGCGATTGTATTTACACGCCTCGGGCACATGAGGGATACTGTTGAATACATAACTATTAGTCAGCCTCGACCAGCGGTAGGATTCAGGATGCGTAAGGCAGAGGTGCGGCACGGCGAAGACTAAAATATGAAAACGCACCTTCCACTTGCTTAGAACCATACGATATTCTCACAGTTTAAATTTAACACCTAAGTCACTTGCAATCAACCTAAATAAAGACACGTTTTGAGAATCGCAATAATAGTTATTTGTTATACAAGAGTGCAAAGTTGCTTTTTAAACGCGTGCTCAATTTTGATGACCGAGCAGGCGAAGGATTCTAAAATTGAATCAAACATTATAATCCTGAGCGTTAGCGAGGGAATCAAAAGAGCACGAGGCAAAAAATCTTTGAACTCGAGTGCAACACGTAACTTTTCATCCCACCTCAGCGAGGAAATGACTAAATGCAAAAAAAAAATAATACACCAAGAAGGTTCCGAGTCTGAGTTTTAACAAATTAAAAAAGGTTGTATGATAAATTCGGCTCCATGGAGGTAGAAGTAAATAGGTTTAATGATGTTTTGAATTCACAAACTTAGTGCACACGATGTTCTAAATTCAATTTACATTATCCTCTAGCGGATAAAAACGGCTTTTGCACTCAGATATCGAAGAGCAAAAATACTCTTTCTGATATGGGGGGGGATGAAAAATATATTATCGCTTATACGCCTAGATAGTATACCACACGTTATTAGCGGTATATCGCCTATACCTGTACAGGACTGTCACTTTTGTGCATTATTTTATTTTTGTAATTTGTAAACTCATTTTTTCATTTAAGTACCTCGCTCAACTCGCCACCTAATACCCACTATGGCCTTGCCTTAGTTTGCTAGATAGGGTAAATAATATAATATTGTCCTAGACAATAGATTTCACCTCGGAAAATAATAACAGTTACATCAACTACAATAAAATTATACGTCGACGACCTCCGTGGCGCAATGGGCGAATAGTCGGCTGAGACGCAGGAGGTAGCGGGTTCGATTCCCGCCGCGGAACAAATCTTTGCATGATCTACAAGTATTTGTTCCGGGTCTGGATGTTTTTCTATATATGTTAAGTATGTATTTACAAAAAAAATTATATAAGTATTCTATCAGTTATCTGGTTCCCATAGTACAAGTTCTGCTTAGTTTGGGGCTAGATAGCGCCTTGTGAAATTTCCAGTAATATTTATTTATATATTTATTCTAAGCGCATCACAAGAGATTACAGATTTTTTCGGTAGGTATTTAACTATTAAGGAGCTATTCAAAGTACTTGATAATAGTTCCAATTAATTAGTTACCTTGGTACTAAAATAAAACCTTGTTAAAACTTAAACTCCGAATTTACAGGAAATAAGAAAGTAATTTTCAACGCCCTTGAAACTCCGACGTTTATCATTAAAGTTAATTACCTTGAGCGCTTCAGTCCATCTAACTAATTAGACCTCTTGAAAAAAATCGAGGATAATTGCAAGGAGCGATCACGCGGATTTCGTTCCGAGGGGACACTTGATAAATTAAAACCTCTTTAATTTATGAAAGGCAACGTCCTGTAACTTTATAGGTACACACGGCTACACATCAAGCTATACATTTCCAGTATAAGCTGACCTCTCATTCTACGAAAAGCCTACACAATGCGAGGTCAGCTTATACTGGAAATGTATAGCTTGATGTGTAGCAGTATGTACATACCTGAATTCTGAATTGTGACACATTATACCACTGGCTTGGGTGACCTTGGAATAACAAAAGTTTGTGTGATACAATTTAAATTATTTTTAGCATGATTAGACTAATTCGATTTCGTTCTCCCGCAATAAGAATAACAGTTTTAAAATTTAAGACTGTGTATAAATATACGTATAAAATCAAAATATCCTTCCCTATTTTCTTCGTTCTTTATACTCTTGCTACATATGAAAATCAAAGGGAGTGCGCGTCACATTAAAACCCTTTGATTGGTTCAATTTCTCTGAATACTCGTATCAAAGGCTCTGAAATAAAATAAAATGTATTAGCAAATCTAGTCTAGTTAAAGAGGCAAATCCTAGAAAGGTTTTTTTAACCGAAATTAAATTTTGTTTTTGTAAAATGATTAATCATTATAATAACAAAATTCAGTAAAACCTTATGTATATAATTTTAAAGCTGAACCCTAATGTTGAAGAAGTTTGTTATTTAGTGGTTGTCGTTTTATTATAGTTCTAAATATTGTATTGCTAGTATTGCCACTTGTAAAATAATATTTTAACATCACACAATTATTGGTTTAGCGTATATACAGTTTCATAGCAATCAATAATAATGAGGGTTAATACAATCCGTGATTGGATCCGAGTCGCGCCGCCTGACAATCGGATTAAACACGTGCACAAAATGGATACACGGACGGACAAACTGCGTTTCAATTTATATAAACATTTACGGTAATTTACCGCATAATATTAAACAATGTTATATTGTTCTTGTGCTGTGGGGGGAAAGAGAACAATATCATCGGTGAAGCGCAGGTTCGTAAGCTTGGTCTCGTTTCGTTCCAAAACAGAGGTCGACCCGGCGTCGAAAATGCCTGGAGGAGCGTCTGGTCTATGAAGACGCTAATGAAGGGAAACCTTCCATTGTCACTTAAGCGTAAACTCATCGACATGTGTATTCTGTCCGACCTTACCTATGGTGCCCAAACTTGGTCATTGATAGAATCTCAAAAGTCCAAACTCAAGGTTTGCCAAGCAGCCATAGAACGCAGCGTGTTAGGGGTAAAGAGAATCGACAGGATCCGCAATACCATACTGCGCGCGACCGGCATCGCAGATGTTGGTGAAAAGACTGCCAGGCTGAAGTGGGACTGGGCGGGTCACGTCAGTCGTATGGTCACATACAAATAGGCAACAGTCGTCACACAATGGGTGCCTGCAGAAGGGCATCGAAGCCGGGGCAGGCCGAGGAAGCGTTGGCGTGACGACCTAAATGCATTCCAATATGGCTGTTGGTGCGTGGCGAGTGATCGTGTGATGTGGAGCAACATGGGGGAGACCTTTGCCCAGCAGTGTGAAAGTATAGGTTATTAAAAAAAATATTTCATTATTATTGATTAAAACGGGTATTTATCGCGTATGTACCTTTTTTATTTGTTATCCCGACGTTTCGGCTGTGTTGCAACAGTCATGGTCTCGGGTTGACTGGAGTACTTGGAGCCACTGTCACGAAGTGTGGGTAGCTGCAGCAACTACCCTCACTTGGTCTTCAGAATTAGAAATGTCCTCGTTCATATTTCGACACACTACACTAACCGTATCTACGCACTGAGTCGACCGATTACGACGCGCACACCTAGCAATCGCCGGGTTCCAAGATGCTGAGAGTCTATAGCCATGTTCCCGATTGAAATTTGGAAATTTCTATTAAATTATTTCATTGTTCTTCACATTAAGAAAACATAGTGACCATTCAGTTTAAATTAAATATTATATTGCAAACATTGGCATACTTATTGGCATTTTATGAAAATGTTATGAATTGGGAACGTATTTAATTTGAATACTTTCCTTGTTTCGTTTTGTTATGGCCTACGGCGATGATACCTGTTTGTGAAAGCCAATAAAAGCTTCATCCATTAAATGAAATGAATCTCGCTAAAGTAAAATGTTATACGTTTTATTATTAATTGCAAACGTTCACAGCAAAAGTCGATTTTACCTTGCGAATTTTCTTTGTGTAAAAGCGCTCACGTAGGATGGTTGCAGCGAGAAAAAAGGCTATTGCTATTAGAACCACATTGCTCGTTCATCAGCGCAATTCCTGCGGTTCAGTGGAGGATGTATTTGCGAGGTTCTTTTTATTTTAGCTCTAAGTGTTCAATACATTCGTTACACGCGGAGCCCGCCGAGCCAGCGTTCAATCCGCTTGATTGAGTGGCTCGGCTTGACTTCGCTGATTCAGTTATAACATTTTCAAATAGTTACATTATCTCATTTACGCTTTTAAAACTTTGGAATAGCTCAAAGTTAATGTACGGATAAACTTTATCGCATTTCCTAATGGAATAGGCTTAGAATCGAATAATTTTCTTTTTAAATCTAAAAGTATTTTATTATTGATTGCAAAGAATTCGAGAAAAATCAGGATTTTTAGGGTTCTAAAGTCGTCCCTTATAGTATCGCCATGTCCGTCTGTCCGAACAGTTGCAGTTATTTTTTCGTAGACTTTTAGTGCTTTTTAACTGAAATTAGCTCGATAATATGTTTCAAAGATGTTTAGTTGAGTTCTTAATAAAAAATAAATACAATTTATTTATAGTATTTTATTTATAGTGTTATCGGAACACATACGACAAAATCCATTTTTTTATATATTTATGGTGTATATTATGGTACCTAAAATAAATTTTTAATAAATGGTTTTTTTTTACCCACACTCCCTGTATAGTTGCGTAGAATATAGCTTTAAAGGAGCCATTTTCGTTATGGTCGTGTAACTCCCTTGCCTCGCTCCTACCACTCAAACCGCTAATCTTGTATACCTACAATAGGTACAATAGTAACACATATACTGTAGTTGTCAGAACTATCAAAGCTTATGCCAACGTATGTCTCTAGTAGTTTGTAAACAGTTCATATTAATGTTTATACAAAATGACCAAAATCAACTGCAAAATTAACGTTGTATATAAGTAAAGTAAATGTGTATTTATTGACTATAATTAAGTTCGCATAGTTAATTTGAATCCATAGATATTTGTTTTTATGGTTGACTTAGTTCGGGGCGAACCACTAGTTAAAAAAAAATTATAAAGAAAATAAATACTTAAGCTCTCAGAAATTGAAGTAATTTCAAAATTAATTTCTCAAATAGTTTCTATGATCGTTAAAAACATATTTTTTAGTAGGTACATATTGATAAGTTATCGCGCACACAAAGCAAAATTATATTTATTAGTATGCCGAAGTTGTTACAGAATAAGTAATAGTTGGCTGTTCTCGAAGAATGTGAATCTCGAAAAACCTACTGTGTCACAGAATAGGTAATACGGAATCAACCTACATACCACGTTTTTACCAACAGTTGCACAGATTAAGAAATAGTAGACACTCGAAATACCTTTCTTTTTCTAGTAACTAGTAGAAACATTAAGAAGGTTCTGGAAATAATGCGCGTTATAAATAGTGCGTAGAGACTCTCGAGGAGTCAGTCTTGATTTGGCGATACGTGCGAACATTTCAGTGACTTTTAGTGGTTTATTGTGTAACAGTGGTGTGATTTAGTGTGTTGTGAGTTTTTGTAATTAAGATCGTGTATTTATAATTTTAAAGTTGAATAAAAGTGTTATTTCGGTTAGATTAATTTTAATTATTTTATCCTGAACCCTCAGCTCGTAACAGTACTTATATTATAATTCTGTTATATCTTCACCGTAAGATGCCTAGATGACTCAAAATCACGCCATAACAAATAACAATCTACTGTATTTAATCCCGTGTCTTGGCAGATTGATGATGTAATGAAACAGAAAAAATCATTGGAAAGTTATAATAACAAAATATATTAAGCTACATAATAATTGCTACTTTTCCCACAGCGATCAGAATAACGGTGTTTACCCAATTCGCTATATTCGTACTTTGTAAATTTGATATTATCCAAGCCGGAGGCAAAACGTTTTAAACGATAAGAGCTTAACAAATCTCGTTTTCGTTCGTTTTTTTTAAAATAGAAAGCTGATACAATGTTGAAGATTGATGGAGCTATCTGAAACGAGATCGGGGACTCTATGGTGCCGTCCGGCTATTCGATGCAATGTTGCAGGAAACTCTGCTCAGATGCTATTTAAAATCAAATACGTGTTCGGTACAGTGCTCGGACTCTTGTGAATTAAATATAAATGTTTAGTCCCTTCATCCATTACATTACACCTAGTGTAAAACTAAAATTTACTCGTTATTCGTCACTTATATGGCTTACTTTAATACATATATTTTAGCTCCTTTATTCAAAGAAGCAACAGATAAAGCAATCTGGCTACAAGTGGGTGAGAATTAAAATATATGAGTTCATGCTTCCATTTTCCGTCTCAAATCTACCAGGCATGTAGAGCTGACAAGGAGATATAAATGAACTCGTTAGTGGCTGGCTTACGTCTAATGTATTGCAGCATTGCTCAAGTCGTCTTCAGACGCGAGTAAGAATCACATCTTATTGCACTCACTCAACAGGTTAGCTTGGCATGTATCGTGACATCTATTATACTGTTTCTGACTTTTTTATCCCATCAAAAACACAAATGTGAAATGAGAGTCAAGTTTAATACTTATATGCCTACAATATATGCCTTAGTTATTGACTTCAACGACAATACAAGTGAGATCTAAATGGTTGCTAAGTTCATTGGTCAATCGTGAAATTTATTTTTTGTACCACTTGCTCAAAAAAGTGACATTCTATGCCACAAAAAGCGAACATAACAATAGTCATTTTTAATCTGTTAAAAACAGGGAAAGAAAATTGTACTGAATTTCATTCATCCTCTAGGGGGAGAATGTGATTTAAATTTGGAATACTTACCGAAATTTATACTGAACTACATCTGTGTTTACACCATTGAGTTTGTATATAAAGCATTATACATCTTTTTGAAAAAGGAATACGCATTTATTATGCAGTTATGATTATTAAATAAAATTACGAAAACCGACGAGGCCGTATGAGCTAGATCGTGAAATTGCCTTTGCTTTTCCGACAAAAAAATATTAGTCTAGGAATTTGCCGCGTTTTTGTTTTCTTCAAATACATAAACGTAAAATCAACAAGTTCATCAACAATAAATGTACCAAACAAAAATGTAACTCTCTCTATCAATAATTGGACCAATGTTTCGAATGTTAACTTTTACTTGTCATTATTTTTAATAAATGCTTATCATCATATTATTATTGTGTTAATTTTATCGCAAATGGTACAAAAAGTAGAGTATTTTCCTCGGTGATAAAGCTGTCTTAGTCTTGGGTGAACTTAAATCCCTCGCTTCGCTCGTGTTTTAAGTTTTTAACACCCTCGCTACGCTCGGCAGTAAACCTCGAGTCCTTCGTTACGCTCGCGATTTAAATCGTCACCCGCGACAGAAGACACTGCTTTATCCCCTTGGTTAATAATCTACTATTTATCAACATAAAATATTTTTATAACAACTGAAAGTATTATTTCTTTTTATAACTTAGGATTATATATTGAAGCCTAAAGTCTGACTTGACTAGTTCGCATATACGAATTATTATTAAGTACCTACTAAAACAGTCATGGAAGAGGTCTATGTTCGATGGCTAGTTTCTACCAGCAAGCCAAACTTTCGGAAGAATAAAATGAGAACTTACAGCTTTAGAACTTGCGAAGGCTATAAAATAAATCGTATATGAAAACTAACCAAGTCAGACCTTAAGTTTCAATACAATCCTAAGTTATAAGAAAAAATGATATATTAAGTTGTTTTATAATCTATTATGTTGTTATAAATAAATTTCAGGACTGACCATCTAATTTGGCACCCATTTAGATCTCATTTCTTTTGCCGTTGAAGTCAACAACTAAGGCATATATTGAACTTGGCTCTCATTTCACATTTATGGTTTTGATGGGATATCATTATTTTTTGAACATAAATTAATACATATTCATAATCAAATTAATATCAAATGGTTTTTGTTAATCTACTGTATTTTCCTACGTCTAAGGTGTATAATTGACTTTTTATGTGTTATTTTCCATCAGCAATCTATTTTGATTGCTTATTCTTACATCACAGGCACTATAAGTAAGTGTTCCTTAAGAATCAATTAATTGATAAATTATAATTAAATGATAAAAATTTACCAGTTTCTGATTTATTCCTTTGTATTCACCTAACTACCTATCTGGATGCCAAATTTGAACTTTCTAGATCTTTTGGAACTGGGTTAGAGTTTTGATCTGTTTATAGGTCGGTCTGTCAGTCAGTCAGTCGGTGATAAAAATGACGATTTTTGGACGTTAACATCTAAATAACCGTTTGAGGTGTGTTTATGAATTTTGGAGTACATATGTATCTCGCACGTCTCAATCTACAATGAATAGTTTTTCAGTTATGGGGTGGTCAAAAAGGGCTCCAAATGGTTCGTTTAATACTACACATGGTGCTGCTCGCCAGCTCTGTTAGCTTGAACTTGGCTTGACACGCTGCCGCGTGTCCAGATACTAAGAAAAACTTGAATTAACACAAAAATACCATTGCTCGTTTATTTTGATGCTGCGTTAATCTCTAGCAAACACTCGTATATTTATTACTAGCTGACCAATCCGCGGCTTCGCACGCGTGGTTTGCCAATAACAAGTAGCCTATGTGTTAATCCAGGTTATGATCTACGTACATACCAAATTTCATTGCAATCGGTTCAGCCGTTCCGGCGTGAAAGAGTAACAAACATCCATACATACAAACTTTCGCGTTTATAATATTATTATTATTATATTAGGATATAAGGATTAGGATATATTAGGATAAGGATATATTAGGATTAGGATATATTAGGATTAGGATATATTAGGATTAGGATATTTATGTTCTAAAATAGCGTGGTTGCACAATAAGCGGAGTGAATTTTCGGAAACCCTTAACAGAGCACGGAAGGTCAGCTTTGAAATGAGAGCTTCCCATGGCAATACAGTATTACATTTCGAAATATATTTGCCCTATTTGGTTTCCGATAACCTGTTGACCCTCAATAACATATCTAATTGGATCAATCGGAGCATGAGTTTGGAATAGAGGATTTGATCCATGGTGTTTGTATTTTAGACTAATTTGTGAGACCTTGGAATCAGCACTGATTGTAACACGAATAAACCTTTTTGGTGCCTCTGACTTTTCCAGACAATTCTGTTAGCCTTATGCCCACCTGTTGTTCATTTTATGTGTTTTTTGTGCAATAAACTGTAATATAAATTTATGTTCGGCAAAAATAAATATAAATAAATAAATATTCTGGACATTTCACACAACACTATCTAGCCCCAACTAAGCAGAGTTTGTACTATGGGGACCAGATAACTAATATAATACTTATACTATATTGACGACCTCCGTGGTGCAGTGGGCGAATAGTCGGCTGAGACACATGAGGTAGCGGGTTCGATTTCTGCCGCGGAAATGTTTGCACGATCTACAGATATTTGTTTCGGGTATGGTTGTTTCTCTTTATATTATAAGTATATATTTACAAAAAAAGTATTAAAGTATTCTATAGTTAGTTATATATCAGTTATTTGGTTCCCATAAAACAAGCTTTGCTTATTTTAGGACTAGATAGAGCTGTGTCAAATGTTCAGCATTATTTATTTATATATACTTTTTTGTAAGTAAGTAAATAATTATAATATATAGAAAAAACATCCAGACTCAGAAGAAAAATCACACCTGATCGCTAGCGATGATGTAGTCTAAGTTTTGATCAGAAAGATCTAGAAGACCTCTATTACCTCTAACGTTGAAGAAACCCGGATAAGTCTTCCAAAAGAACATATGCTGTCAAAGTTTTTACCCCATACTATATTCTGTGCAATAAATAAATGAAAATCAAACATTCTTAAATTTTTTGAGTAACTACATATAAGAAATTACTTTTATCTAGACAGCTATAAATAAATATATATCGCTTGATATATAAGCTTGTACTATGGGAACCAGATAACTTTTTTTTTTAAACTTTATAGATCTTCGTTCACCACAATCTCATCTGATGGTAAGCAATGATGTGGTCGAAGATGAAGCACGAAGATCTAGAAGAAACCTATTCACTCTTATCTTAAATATGCCCGGATTGTATTCTTTAAAAAAAACAGACGACGGCAAAGCCTTCCATAACTGATGTAATAGGTACTTATATAGATATTTAAATACATACATATGATATTTAAATAAATACATAAGATATTTAAAGGAACACCCAAAACCGGAAGTATCTGTAGATCAGGCAAGACATATGTTCCTCGGCGGGAATCAAACCCGCCACAGAGGTCTTCCAATCGTAATAAACGAAATTGAACACAGCATTTGACTATACTAGCGCAAGAATTGTACCAATTCATGTGCCGGTGTCTATTCCTGTGATTTGCCGTGTGTGTAGTAAGTGTGTAGTATAAAGCACACTTTGTAGGCCCAACAGCACAACCACTCATACGTAGTTGGTAATCCTGTACATAATTAAATTTGAGCTCGCTTCAAACTAGGAACCTCTGTGCGGCTTAACTGAATTAAACTGTGCTGAAGTAACATTTTAGATAGTTACCTACACTGGCTTATTCAACGAGGAAATTTTGCAAAATAATCATAGTTTTTATCACAGTTTTTTTATAGTAACTAGTGCAACGTTAGCAAAAAATTCATAAAATTAAAGTATTGTAACGATAGTCTCATTATTATTCATGTTAACAATATGTAGATGCGAGTTTTTGTATTTGTTTGTTTGTTTGTTTTTATTTTATATATTTAGACACACAAGCTGACGGGCCTCCTAATGTTAAGTGGCCACCGTCGCCTTTAAATTCCTGTAGGACTCGAGGTACTGTAGTCGCGTTGCCTTATTTACACCTCTCTTGAAGGCGTTGAAGCCCACCGGGAAAACCTCCAGAGGAAGGTCATTCTACATCTTGCAGATGAACGAAGAAACGAGCAGGTGAAACGTACCGTATGAGACTTCCACGCATCTAGAAGGAGAAGGAGGGTAATGTTTTTATTGAAAAAAAAATACAACCCACATAGGGTTGTATTTTTTTTTCAATAAAAACATTACCCTCCTTCTGCGCAGATGGGTAAAAAGTAGCCTATGTCACCCGGGGATAGTGTAGCTTCCCAACAGTGAAAGATTTTTTTAATCGGTCCAATAGTTTCGGAGCTTATTCAATACAAACACACAAACAAACAAATCTTTCCTCTTTATAATATTAGTATAGATAGTATAGATAATATAATTTTAATAAAATCAATACCACAAGTTTTCACCTACCTTCCACCGGATCGGAATTTCGTAAATCACTGTACATATTCGACCAATTGGTTAAAAAGTTACTGTTTTGATGATAAACTAAAGAAGTTTTAGACTAGTACTAGCTGTTGCCCGCGACTTCGTACGCGTTACACTACTAAATGTGTACTAATTCATCACAACATATCACATTAATTTATGTGATGGTCATTGAGGATGTGTGTTTATTTATTTGTTTGTTACTCAACACGTCAGAATGGCTAAACCGATTTCGATGAAATTTCGTACATATGTAGAATTTAATATGGATTAACACAGATGCTACTTTTTATTCCATAAATCAGCTAAAAAAATTGCAGCTACATAAGCGTCTTGCAGTCCACTCCCTTTAAGTTTAATATTGTCGCAATGGTGAGCCATACAAAACGCTAGCCGTAGTGACCTCAGCCAACTTTCTGCATGTAAGATATAGGCGCAATGATGAGTCATAAAAAAAATCTTAGCTGTTACCAGCGGCTTCGCGCTCGTTGTTCTATGGTGTAAATATACATACCTACAGCTAATTTTAAGAGACTCTAGTGAGACTCTACCTAAAAAAAGCAGGCTGAAAAACTCAGCGGTAGCTAAAAATTTGTTATCACTCATGCTTGCGACCCTATTTATCTTAAAGAGGGTGGGCTGGGAGATGCTGCGCTTTTTCTAATTTTTTTGACTTATTATTTCAACCCAATCGTTAGATAGGTTATTATTATTGATGTGAGTTGGTCAGGGGACGCTGCAGTTTTTACAAGCTTCTATGGTCCTGGGGAGTGGGGACGCTGTGTTGGATGCAATTTTTTATCACTTATCATTGCGATGCGATCAAACTTAAAGGCAATGGGATGCTAGAAGCTGTGGTAGATGCAGATTTTGAAGCCCTACCTAACTTGTAGTGGGTTGAGTGGGGCACGATGTGTTTTTTATGACTCTATCTTAATGAGGGTGACCAAGGGAATGCTGGGTCAGCCGATTAATATTTATTACTAATAATTTTTACGACCCAATTTTTCTTATAAAGATTGGGCTGGTGGATGCTGCGGTATCTGAACTGTTATGACTCATTGTTGCTGCCCTTTGTGAATTGTTGCTAAATGGATGTAGGTGACGCTGCGTAGCTGCAAATTTTTACTACTCATCATAGTGACCCTATTTAGAGGGTGGGCTCGGGGATGCTGCGGTAGAAGCAATTTTTTTGACCGATCATAACCCTATTCATCTTTAAAAGACCCTAATTAAAAATACCTTATTTATAGTTGAAGGGAGTGAGACACCGCGGTAGCTGTTTTTTTTTTGACTTAACATTGCGACTCTTTCTAACTTAAGTAAGTAAGTGGGCTAAGGGACTCGTTAACTGCATTTATTATTGATATCATTGTACCTACATAACTCGAAGAGTATGGGTTCGGAAAAGCTGCGGTAGCTGAAAATTTCTTATCACTCATCACTGTGACACTAACAAACTTAAAGGAAGTGGATAGCAAGACGCTGCAGTAGCTGGTTTTTTTGTTGTTCATCTTTGAGACCCTATTTATATATAAGAGGGTATATACTGGGGGATGCTGAGGTAACAGTTTATTTAATGACTAATCATTGCACATTATAAATCTTTCAATGATTGGGTTTAGAATTATAAAAATAATCCAGCTAATGCAGCATCCTCCAGCTGCGGTAGCTGGATTATTTTTATGATTCATTGTTGCGGCCCTATCTAACTTGTAGTGAGTTGGTTGGAGGACGCTGCGGTTACTGAAATTGTGAATGATTCATCACTGCGACCCTTTTTTCATTAAGGATACAGCGGCAGATACTGCGGTAGCTGGTTTTTTTATGTCTCATAATTGCGCCTATATGTAACATGCAGACAGTGGACTGGGGTCACTACGATCGATGGCTGAATTTTGTATGGCTCACCATTGCGACTATACTAAATTTAACTGCAGGACGCTTACGTAACTAAATTTTTTTTATGAATTTACCTTACCTATTTTTGAGAATATGTCTCTGTAATATGGCAGTTATCAGTGGTACCCCACCAATAGAGAATATGAAAACTGATTTATGAGATAAAAAGCAACATTTACGTTATATTATGTTTAATAATAGGTTAGGTTTAGGTTTAAAACTATATATAATGCTGTACATTTCACGCGGCGCTATTTAGCCCTAAACTAAGCAGAACTTGTACTATGGGAACCAGATAACTGATAGAATACTTATATGCTTTTTTTTTGTAAATACATACTACATACCTACTATATTGAAAAACACCCAGACCCAGAACCGATCTGTAAATCATGCAAACATTTGTTACGCAGCGGGAATCGAACCCGCTACCACCTGAGTTTTAACCGGCTATTCGCCTACTACGTCACGAAGGTCGCCAACTAAACTTTTGCAAAGTTTGAACTCATTCCGTTTAGTAGTTTGGTCGTGAAGGGGTAACAAAAACCAAAATATTTTTTCTATAGAAACTTTGACACCCCATTTTTATCCAATGGGACCTGATTTATAAGATAGAAAGTACCCTGTTTGTTTATAAATAAATAAATAATAGTTTAATAGTGCTGGACATTTTACACAGCACTATCTAGCCCCAAACTAAGCATAGCTTGTACTATGGGAACCAGATAACTGATAGAAAGCGTATGTACTTTTTTGTAAATACTCACTTATAATAGGTACATCAAAAAACATCCAGACCCGGAACAAATATTTCTAGATCATGCACACATTTGTTCCGCGGCGGGAATCGAACCCGCTACCTCCTGCGTCTCAGCTGGCTAATCGCCCACTGCGCCACGGAGGTCGTCAGGATTAATCCAGGTTATAATCTACGTAAATACTAAATTCATCGAAATCGGTTCAGTCGTTACACTAACAAACAAACAAACGACACGCGATAAGACCGCCTGTTATGTATAGTTTTTAAACTTCATCGAGCGCATACGTGTATCAGTGGTGTTCTTAAATAAAGTCCTGCAAGCTAAACTGAACCTTAGGCACAATAATCACCGCCCATAGAAAGCACACAGCCAAATAGTAATTATTTGTCTATGTATTTTCTATGTTGTTTGTATATTTTTGTTTATATGGTGTACACTAAAGTGTTTATTTTATTATTTCATTCATTCAAATAAATAAACAAACATACAAACTTTCTAATTTATACTGTAAGTGTGATTCACTCCTGGCTTCATGATCAGACCCTGGTAGTCATTATAGTCTCGCAAAAACAATTTAATAGAATCCAAACACGATAAATCTACTGTTATACATTAAATATTTCTGTTGAATCCCTGCTGGCTCCATCATCAGACCCTGGATGACGATATCGTCAAACATCTCACAAAAACAATTTAAAAGAACGCATACACGACCGATCAAGTAACTGTTATCCATTAAGGACTTCTGTTGATTTCCTCTAGGCTCCATCATCAGCGCCGGCAGACATTATTGTATTTTCATTATAACTTTCACACAAACAACTTAAAAGGACCCAAAAACGACCGTTGTACTGTTATCCAATAAAGACTTTTGTTGATTCCATCCTGGCTCCATCATCACACCCTAGTATACATTTACCATCATACATCTCACCCAAATAATTTAAAAGAACCTAAACTTAACCTTTCTACTCTTATCCATTAAGGAATTCTGTTGATCACCTGTTAGCTCCATTTTATTTTTGATGACATTTAAAAAGACACCACTCTCAAATTGTTCATATAAGATGTCTTCTATAAGATGTCTACCTTAGGGTTCCTGAAAATATTTAAATTTTTTAACTAACTTTAACTATTTAAAAATACTCTTATATCTGGCTAAAACGATAAATGAGATTAGGTTGTCAAACAAAGTGGTCCTGTGCCTTTTTTCAGGAAAATTTCTGAAAGCGCTGAAGTATCTATTAGTTCATTTTAATAGGGGAATCTACATTTAAAATTTGATCGGTCTACTACTAACGATACATGAAAAACAGATTTTTGTTTTATTTCATAATCCTTATTTGGACCCCTTTGGGTGCGAATGTCAAAATAATCCTTTATTAGTCCACCCGTACACCGTAAAAAGAACACCATCTATATTTCAAGTCTCTAGGATCAGCGGTTTAGGCTGTACGTTGATTTTCAGTTAGTCTGTCAGTCTCGTAACGATTATTTAATATACTGATGACGTTACTGATGATTAAAAACGGTACATTTCCCCATCTTCAGACGCTGGTAGTCAATTGTATCGTGAAATGTCTCGCAGAAACTGCTACTGTTATCAATTATAGAGTTCTGTAGATACCCTCCTGGCTCCATTATCAGACCCTGGTGGTATTACCATGATAGAATGTGTCATTATTTACCTATAAAAAGCATTTATGCAAAGTTATACGTTCGTCAATGCATATGACATTGTTTTAGAACAAACTACAACATTCCTTTTCAACCCTATGGGGTGGTTTGCAGATACAATTACCATATTATTTTTCAAACTTTTGCGATCACTGTACATAATTATTCATTTCATTTCATTTATTTATTCTCAAACAATAAAATATTGTGTCGGAACTTTTTTCATTCTACAGTTAGGAAATCTTTTACAAATACGTGATTAAAGCGGAAGAACCACGGTTTTGGTAAATACATAATAGAAAATTATAATTAATAACCAGTAAAAAAAAATTACATGATGATATAACCTCATGTCAACGAAAAATGATACTAATTATAAATTGTATGTCAACGGAAAATAATAATAATGATTAATAACATGTCAAATAAATTCTTAATACTAAATGGTATGGATAGTTCAAATATAAAGTTTAATAATTATTACAATGTCAAAATAAAAATAAAACTAATCTAGAAATAAAAAAAATTGCGTCAAATATTACGTGATTTATCTTTGTAGTATTCGTCTATGGAGTAGAAACACTTTTTCAACAAGAATTCCTTCAATTTAATTTTGAACTCAAATGAACTGTACATGGTTTTATAGACAATAGGCAAGTTATTAAAATGCTTTATAGCTTGGTACCGAACATTATGTTATAAGATTCTCAGCTTGGGTACGAACTCATTTTTTGTATCTTTCCTTCTAGTGCTCTCTCTGACTGTTCTTTCTTGTATAATTTCGAGCTTATTTAGGTTTTTTATCAGATCTGTTAGAATTACTAAGATATAAAGACACGGGACCGTAAGTATCCCAAGTTTAATAAAGTGTTCACTACATGATTCAGTTTGCGATATGCGTACCATTGTCCTTATCGCTCTCTTTTGTATGATAAACGCTGAATTAATGTTATAATCGTAACTGTTTTCCCAAAACATTACGCTGTAACGAAGTTTAGATTCCACCAGCGATATTAATTGAAACGGGTATTTATCGCGTATGTACCTTTTTTTATTTGTTATCCCGACGTGTACTCCAGTCAGCCCGAGACCATGACTGTTGCAACACAGCCGAAACGTCGGGATAACAAATAAAATAGGTACATACGCGATAAATACCCGTTTTAATTAATAATTACGTTTAATTACTATACCATGTTTCATTATGCACCTTGCTTAGTATTTAAGTAAAGTTTTAAGTCTATTAACCCTAGAAATAATGTTTTGCCATACAAAGTTCAACACCCTTATTCACCTACCCAGGGGATGAATTTTGAAAAATAAAAAATACCATTTCTCTTATTTTTGTGGAAGAATATGTTCGCCAAGTTTCAAGTTTATAAACCTAAGAACCACGGGTTTTCATACAACCGTAAAAACCTTTTTGGACCTCTTGGGGGATGAATTTCCAAAAATCCGTTCTTAGTGTTCACTTTCATACCACAAAGAACATACCATCCAAATTTCAAGTCTCTAGGACCAGCGGTTTGGGCTGTGCGTTGTCTATATGTCAGTCAGTCAGGACAACGATTCTTATATATTAGATTGTTTCTACACAGCTAATTGTTATTATGTAACATTCTACTATTTGTTTCAGGTACACACATTACAGCTTTGTAGAGAGCGCTACTTCATCAAAAGATAAAGCTAAGCCAACTCTGATTTGTTTATAAAAATAAACCGTCAGGATTTTGGACTGGAAAAAGTGAGTAAAATATACCATATTAATTGTTTTAAATAAGAACTCAACCTTATTTATTGACGAATAGGAATCATAATAGAGTGTTTCACTAGACAGCGGTATTCTAAGCATCGTAGTCCGTCGGGTTGTAATTAAAAGTGTATTCTCTCGCGTTGTTTTACAGCGACCCGGCCGTCTCGAGGCGTGCAGTGAACACAATGAATATGTGTACCCATATACCCGTAGTGCTATGGAAAACGTAACGGACAGTGCCTTTTAGACGAGCATTTTACCGTTTCAGCACACGGCAGCCGGCATGCAGTAAACGTCGATAGTTATTTCTTTGCAAAAGCGTAGCATGTGCTACGACGTAGGCGACATATAAATGCAAATTATTTTGTAGCTAGGACGATATTGAGAAACAAACATATTGTAAGTCGCAAGATACAATTTTCTAAAACTTGTTAGGAATAGAAGCGCGTAATGGCAGTCAACGTCTAGATTACTTTTGTTATCTGGCTCGGTTTTACAAAAGTTTTTCATACCTATTCCGGGAGGTGTATTCTGTAAAGTATTTGTATAAAAATACCGGTTTGGTGAGCACAGTCTTTGGTAGCACTTCAGTTATGGTACACGGGCTTCGCAAGTCGCGACGCTCAGTGTGAATACGTCGTTGTGCATAAGCCAGACAGAGTACAGTCAGAGTCAGTTACCGCAAGGTCGAATATCAAGCACCTTTACGTAATAATACAAAAAATAAAACAAAAACTCGTCATTTATGTTTCACTATAATGATGCACAGAAAGGTGTAAGTTAAAGTTTTCTTCTGAGACTCATCATAATATAACATAGCCCAGTTTTGGGTAGGTATACTATTTTTATCTGTTACACTCGTGTCTTCATTTGCGATACTAAATATTTACAATATATAACGGCAGACAGAGTTATTATTTATCAAATAATCAATCAATCAAATATTTGTACGCTCCAAATAAAGGTACAAACTTCTTAAAATTATATTTAAGTGAGTCCAACTTTTTTCTACCACAGAGGCATTCAAATTATAATAAGGAACACTGAAAACTATCGGTTTAAATAAATAACATATTACAAAAAAAGCTTCATAAATAAATTAAGTCAAAAAACAAAGAAATAATAAAATTACATATCAAAATTCATGTGGCAATATTACTAATATAGTATACTAGCTGACCCGCCGAACTTCGTACCGCCCCTGGACATGCATATGACACGGGCTGTCAATGTACGTCACCGGTACATTTCATTTTAAACGTCGCCGTCGTTCATTTCAAACTATTCTTTCAATTTGATTTCTGAACGACGGGGGACACATCAAAGGAAAACCGAAATTGTTTTTTTTATTTAACTCCGAGCATTTTCATATTTATTCACCTTTTAAAGCTTCTCTTTACTTCCACAAATAATTTAATACCAAAATTAGCCAAATCGGTCCAGCCGTTCTCAAATTTTTGCGAGACTAACGAACAGCAATTCTATTTTATATATATATAGATATAGGTTTCAAGCATATAAGTTTATATCTAGCAAGTATTTCTGAATGTTTTAATAGGCTTCCTCAATTAAAAAATATTTAATAATACTAATATTGATTAACTTGACCCACACACAATATGATTTTGTCAAAAAGAGCATTTTTTTGTGCAAGAATTAATATATATTTTTTTTTTAAGCCTGTTGCCCCATGTTACGAAATTAATTTTGTTTTATCTGACAAATACAACTGTTTCATACAAGGCAAAGTTAATATTTTGAGTTGCTGGAAATAAAGCTTACATGTTTTAATTTGTCGTAATTTAAAGACGGCTTATAAGCGTTTCTTCCGAGGATTTAAGTCGTTCTCTCTCTGTAGCGTTACAAAAAAAGACTCCATATTGGAGGCTAGATTTACCCGAACATCACACTAATCTGAGTAAAAAAAATTTAGAAAGGGCTGTTATAATTAAATACGTTTATAAAATTTGGTGTCTGTGCTGTTGAACGTTGGGGAGTTTATTTGTCTGGAGCCAATCCTGGGTGTAGAATCAGATCACGCTTACCATGAAAATGCATTATCATTGGAACTGAAACAAAATGTCAAATATGAACTCCGTGTGATACCCAAGGTAATATTTACATAATCCATTCCATCCAAAAGTCGCGAGCACCAGATCGCTATTTAGCGATAAGACCGTAAATTGTAATACATAGATTTACCTTATTCTAATTTAATGGTTTGTTTTATTATATTGCCATAAAGTATTTTTATTCTATTCTTATCTACGACTAGCTGACCAATCCGCAGCTTTGCACGCGTTTTTTTTCAATAAAAACATTACCCTCCTTCTGTGCAGTTGGGTAAAAAGTAACATGTGTCACTCAGGGTGCATGTAGCTTTCCAATGGTGAAAGAATTTTTGAAATCGGCACAGTAGTTTTTTAGTTTATTCATTACAAATATACACACAAAAATACAAATCTTTCCTCTTTATACTATTAGTATAGATAATAGGAATGAATGAAGGAGAAGTGAATTCAGCTTGAAAGATTTGACCAAAACAATCTAACTGACTAACAAACGTTACAGTGTAAAAAAATATATGTTAAATGATGTGGTCAGTGGGAACATAGTAGTGGGGCTTTCGACGCATTTTCAATGACAAAATGGTTGCAACATTCTATGTTAGTGAACCCACAGTTCAGAGCCAGGTTCCGAGTTGAAAAGTAATTAAAGTTTGGTACGATATTCAATCAAACCGCGATTCTGTTTGCGCTGATATGGTGGTTCAATATTAACCTTTGCACGTTACTATATCATCATCATCCTCATCAGCCGGTAGACGTCCACTGCTGAACATAGGCCTCCCCCTTAGATCGCCACAACGAGCGGTTGGTAGCCGTTTGCGCCCAACGGCTCCCCGCGATTCTTACTAGATCGTCGGTCCACCTTGTGGGGGGCCGGCCTACGCTGCGTCTTTCAGTCCGTGGTCTCCACTCGAGAACCTTTCTTCACCAACGGTTATCGGTTCTACGAGCAATGTGGCCTGCCCATTGCCACTTCAACTTGCTAGTTTTGAGAGCTATGTCGGCAACATTAGTTCGTCTGCGGATTTCCTCATTGTGGATTTTGTCACGCAAAGAGACCCCGAGCATAGCCCTCTCTATAGCTCGTTGAGCAACCTTGAGCTTGCTCATCAGGCCATGAGGCACGTTACTATATATGAGTATTCAATTAGTATATTAGAAAATGTATGAAAATTATGATAGAGTTTCACCATAGGCGTTATTAATCTTTATTTTGTACTTATGAGTACCACCAATGAGAGCTTATGCCTGTACTTCCATGAAAAGGTTTTCATTATATTTAATCATGTTCATTACCATTCATACAATCACGCAACTTTAATTCAATATGTAGTTAAATCTTTATCCAGTATGGTATAATGTTTTATTAATTTTTAATGAATGCAGATAGGTTTATGCATTTACAACTTCTATGAAAAGAAATTGCAATTACGGTCAGTTATTATAAAGCTTTGCTATTTCATATTTTACGCACCAATTAAACGTTCCATTTCATCGTCTTAGTATTTAGCAACAACCTTATTAGCGAGCCGCTTTTGATCGCATAAAATGGCTCCTTTCCACCGCTAAAGGAACTTTTTTTAACGAACAAGTTAAACGCTGAAAGGCCTTTTACATTCATCTGTGAATGCCGAGCACCTTGTTAGAATCGCTCCAGATGTCTTAAATACCCAGTTATGAGTTCAACGTGTTTGATTTGCGCATATTTAATGAATTCGAATAAGGAGGTCTACATCATCATTGCCAACCAATTGCATTACACTGCTGGCCGTAGATATTTCTTATGGCATGCCTTGGAATATAAATGTTCGCTTTTCATGATCGAGTACGTATACTTTGCCCACTTGGGACGGGCTTAGATTATTGGAACAGTTTACAGTATAACCAATCTTTAATTCCTCGCTATTTATGCAAATTTAATGCACATTTAATACAAATGTTCCGTTATAAAAGAACGCTGAATAGATATAGCGGACAACGTTCAGACAGCCCTTGTCTCTCCGTAATGGTCAGTCTAAAGACTGCCTCCCTGCCTCATTAAATTTGCATCAAAAAGGCGAGTCCATAGGACAAAAATATACTATAGAGCGCGTAAGTTGCCTATGTCCGGTGTATGGCAGGTCAAGCTCTTTCTTTTTATCGCCAGACGGTTAGCTTTGTCTCTGTTTTTGCCTTTGGCGAGTATACTGTTCGTACTTGCCCTAAAAGATTGTTTGTTAATGATAGAGGCACTGTATTATATTTTCCCTCTGAGGGGAAGCCAGTTATTCCCTCTTTACCTGCAGAAGCACTAGAACTCTGTAATGGAAATGTTAATGGCGATATAACTTTTTTTTTTCTATATATATTATAGGCTTGCGTTTGACCACGATCTCGCCTGATGGTAAGCGATGATGCAGTCTACGATGGTACACGCTTGCCTAGAAGAAACCTATTCACTCGTGACTTGAAGATACCCAGGTTGTAGCTATCTGGAAACACAGAATCTGGCAAGTCGTTCCACTCTTTGGCGGTACGCATAATAAAGGTCGAAGAGAACCGCTTTGTGCGAATGGGAGGTATTTCTACCATATAGCGGTGGCGCACCGCAGAGCGTCTGGTTGTCCGTTGATAGAAAGGAGATGGTGGAATCAGGTTGAAAAGTTCCGCCGCACGCTCCCCGAAATGTTATCCACAATAACAGTAATATCGATATTGTTCGTGTGTCAAAAGGCATGCATAGACTCAATATTTTGGTGAATGGCACTTCATAGAAATGTGGAAAACTTGTGCAATTTTTGTAAAAACTTTCGATTTGATTTGGTAAGTTACTTTAGAAAAAGTGTTCCTGACGGTAAAAAGAGGCGATGAGGACCAAGGTCTGGGCTGATTGTACATTTTTTCATAAATTATAAAATGCTGAGTTTTTTTTTTCATAATTGGGACCGGACCGAACCAGCCACCTCCTGTGTGTGAGGTGAAGAGAAAATTTCGTTCTCATTTTTATGTTTATTGCGCGTGTTAGAAACATTATACCTACCTACTCAATTTAGTATGAAATAAAACATAAAAACTTCAACAAATAATTTTATTTAATCAAAAGCCTACCAGAAAGGTATTAAATAAGGAAATGTTGACTTGAAGCTCTGGAATCATTTGAGAAAAGAGCCAAGAAGCTCATAGCTAGCAACGATGAGCTAGTTGATGCAAGACTCCTCAGCCTGGAGCATCGACGAAAGGTTCCTAGCCTCTCGGTTTTTTATCGAGTACATTTCGGGGAGTGTGGCGGAACTTTCCAACCTGATCCCACCATCTCCATTCTATCAACGGACAACCAGACGTTCTGCGGTGCGCCATCGCTATATGGTAGAAATACCTCTCATTCGCACAAAGCGGTTCTCTTCGACCTTTATTATGCACCGCCAAAGAGTGGAACGCCTTGCCAGAGTCTGTGTTTCCTTATAGCTACAACCTGGGTATCTTTAAGTCGCGAGTGAATAAGTTTCTTCTAGGCAAGCGTGTACTATCGTAGACTGCATCATCGCTTACCATCAGACGAGATCGTGGTCAAACGCAAGCCTATAATGTATAAAAAAAATGTCTCTAAATTACTGTTCAAATAAATATTTTATATCATCAATCTACATAGTTTAATAAAATATAAACAATGAGTAAAATAACCAGAACCAGTACGTGAATATCTATCTAATAATATCTTAATATCTAATAAATAATCTTAATATCTATTTAATATCTTATAATCGTAATATCTTAGTTATATCTATTTATACAGAGGCACAACAATCCACCTTAGGAGATGCTTCCAGTTCGCAGGTTCAGAAAAGAGTAGTGTGGCTAGTCGACATCTCTCACTTCCAGATGTCGGTTCGCCACGTCCCCACCTTTATCAATTCCGTAGCAAGACGAGCAAAAACTGTAAGTCAACTGTACTACTCTAAAATGTAACGTTCTCATAATTTACCTTTATTTATTACATAAATTATAAGCTGAACCTTATCATAAATCTAATAATTGTATGAATATAACTAATTTTTATAACACAACATGACATATCTACCATGACACATAGTATTCTCACTTGACAACACAATACTCTCAAGGTCTAGTGGCTAAATGGAGCGGTCTCGACAGAACATCAGCGCTTACCATTACGGCGGGCATAATGCTGAGTGGAGTCGCATTTACTGCTGCAGCAGCACACAGTATCTACCGAGTTCTGCCTTATTTTTATTTATGTTTTACGTTTATACTGTTTAATTGTTTAATTTTAAGTATTTCCGCTCTCATAAAACGTAACTGTATTGTATATTGTGTACTAATGTAGTGTATAAATGATTGTCTATGTCTAATTTTACAATGTCAAATCATAGTATCATATCATCCTTTATTAACATAACACAAACTTAAAATAATTTAATTCTTTCAAAGATATACAAGTGAGGTTTTCTCAGTTGTAAACTCATAATTAATTTAATATAACAATAATGACATAAAACACCAAAGATATCTATTAGTATTTTATATTATAGTCTCACCTTTGGGAACTACGTATTGTAGCTAGATAAACAAACCCCGGTAGTCAGTTCTATTACTTTACAATGTTAAATGCTCATTATATACTTGTAAATATTATCTAAATCAATCCATAAACTTATGATAAAATAGGGTATTAATTTAGATAGCAACATGGAGCCAAATAAAGAAATATAACTATATTTATAAAATATCAAAACGCACCTACTTTCTTCCTCATTGTTTTCATTATAATACTTATAATAATTTAACACGATAAAAGGGAATAAAAATGAGCTTTTCTTAACAGTATCCTAAATAATAATTGAATACTGCAATAGTAACGTAACAAAACCCAGCAATATATGTATTTATAATAGTTTTTAATTTACCATTATAATCTCATACGCGCATGGTGTGTAAGATTTGGCATAATTAAAGTGTGTATGGAGTAGAAGGAGCAAATGCTAAATTTAAAAAAAATATTTTTTTCCTTACCTATCTCGTCCCACTGCTGGGCAAGGGTCTCCCCCAAGTCCCTCAAAGCATCCCTATCTGTCGCTATTTCCCACCATTCTCTTTGGAAGCTGTCGAAATCGTCCCGCCAACGCTTTCTCGGCCGACCCCGACGTCGCCTTCCGTCTTCAGGCGTCCATGGTGTTGCAATATGGGCCCATTTCTCGGAGTGCATTCGGGCAACGTGGACCGCCCATTCCCACTTAATCCCAGCCGATTTCTTCCCTACACCTGCAATGCCGGTAAGTGAGCGCAGCATGGTGTTACGCACTCGGTCGACACGTTTAAAGCCGAGAATGCTGCACTCGATTGCCCTTTGGCAAATCTTGAGCTTTGACTTTTGGGCTTCAGTCAGAGACCATGTCTGCGTACCGTAAATTAAAAAATATATAATTATGAATTGCGTTTGAATTTCAATCACTGTGCACTGGCAATTTGTAATTAACTTATAAATAAAGGCTTCCTTTCAATCGTACATTTACTACGTTAAAAAAATACACTTATGTATGCCTCAAATATAGACACTAAACTCTACAACACAGGTTATACTAGTATGGAGTTTAGAGAACCATCCTACTATCTAACTTCATCCTAGTATGTAGCACGGGTATTGGTGAGACAACATATCAGATGAAAATGAAATTGAAAAATGATTTATAGGTTTACATAAGAGTAAATACAAAGGTAACATTTATATACAGGTAGCCAATTTGTTACTAGACACTGGGGTACGAATAATTATATACAAATCTATAACAAATCAGGAAATATGTACCTAAAGTAAATAATAACCTAAGTAATTATCAGTATAATGGTGCGTCAAAAACTGGACTAGATTTTCTGTATCCCAGTTTTTGACGTCTTCCATTGGACAAACGAGGGTGATCTTATAGTATTTATCTTAGACTAATGTTAAGTTATGGCATAAATTTAAATTTATTGATAAAGCTAGGTATTTTAATTATTATTTTTGTATTATTAGAAAATCCTCCGTTTCATGGTATGATAGTTTCTGAAGCCAGGATTTTACAGTGCGCTTGCAATTATGTAAATTTAAAGTCAGTATATTTAGGATTTTATTAATTTTGTTATGGAGATGATTTGACATAAAGATAAACTGGTATTGCCTGAAGGTGGTTCTGCAAGCAATATTGAGTATGTGATGACGCCTTCTTTTTCGTGTGTGTGAGGGATGCATTGGAATTTTAGTGTGGATTCTAAGGATGATATTAAGTATGTATAGTTGACGGATTGTTAATAATTTACAGGATGCATACAAATCTTTGGTTGGGTGGCGGTACCTTTTAAAAAACATAGTTTTGAGCACAGATCTCTATGCCCTCTCTAAGGGCATCATATGAGACTTATATGCGCCACCCCATGCTATTATGAAGTATGTTTGAACAGATTGACATATTGCTATGTAGACAGAGGTAAGCAACTTAGTGTTTAAAGCGTGTCTGAGTTTTTTGAATATCCATACTAGTTTACGAATACGTGATGATAGTAAAATGATATGGGGTAGCCATGAAAGGCGGTCATCCAGCATCACGCCTAAGTATTTAAGGGTTGGCGTATTTGATAGGGTTGGGCAGTTGCATGGTTTGGAGACGTTATTTGTACAAGAATGCGCTTTAATCATTATTATAAATACGGGATTTATCACGTACCGTCTTATCGGTGTTTCGACCGACAATGTTTCGGTTCAATTCGTGAACCTTCATCAGGGTGAGTGCGATCCGCTCCGAATAACGTCTCGCCTCGCACTGCGCGCCGCTGCTCTCTGCGCGCGAGTGGACGGGCGGGGTGGTGGGGATTGGGTCAACGAAAGCACAGTGCGTTGACCCGCTGTGTCATCATCATTATCATCACTGCTGCTCTCTTCTGTAGTTCTTGGTACAGGCAAACACACAACACTAACTATGTCTCTACCAGGTTCACTCACTCTTCTGTCACTTGCATCATGAAGACATGGCCTCCAGGCCGGCGGTAGAACCCATCCTCTATCCCTGTTAAAGTTCGGCACACGACTTATTTCTATCGCCTCTCGGATCTTGCGAGGAACGAAGAACTTCTCTCTCGCTAAAACCCGGGCCTTGTCGAAACGTATGTAGTGCGTCGAATCAGAATCTAGGGAATGTTCCGCCACTGCAGAACTGTTTGAGTCAACATTCTTCATTGCACGTATGTGTTCAGTCAACCTAGTAGATACGTTACGTTTTGTTTCACCAATGTAGCATTTACCGCAGTCACACGGTATCATATATACGCCAGGGACACCCAGAGGGTCTCTGTCCTTCGGCGAACGCAGCAGCTGTCTCAATTGTATTTGAGGACGGAATATCGTCTTGATGCTGTACTTATGGCGTAACAAGTTTCCGATCTTATCCGTTAATCCTTTCACAAAAGGTAAGTAAGCTACTGCTCTATTTACCGTTGTTATGCGTGATCTTGTGGATGTGTCCGCAATTCGACAGCTCTGTCTCCACCCGTAGCCGTTTTGTTCCAGCACTCCTTTTATGTGTGAAAGCTCGCGGTTCACGTACTGAGAGGCACATAGCCTTAGTGCTCTATTAATCAGAGTACGCGGTACCGAGGCTAAGTGAGCTGGATGGTGGTGCGAGTCAGCTCTAAGATACCGGTCTGTGTGTGTTGGCTTACGGTATACTGTATGTGTAAGTCGTCCTGTCTGTTCTCGTATAACAAACACGTCCAGGTACGGTAGGCATTCATCTTTTTCCAGCTCTACCGTGAAGGAGATCTTAGGATGTTTACAATTTAGATAGCTAAGTAAGGTTTCTATGCTATCTCTTCGTACTATTGCGAACACATCATCTACATACCGCCACCAGTATCTCGGTCTACAGGGTACGCTATCCAGTACCGTCCTCTCAAACCACTCCATAAACATATTGGCCACTACTGGAGCTATTGATAAATCCCGTATTTATAATAATGATTGAAATCAATCACGAAAGTTTTCTAAGTAAAAATGCGCTATAATCTTAAGATTTTGCGGTGGGGCATTTGTGGATGTGATGGAGAATGTGATAAATTGGGTTTTGTCTATATTTAAAGTAAGTAGGTTTGTATTAAGCCAAGAAATAATTCTCGCCAAATCTTTTTCCGCTGAGTTAAAAGCCGCTTGCCAAGTACCTTCCTGAAATATAATAGCTGTAAGCACGTCAACGTAAGCAAATATTTTTGAGTTAGGTATCTTCATTTTACATAGGTTGTTTATATATATCAGGAAAAGACTTGGATGGTAGACAGAAAGAAAGAAAGAAAGAAAGAAAGAAAAAATATTTATTCGGACCACCACAAATGGACACAGTAACAAATGACACAAGAAATATAATTCACCTAAAAACTTTAAATGTGGTGGCGAAAGGGTCCTCAGCTCAGCATTTGCTACAGCATGTTGCCATACTGCAGCGCTGGTATTCTGCTGAGGCCAGTGTTGACCTCACGGACACCCAGACATTTATACAACTATGGTACATAACTATGTAGGTACATATTCCTGACACCCACGACACAGGGAATCCTAGTGCGGGTTCAGGACTGTGTGCCTGTGTGTCTACCCAACGTGCTACCTACTAATATTTTAAAGATGCTTTTATGCAAGTTTAAGTTTTTACTCTTTAATAGTTCAATAAATATTTTTAGTATTTTTTTTTTGTATTTTGTACATACTAGTTCAATATCTCAGAGATCTCCAAAGACGAAATAGTAAAGGCAACATCCGAAACAAGATGAAAAATTAATGCTTAAGAACGTGAAGCTAAATCAAATTCATTTCCTTTTACTTCAGGCGCGTACGGTTAGCACATACTTTTGAATAGAAACGAAAATTCTTCAACCGGGAAAATATTGGAAATATTTTCCAGTTTCCAATCGGAGGATGCTTCAAAGTCAGGCGAGAGTGAAATAAGCTTTCGTTCGTTTATTTGGAAACGCGGGCGTTCAGTGTTGTACTGTGTGAAATAAATTAAAAACGCTACAAGCTGCTTGGATTGGGCGTTGGAAATGTTTGAGATGAGATAGATTGCCTTTTATGGTGGTTTTTCCAAACCTGACTGCAATTGGATTATGGAATACAGTATAGCAAATCAGATATAAAATAAAACCTTAAAAAAAATATACACTGTGTCTTTTAAATCACTGTTTTCCCAGAACAAACGTTGTTCAGACCATGGTCAACTAACAGTTTATAAGATCAAATCAAAAAACAAAACGAAATCGGTATTTGAAAAATATAAAAAGTTGCGAACTTAAAACGTCTATTTTAATGTTACGTCCTACAACATTGTCAGCGCGCTGACCAGTAGCTACTAGGTACCTATCTAACTAAGGAGTAGGTATTACACTACGGCTAGCGTACCCATGAACTTTATGTCACGGATAGTTTTTGAACAAAGTTAGACTTATTTGAGAACGTCTAGATTTTTTTAATTCTCTTATTTGATGCTCTAAACAGTTATTAGACGATGGTTT
The DNA here is from genome assembly GCA_918857605.2 of Philereme vetulata. NCBI lineage: Eukaryota > Metazoa > Arthropoda > Insecta > Lepidoptera > Geometridae > Philereme > Philereme vetulata. Next base: position 9,751,494 of record OU975436.1, read on the forward strand.
GAGCAACGTTTGTTCTGGGAAAACAGTGATTTAAAGGACACCGTGTATTATATAATCTATATAATATATATTATGTGGAATGCTCAACTGCGTGTCACAAACTGACAGCGTTGCTTATGGTGCAGTTATTTTTAAGGCACCTATCAATAGGCGTTAATAATGTTTCAAGTCGAATTTTATAATACCTACCACAGAAAGTCACGATTACGCCAAAAAGAAATAGGCAAACATTTTTCTACTCTGTCTCACAAAGTTAAAACTTTTTGTCTCGTGCATTTGTCTCGTTCACTCCCTGTGCCTGAATGTCGGCGTAAGCTTTAATATTTTACGATCACTGAAACTGAAAAATACAATAAGATAATGTGCTAACTAACCGAGTCAAAGAGAATCAGCTTAATTCCACTCACTATCAAAGAATATACCAATTAATTTAAAGGCATTACAATGCCTTTGGACCAGCTTATTTGCCTTCATAAAATATTCTCAAATTAACTTGCTGGAGAAATTCAAAAAGGTTAGTTCGCGGGTATTGTGAACTTATTAAAATTCTTGAAATAACTTAAGTAACGGGATTTTAATAATTAATCTATACAAATTAATGAAGCTTAATATTAAAAGAAACATATACATATCTTATAAGTGTTCGCCTTTCTGTAAAATAATACTATAGCAATTCAGATTAGGTCTGCAATAAAATCGCAATAAATGATTAAGATGATACTAGCGCAGGATCGTGGTGGATGGAAAAGATGGAGATGCGTATACCCAGCAGTGGTGGATGATGATGATGATGACGCTATAGTAACCCATCTGGTAGAAGTTTATAGGCCGTCATCCGTTGGAGAAAAGAGTTGTAATGATACATAATAATTTTATGACGACGACCTGCGTGGCGCAGTGGGTGGTTCGATTCCCGCAGAACAAATGCTTGCATTATCTACAGATATTTGTTCCGGGTCTGGATGTTTTTCTATAGATTATAAGTATGTATTTACAAAAAAAAAGTTTATAAGTATTCCATCAGTTATCTCGTTCCCATAATACAAGCTCTGCTTAGTTTGGGGCTAGATAGCGCTGTGTGAAATGTCCAGCAATATTTATTATTATAATAATTATTTAAAACTAGTTGTCTCGACCCGGGTTCGAACGGATTTCAAAATAAAATATAAATATAAATGGTCTTGAGTTTATACAAAAATCCCATAGAAAAAAGTATTTTCACCAGAATTTTACGGTTCCCAGACAACTTATCAATATTTTCTTTCTCGCAAACTTTGCAAAAAATAAAAATATTCAAAGCATATAGTCATTTTCGAGTTTTTGGCAGACTAACGCGTAGCAATTGATTGTTCTAATACATACAAATCACGTGTCACGGTTTTTGTGGTAACACTCCTCCAAAACTGGTCGACCGATTTTAATAATTTTAGGGTTCCGTGCCTAAAGGGTAAAACGGGGCCCTATTACTAAGACTCCGCTGTCTGTCTGTCCGTCTGTCACCAGGCTGTATCTCATGAACCGTGACAGTTAGACAGTTGAAATTTTCACAAGTGATGTATTTCTGTTGCCGCTATGACAATCAATACTAAAAGCTTAAAATAAATATTGCTTCCATACAACAAATGTGATTTTTTTGCTCGTTTTTGCTCGATATTGACAACGGTAAGAGGTAGACGCTTAAAATATTCAAAGAATATTTAGTTATATATTCACTTTAAAAATAAATAATTAAATTAAAATAAAACAAATATTTAAAGGCGGCTCCCATAAAACAAACGTTATTTTTTTGCCGTTTTTATAGATAATGGTATGGAACCCTTCGTACGCGACTCCGACTTGCACTTAGGCGTAGTTTTTTGTATATTTGGTAGGTCGTAAAGTATTTTTCACCCTCCTACCCCCACCCTCCATTTTTTATTCTGTAGTTGTTTTAACTTTTTTTATACCATTTTATATAAGTTAAGTTTTATTTAACTTATATTAAGGAGTATAAAAAAAAACGTTAAAAAAACTACATAATCAACACTGGAAACATAAGTCAATCTTAACTAATTTCAATTCATATTTATGTATATTATAATTGTTGTGTTAGTTTTTTAATATTATATATTTATATTTGGTAATTTAGAGTTTGTTTCTTATTAATGTTGAATACCTTTTTTCCTGTGTCACGACTTACCTTCTTCTAGCACGACCAGGATGACTACGATAACAATTTTAGCATTAAGTCCTCATAGCACCATTATATTTTGTGTAAAAGTATTAAATACAATAAATAAAGGAAAGAAAAAAGATATATTTAAACATATCTATATTTTATCTTTAACTGGAAAGTTCATTTTGGACCAAGCAAAAAAGGCTTGCCCGCAAAGTCGATAAGTAATACGTATGAAAGGGTATTTTAAGACCTTCATTCGAGAAAAAAAGCGGTTGATTCAAAATCTTAATATTTACAAAAATAGTTCGAGAACTCTTATTTTAGTTTTTAGTTGACATTCCAAAGAGCATAGAGGTTTATTTCATACTAGCTGACCAATCGGCAGCTTCGCACGCGTAGTTTTTCAATAAAAACATTACCCTCCTTCTGCGCAGTTGGATAAAAAGTAGCCTATGTCACTCGGGGATAGTGTAGCTTCTCAACAATGAAAGAATTTTTGAAATCGGGCCAGTAGTTTCGGAGCCTATTCAATACAAACAAACAAATCTTTCCTCTTTATAATATTAGTATAGATTATAGTATAGAAGGATAGATTTTTTATATGATGAGGCAACAAAATGGATCCCACTGAAATAGAAATGTCTACTTTAACTTAATTAAACCTCTGATTTTAAGTTTATTCATAAAAACATTTTGATTTTTGTGTATAAAGTACCCACTTGGTCAAATTAGCATGAAAACTTATAATTTACAAACTTCCAACCAAAATACCCTACAATTCTTCTGGATAAAATATTATCCATATTTTTTTAATCTAATCCAACTTCCAAGCTTAAATTTGTAGCAAGGTGTAGTTAAATGGGGGAGTTTCAGAAGGAAATTTGCAAATATATTATCCGGAAAGTATTATTACTCAGCTCTTGTGCATGGCAAGTTCCCAGCATATTGCAAAACTTTTCATTTTTCTCTAACCCAGTTATGGCGTCAGGAGCTCGCGGGACGGTGTCAACTTTTATTATCGCCTGCACAATTTTGGAGATTTTTTAAAGTCTGATAACAAGTTATGCGTAAAATATGGCACGCAAATACCATATTTAATTTCTTTTATGCCTTCAGGGTTGCGCCGAAATTGTAAAAAGGGAACGCTTATTATGCGACTTTGACCTGTTCGTCGGTTCGTCTATCTGTCCGTCCGTATGCCACAGTCCAATATCACAGCAAATTAGCAGATATTGACTTAAATTTTAAATAATTATAAATAATACTGTCTCGAATCTATTGCAAGTACGAAAAACCGGACAATTGCAAGTCTGACTCGCGTGTGTACTCACGCACCGAGGGTACCCTTAAATATTTTTATTACGTGATATTATAACTACACATTAATGATTTCAGATTGTTTCCTTTATTTGTGCTAGACCTTGCTTCTAGCCGATTTTTCAACATAGATATTGATTTATTCTCGAGTGTAAAAATATGCGATATAAATGGCTACCTATATTTTTTACATTGACTTACAAGCTTGATTTTTTACAGAACAAGGGACCGTTTAGACATACTCGTAAGTAGTATTTGATATTAGTTTAAACTTGATACCCCCACGCGGTTCTGAGAAAAACAGTTTTGGCAGACAGACAACGAAGTGATCCTATAAGAGTTCCTTTTGAGGTACGGAACCTTAAATATACAAAAATATTTTTATTTTGATTGCCAAAGCGGTCAAAAAAGAGTAGGTCAAAATTAAAAAAAGGGTTAATAGGCCAAGTGGGTTAAAATATAAAAGGGCTTATGACATTCAAATACCATTTCCCCGCCCCTCCCCATCTTCAATTAATATGATTGATAAAAATACATTCTGTCAAAAAAGTATCGGGAATGGATGATTTGTTTATGGTTCCAAATTTAATTTTATGTTTATTTTTTTTTGTTGTTATATTGGCACAACTGTATTCCATTTTGGAGCGGAGATTGAGTTAAATCTGTTAATTAGATTAAATACAGTGCTGTGTTAGTTAGGTCATATCTAGTGTGTATTGCGAATTTCGTAATGGACAAAAACATCGAACAAAGAGTTTGTCTTAAATTTCGCATCTCCAATAGAATTTCGTGTTCGGAGTCACTGAAAATGTTACAGAAGGCTAACGGTGAATCGGCTTTATCAAAACACGTGCTTATGAGTGGTACAGCGCGTTCAAAAGCGGTCGAGATGTAATGGAAGATTTGCCTCGCTCTGGTAGGCCATCAACGTCTTCAACTGAAGTTAACATCGCAAAAGGGAAGGAAATAGTGACTGAAAATCCTAATTCAAGTTTGAGAGAGATAGCCGCAAGAACTTTCTGTGTCTCACGAGTCGATCCGTACCATTTTAAATAATCACTTGGGTATGAAACATGTTGCCCGAGTGCATATGCAAAGATTTCAAGAAATATAAAAACGTAGTCTCTATCTAGAATAGTTTTTTTAGAAATCCACTTTGAAAGTTACTTGATTTCCGAGTCAATTAGCTAGATAGTACCTAGCTGAATGCTCGCGACTTCGGTGCGCGCGTCCTAAACGTAATTTACCGGTCTTATTTATATAGAGATGTAGACTTTTTAACTTTGGCGTACTAATAAATGTCAAATCTTTTCTCGCTGTCAAAAATTGTGTCATGTATCAGTAAGCGCCATCAACTGGTTACCCTTCTGTATGTTTAAATTTAAACAGCAGCAGTGCTAGGTACAATATTTACAAGCTATCTATAGATTGTTTGCAACGGTCTTTAGCTAATTCAACTGTTTCTTCTGTATTTTAGTTATGTAAATGGTCTAGAACGCTTGCGCGCGATTTTGTTTGAAGATACCACCAAGGACTCGTGTCACACCTTATTTAAATCAACATTTCATCTTGAAAATGAAGTCCAGGCAGAAGTTATATCTGGCGTGTCTGCTTTTTAGTATACTTAAATATCAAACGCCGAAATACCTGTACGATAGACTAAGTTGGGTTTCTCAGACTAGGACGCTACGAAAGTGCTCGAAACAGCTAGCCATCCAGCGACATCACACAGCAGCATTCAGAGGCAGTTTCCGCTATGCTGCAACTAAATGCTTGAACAATATTCCACCGCCGATTCGGGAGTTGCGTAGCGTCCATGGTTTCAGAGCTAAACTGAGATTGTTCCTCTTTAATTTCCAAAGGTCTCACGAACTCCTTAGAAACGATATTTCTATATTGTAGTATTTCCATTTTATCCACTCCTTTATAATAACCTTCCTCTCTTCTGGCAGCCTGATTACTTAGCAGATTGGCCTTTGCTTAGCAGTGGGACTGATTAATGCACATTCCCGCCTAGTTCTCCCCAATCGTCTAAGTTTTTATTCTTTTACTTTTTATAACACCATATCCTTAGCTACTTTTTTATATTTTTTATTTATTTATTTTTTCTTAGTGTGGTTACTTATATTTATCTATATGTTCATATTTTTTGTAGTAAAATTGTGGCACTGTGCGGGCAGTCATCCGTGACATCCTATTTTTAAATGGTTCCAACGGAAGATCAGCGTTGTGCCAAAAGCACAAAAAAATGCTGAGTTGGACGCCTTTTTGTGACGTCGGTCATTTATACCTATATATAGGTAATTGTGAGACACACATTTGTTGGGTATTGCTTTTTTTGTGTATGAATTTGTTCTATTGTGTGTATCTTACTTGTGTGCTTTGTATGTTTTGTTTCGGCACAAATAAATGTTTTTTCTTTCTTCTTTCTTTAAATAATTGTATATTCTTTCTGTTATTAAAGCCCTTAAAAGTTATATATATTAAAACATTATACGTACAATATCACAAATGATAAAAACGAACACATAAATTTCCATCTTAGCTGGGGATCGAACCAGCTATTCATGCATGCAGTAAGTATCAGACGCCCTAACCGACTGAGCCATCGTGACAGTTAATGAAGATGATGAACTATGTTACTTACATTATCAGTAGGAAGATCTAATTGATGGAGCGAAGCGAGATCTCTAAATCAACTTGGGCAAATCGGCGTTCTATGTATGTATCTATATATGTATGTATGTTTGTTTGTCCGAGGACAACTTTCGAAACGTTTATCCGATCATCGTGAAATTAGGTATATAGGTAGGTAGAGATGGCACAATTTTGGTGTGACTCAATGAGCTAAAAATGAGGGAGAGGGGGAGGGTTTGTGTGACTATCTGGGATAGGATAATATAGGGAAAAGTCTAAATTCAAGAAAAACTGAAATTTCTACCCCAAAACAGAGTAACCATAGAACATAAACTCCCGTATATATAACATCTGTAATTTGAATGAAACTGTAGGTCAAGTTAATTGGTTACTTATTTCGTGGCACTATTTTGATAGTCAAAGATAAGGTACTAATACTATATTTATGTTTTTATGGGAGACTCGCGAGATCTCAGTTCGGGGCGAACCACTAGTCTAGTAAGCAATGGATGCACACAATAATTGTTGAGGGTAGAGGTATTTGTGCACTTCACTTCTTGTTCACTCGTTAATCAAAACAATGTTATAAAATGTATGTTTGTACAATACTGTTTGATGCTCACGACGCGGCGATAGTTTGAACCGGCATGCCTCGCACACCAGGCTACCAGCTGATGACGTACACAACTATTACCACAAAGAGCACTTCGTACATGTCTGAAACTTATCTATCACTATTGACTCAGTTACTCAACGAAGTTAGCCGCGTGTCGCACTGCTATGCCTCAATCTAGAAGCGCGCTCATGCGCGTGAAGGTCGCGCTGTCGCGCATCCCGCTCGCGCTAAGCACTAGAAGTAAGCCGCGTGTCGCACTGCTATGCCTCAATCTAGAAGCGCGCTCATACGCATGAAGGTCGCACTGCCGCGCATCCCGCTCGCGCTAAGCACTAGAAGTTAGCCGCGAGTCGCACTGCTATTTCTCAATCTAGAAGCGCGCTCATACGCGTGAAGGACGCGCTGTCGCGCATCCCGCTCTCGCTAAGCACTAGAAGTTAGCCGCGTGTCGCACTGCTATGCCTCAATCTAGAAGCGCGCTCATACGCGTGAAGGTCGCGCTGTCGCGCATCCCGCTCGCGCTATGCACTAGAAGTTAGCCGCGTGTCGCACTGCTATGCCTCATTCTAGAAGCGCGCTCATACGCGTGAAGGTCGCGCTGTCGCGCATCCCACTCGCGCTTAGCACTAGAAGGCTTACGAGATTGAGATGGTCGACGGGTGATGAGCCGGTGTTAATTCATACAACTTTATAATGTATTTTGTAGCGTGTATAGCAGGTGTCACAAGCGGTTGGAGTACCTACTGTGTTGTCTTGGTTGTGTGAGTTAGTACCGTCTTGCGTAATATGTAAAATGTATATGTATAATATCGACGAATATGAGTACCCAGACAACCTTGCATGGTTTATATTATATGGTTTTTATAAATAATATTAAGGCAAAATGTACTTAAATAGTAGTAAATAAATTTAAAAAAAAATTCGCAAACGTATTGAAATCTGGTGGGGCCTCTTACGCGTATCCTACGCCTTCGAAATGGCTTTTTCCAGCCCGTAAGACAAATCCTGGGGGAATCGGGACACAAGAAAGGGAATTAGGAACGCGCCAGTAACATTGAGGTCCCTCGAAGCTGCCTTGGGTGATCCTTTTTTTTGCATTTCACAATTCACCCGGAGTCACGGCAATTTAGCTACACCATATAAAAGTTAGAGGCTATAGTTAATGCCTATATTAGAACACAATAGAACAGCAGATTGCATCTTAACTTGCGGTATTTTTCAGCGGGTCGCGTCCATGGGTCATATTTTGACCTTTTCGCGAAAGCGGCGCAATTGCATCTTTAACTTGTGGTATTATCAGCGGGTCACGTCCTTGGGTCACATTTTGACCTTGTCGCGAAAGCGGCGTGGTTGCATCTTTAACTTGCGGTATTTTCAGCGGGTCACGTCAATGGGTCATATTTTGACCTTGTCGCAAAAGCGGCGCGATTGCATCTTTAACTTGCGGTATTATCAGCGGATCACGTCCATGGGTCACGTTTTGACCTTGTCGCGAAAGCGGCGCGATTGCATCTTTAACTTGCGGTATTATCAGCGGATCACGTCCATGGGTCACATTTTGACCTTGTCGCGAAAGCGGCGCGATTGCATCTTTAACTTGCGGTATTATCAGCGGATCACGTCCATGGGTCATATTTTGACCTTGTCGCGAAAGCGGCGCGATTGCATCTTTAACTTGCGGTATTATCAGCGGGTCGCGTCCATGGGTCACATTTTGACCTTGTCGCGAAAGCGGCGCGATTGCATCTTGCACTTGCGGTATTATCAGCGAGTCACGTCCATGGGTCACATTTTGACCTTGCCGCGAAAGCGGCGCGGTTGCATTTTTAACTTGCGGTATTATCAGCGGGTCACGTCAATGGTTCACATTTTGACCTTGTCGCGAAAGCGGCGCGATTGCATCTTTAACTTGCGGTATTATCAGCGGGTCGCGTCCATGGGTCACATTTTGACCTTGTCGCGAAAGCGGCGCGATTGCATCTTTAACTTGCGGTATTATCAGCGGGTCACGTCCATGGGTTACATTTTGACCTTGTCGCGAAAGCGGCGCGATTGCATCTTTAACTTGCGGTATTATCAGCGGGTCGCGTCCATGGGTCACATTTTGACCTTATCGCGAAAGCGGCGCGATTGCATCTTTAACTTGCGGTATTATCAGCGGATCACGTCCATGGGTCACATTTTGACCTTGTCGCGAAAGCGGCGCGATTGCATCTTTAACTTGCGGTATTATCAGCGGATCACGTCCATGGGTCACATCTTGACCTTGTCGCGAAAGCGGCGCGATTGCATCTTTAACTTGCGGTATTATCAGCGGATCACGTCCATGGGTCACATTTTGACCTTGTCGCGAAAGCGGCGCGATTGCATCTTTAACTTGCGGTATTATCAGCGGGTCGCGTCCATGGGTCACATTTTGACCTTGTCGCGAAAGCGGCGCGATTGCATCTTTAACTTGCGGTATTATCAGCGAGTCACGTCCATGGGTCACATTTTGACCTTGCCGCGAAAGCGGCGCGGTTGCATTTTTAACTTGCGGTATTATCAGCGGGTCACGTCAATGGGTCACATTTTGACCTTGTCGCGAAAGCGGCGCGATTGCATCTTTAACTTGCGGTATTATCAGCGGGTCGCGTCCATGGGTCACATTTTGACCTTGTCGCGAAAGCGGCGCGATTGCATCTTTAACTTGCGGTATTATCAGCGGGTCACGTCCATGGGTCACATTTTGACCTTGTCGCGAAAGCGGCGCGATTGCATCGTTAACTTGCGGTATTTTCAGCGGGTCACGTCAATGGGTCACATTTTGAACTTGTCGCGAATACGGCGCGGTGGCTACTGAGTTGTCTTTCACTCGCCATCGTGTGCGGGCGCGAAAGTAGGAAAAATAGTTTGCGGGTGAGGATATGGATCAAGGAAAGAGTCACCTTATATGGTCGATAGATGGCGTTACCAATATCAAAATGTTTGGAAAAATGTTTGTTGTCCTTTACAGTTTCGGCCTTTTCGTCTGTCTGTCTGTTCATCCGTAGTTCTTTTACTTGTGTATCACATTGTTTAATTCCGTGTTCTTCTAAAAACACTGAGTTTTAACTAACAGATTTTCGATGCAGGAATCCGTTAACAAAATATAAAGCTTCAAAGTGCATAATATAACATTCTTATGTTCAATTAGAATTAGGCTTCAATATAGAATCCTTGTATAAGATATAGAATAACTTATAAAAGAAGAAATGTTATATTAAGTTATTATAAAATATTTTATGTTGTTATAAATAAATTTCAGGACTGACCACTGAACTTGGCACCCATTTAGATCTCACTTCTTTTGTGGTTGAAGTCGTCAACCAAGGCGTATAACACAATATTGAACTTGGCTTTTATTTCAAACTTATGTTTTTGATGGGATAAAAATATAATGTATTGATCTTTTTATTGCACTTCGTATTCTTTTAACGATGTCATACTAAACCTGCTAATATACATCTGCATTGAGTTTTACGCCGTAAGTAAAATATTACACCCAGCAAGTCATAAAGTGCATACTCGTATCTTGCATACAACATTACTGAATTTTATGAGACACCATCCCGTATGAACTAGCTCCTCATAAACCTAGCAAATTAAATTCAATCTTAGTTTCTTTACGACCATCGTTTACAAACATAAATATACATTAGTATGTACTAATGTATTTTGGCATTTAGCCCCCCATACCTATATAGGTATGGGGGGCTAAATGCTTATATTAATAGAAAGAATATCCAACTATTTACATGACTAAAATACAGAAGAAACAGTTGAATAATCTAAAGACCGTTGCAAACGATCTATAGATATCTCAACTGCTCCAGATCAACACCAGGTGGAAGTATCCCCAAGACACTGGCTGCATTAGTTAGACTAACTTTCTGAAGATGTTTTGTTTTTAGGGTTCCGTACCCAAAGGTTAAAACGGGACCCTATTACTACGACTCCGCTGTCTGCCTGCCCGTCTGTCACCAGACTGTATCTCATGAACTATGATAGTTAGACAGTTGACATTTTTACAGATGATGTATTTCTGTTGCCGCTTTAACCAAAAATACTAAAAACAGAATAAAACAAATATTTAAGGGGGGCTACCATACAACAATTTTTTTTTGCGATTTTTTTTGCTCGTTTTTGTTCGATATTGATAACGGCAACAGGTAGACGCTTGAAATATTCACAGAATATTTAGTTATATATTCACTTTAAAAATAAATAATTAAATTAAAATAAAAAAATATATATTTTAGGGGGGCTCCCATACAACAAACTTGATTTTTTTGCTCGTTGCTATAGATGATACAGAACCCTTCGTGCGCGAGTCTGACTCGCACTTGGCTGTTTTCGTCCATTTATGTCACACGACTACTATATTATAAATACCAAAGGTTGGATGTTTGTTACTCAATCTCGACAAAATGGCTGAACCAAATTCAATGAAATTTAGTATATAGATAGATGGATTAATACATATGTTACTTTCAATCACGTAGGTAAATCACTTTCCATAGGATGATAATGGGGTTTAAATCTTCACATTAAAACTATTAAACGGAATGGACTCAAACTTTACCTAACTTTAAATGTTGTTTTGAACCGGGAATAATATTGGAATAATAATGTGGATGGGGTGTCAAAGTTTTTAAGGAAAAATTATTTCGTCTTTGCTACTCCTTCATGGCAAAACTACAGAACGTATCGGGCTACTTTGATGTAGGTCTATACCAGGAAAAACTTATAGGCTACTTTTTATCCCATAAATCAGTTCCTATGGGAATGAAGTGTCAAAGCTTAAGGGCTCATTTTCGATAAATTTCGTTACTCAGCCCACTTTTTGAAAGGTTGGTCGTCGTGATGACGAGTCACTAAAATCGGCTTCCACCGCAGCGTCATTCATTTCAAGTTCGACAGGGTCCAAATGAAGGGTCATAAAAAATGTGCAGCTACCGGAGCGTTTTCCAGCCTACTCCTGCTTAACTCTCATTAAGTAAGTCTCAAAAAATCAGATAAATGCTTTTTTACATCCCTAAACAACGCAGGCGAAGCCGCGGGTAACAACTGATGGAAACATGAAAACTTTTCTTGCACCGCTAAGTAGCGTTTTTTGCAAGTTTACAGTTCTATTGCACTATTAACTAAACTTAAAAAAACTGCTTTTCCCCAGTTCTATTTTAATTGGCGTAAATTGTGAAACATCCGTTCGAGGTGAACTTATATTAAGTTTGTCGGAGAAAGTTAGAGCTTTTTTTCATGCAGACATTTTGCAATATGGTTCACGTTTGGAAAGTTCCACGGTTACCCGGTCAAAGGAGCTCAAAGAATGTGGAAGTTTGCCATTCAACCCACATCGCTTTCACGATATGAGTTACTGGCACACTGGAGAGAGTATCAACTGTTCGATCAATATTAGTCTCTATTCTAATAGCTGTAAAGCAAACATTTGATATGCGACCGAGTTTCAAGCATGTTGTATATAGACAATTTTATAATTTTAGGTGCGAATATTGTAACAGTTTTCGGCGGATGCAACAAAACTGGGTCAGATGAAATTGTTTATTTGTCAACTGCAAAAATACTTTACTTATTAATTGAACCTGTGCAATGGTGATCATTTTATATCCACTAAAGCAAACGCTTTAATAAAATAGTCAAAATATATTTTTCGTCAGTCATCACTCGGGGTATCTATACGGGATCGAATCAGAAATGAGGAGATACGTAGGAGAACTCAAGTCACCAACATAACCCGATGGATTAGCACGTTGAAGTGGCAATAGGCAGGCCATATAGCGCGCAGAACAGATGGCCGATGGGGCCGGAAGGTTCTCGAGTGGAGGCCACGGACCGGCAAGCGCAGCGTAGGACGTCCACCTACAAGATGGGCAGACGACTTGGTAAGAACCGCAGGTCGGCGTTGGATGCAGGCCGCTTCCAACCGCAGTTCCTGGAGATCAATGAGGGAGGCCTTTGTCCCGCAGTGGACGTCCTACGGCTGATATGATGATGATGATGATGATCACTCATGCTCTGAAAGTAGGTCATTGATAATTCGAAATCGAGCGATGCGTCTACGCCCTAGGTCTGTCAGTAAATTTGAAGATAGATTATGGCTCATTAGATGAATATTATACAATAATAAAATAAAACATTAAAATGGAATATAATCGTGTTGAGAAATCCTTATTTTTATTTAACCCTAACGATCTGAACCAAACCGAACCGAAGCGAACCAAACTAAAAACCAATCACACTAATATTATAAATGCGAAAGTTTGGATGTTTGTTTGTTTCTTTGTTACTCAATCACGCCGTAACGGATGAACTGATTTCGATGAAATTTGGTATATACGTGGATTATAACCTGCATCACCACATAGGCTACCATTTATCCCACAAATCAGTTGCCATGGAATAAAAATGGGGTGTCAATATGCAACAGCGTGTGTAGCTATATTTCTGGGTTACCTACACATTTAGTAGCGTACGAAGTCGCGGGCAACAGCTATTAATAGATTAGTATTACTGGATATTTTACACAGCGCTATCTAGCCCCAAACTAAGCAGAGCTTTAACTATGGGGACCAGATAACTGATTAAATACTTATTTTTTTTTTTTGCAATTACATATTTGAGTGAACTGAATGGTGGCCGAGGAAAGGCTGTGAGATGGGTAATTGACATCGTTAGAGTCGCGGGCCGTCAATGGGTGAGACTAGCGCAGGGTCGTGGCGGATGGCACAAACTTGGGGAAGCCTATACCCAGCAGTGGGTGAAGTCGGGCTGTGGATGATGATGATGATGACATACTTATAATATATCCAGACCCGAAACGAGTATCTGTAGATCATGCAAACATTTGTTTCGCAATGTGAATCGAATCCGCTACCTCTTCCACCTCAGCCGGACATTCACCTGGACCACGGACTGTGAAAATTTATTTTATAGGACTTATTTAATTTCTGCTCTTCTTTTTATTTTTATTCTTTCTTATCATCTAATCACTCACGGTGAACCAGATTCCTTAACCTGGAATGTGGTCAGGTTCAAGTCAGTATTCCGATGCTTTATTGAAACGGAAGGTGCCAAGACCATGTTAATAGGATTACGCGAAGCAAGTTGTGAGCCAGATGGAGTAATACCAACGTATCTTAATAGTTACTTCTAGTAGAGTAAATTGTATGAGTTAAAAATAAAACAAGAACAGTAAAAACTCCGAGATGATTAAGAAGGAACTTTGAGGATAAAAAGATATATAAAAATTATTTTACTGTATAACAAAGCTGCACGGACCGGCAAGCGCAGCGTAGGACGTCCACCCACAAGATGGGCAGACGACTTGGTAAGAACCGCAGGTCGGCGTTAGATGCAGGCCGCTTCCAACCGCAGTTCCTGGAGATCAATGAGGGAGGCCTTTGTCCAGCAGTGGACGTCCTACGGCTGATATGATGATGATGATGATAACAAAGCTACCACAAATTCCTGCAACTCCTGAGCGTTAATATATAAATAAATCCATTTTTATTATATAGATAAGAGTTCAACCGGAAGAAATCAAACTCTTGCGTTGAACTATGATCGATATATTTATGACAAGCTTTTTATTAACTTGCAATGTATGTATGTATGTTTGTCCGGGTGGAATCTTGCAACTGAATTTTAACCCTGTTCCCCTCAACCGATTGAACTGAATTTTGGAATGCATATGTTACTTCGGTGACAATGCAATAATATGATACCATGAAGGTGGTCTCATGATGGAAACGGATGCTATAAAACGGAACTTCTGAATGGATTATAGTAGGCACTAGTGTTTGGGCTCATTTGAATCTACGTACGGTTCCGATTATAAATTTTATGAAAGCTTATTTTGAAAAAGTAATTTTTCAACAAAATACTTATAAATAAAATGTGTTCTAATGACATAATTCCGAAAAGGAGGAGGTTATTATAAATCAGACGCGTATGCGTGTACATTATTAACGTTTAAAATGATTTGTATGTACCTACTTTATTTTTAATACAAACAGTATAGAGGAACAAACTAATCAGACTAAGCGACCACGTAGTTTATAGATCTAATACTAAGTGGCACGTATTCGGCTAATTCGTAGCATCTCCAAAGATAGTTGGAGGAACTTTGAAGGCATTGTCTTGAGGATATTACTAGAATTACTTGAAGCTGCACTGCAGCTCTGTAATTAGCAAACCGTTTCAGTGCAGTGGTGTTTAGTAAATTGTGAATATAATTTGCAGTGTAATGGTTGCACATGAAACCATTCAACTTTTTATGTATTTGAAAATTCAAAAAATTCAACACACCGTTGATTTTCATCTTTCGAAGAAGTCTGCAAATATCCATAGATGACATGAAAAGTTTTTAACGAAGTAATTTTGTTTTTGCTTCATTGATATCAAGCAATATGCTCATGAGGGCTTGAGCTTAGTGATTGCTTTGCACTTGATGTAAATGGAACACCTAAGCACAGTGACACTTTCATGCATCTCCAATATGCTGCATAATATTACTATACATATAGATGAAAAGCCCTTGTATTCCATACCTTCTCCTATTTTTGTGTTCTGTATCGCTAATATTACTATAGAGATGAAAAGCCCTTGTATTCCTTTTTTTTGTGTTTCTCATTACTAAAGTCTTCTAAATCTTGAAATATTTTAATGGAGGTATTGACAAGCTGTTTTTAAAGAGATTATGTCTTCGGTTTGTCTTAGGGCGGTATTCACGGGAGGCCCTGTCAACGCCTTGACCGGATCACACCAACGGGTAGGTGATCGACCGTGAGGTTTTCCCACTCTTCTCCACGCCCACTAGTTTGACCGGGTTAACTGGCTGTTTTAGGGTGATATGGCCAAAATAATTTAAGACTCATTGGTAGCTTAAGTTAGCTGGGTTAGCTCAGGTGATGCTTAGTAGCTACAATAGCTAGTAGCTACAATAGGTAGTAGCTACAATAGGTAGTAGCTACAATAGGTAGTAGCTACAATAGCTAGTAGCTACAATAGGTAGTAGCTACAATAGGTAGTAGCTACAATAGGCCAGAATCTTTCGCTGCCGAGCATAGTTGAGGCTATGCTTGGCAGTGATAGAGCCTGGGATGCCGCAGTCACCTTCTGTGAGGAGGTGATGTCCCAGAAAGAGGCTGCGGAAAGAAGCCAGGAGGATGACCCTCTCGCAGAGCCACATCGCAGACGAAGGACCGGGAGAAGGCGAAGACAATTTCTTCGCCTTCTTGCGCTCGATGGGAGCCAGCAGGGTTCGGGTGCGGGGAGCTCCGACTCTGCATTGCACAGGCCTCCTACGCCGGGGAATGTCCTCAATATTCCAGGACATTCCTCTCTCTCCCTGGGGGAAGTCAGAGGGGTCCGCTTAAGGAGGACATTCACCGACAGGGTCGCGGTTGAATCCAACCGGGACCCCGTGACCCTGTCCAGTGCTAGTGCAGCATCGACTCACTCATCTCAAGATGGGCAGTATGATGATGCACTGGCACTGAGGTGAACGAAGGAATATCGGTGGGTTTTTAGTTGGTATGCCGTTGGTTGTTAACCTACGGAGAGCCTTCAGCTCTTCCCGAGCTGGAGGACATGAGTAAAGCATTTTCCCATCATATGAAAAAGGAGGTGATGCTTAGTTGGTTGAGGTTGGACTTGATAGTACGCTTTGCTGTTCATGGTATACGTAAAATTCTACTTCTCACCACATATCAAAAACGTCAAGCTTCTTGTTTCTGAAATATTATTCGTATGATCATTTAAATGTAGCTCTGTTAGTTTGTAGTAGTAGTTGTAACAAAGTAGGGATTTACCTTTGCTTTATTACCAGATATTTCTTGGTATCCGTCAGTCAGAGCTGGGCAAAATGCATGCTTTGCATTAATTTAAAAACAAATTATAAAATACTCGCAGGTATATAAAATACGTAATATTTTCAAGTCGTGTATTTGAAATATAAAATACATAATACCGTATTTTAATATATAACTATTTTTATTTAAAATACAAATTACAAAATCCAGTCAGGTTTTAGGTACTTGAAAATTTCACCTAGAGTACAGGTGCAGTGTTGCCAACTTTAAATATTGACTATATAGCGGTCGCCATTTTGCTTACGAATAGTAACGATAACTATCGAGCGCAATTTTCTGTAGAATACACCATTAATAAGAGCTCTAAATGTATTTAAATGCAGATTTACCTACTTTGAAGCCATAAGTATTTGAAATACTAACTACAAAATACCTTAGCGTCAGATATTTTAAATACATATTACAAATTACATGTTTACGAAGTTATTGACATACAAATACAAAAAACGTATTTGTATTTCAATTACGTATTTTAATTACAAGTAATTCAAATACACATGCCGTCAGTGTATATCTGAAATTCAAATCACAGTTCCTATAGGTTCCTCGAACTTGGTATCTATCCCAAATTATAATATATATTGGTATTTTGGTGCCCAAATTTTTGGATGTTCATCCCACATAAATACCAATATTACACACGGCTACACATCAAGCTATACATTTCCAGTATAGACCTCTCATTCTAAGAAAAGTCTACACAATGCGAGGTCAGCTTATACTGGAAATGTGTAGCCGTGTGTACCTGTATGGTACCTACCTGTATGGCAAAACCTAAGATAATCGTATCGTTTATCCTTACTATTGTAGACCTAATTAGCGCTATCTCGCCCATGAAAAATAAAATTATTTGAACCAGAAAATAGCAATTTAAGTCCTAATATTTAAAGAAAAGGGTTTCATAGAGCAATCGGCGAAACAGGCACAGTAGCGATGAAAGCCTTTGTAATTTAAGTTTAAATAGAAACCATTTAGTGAATCTTTTCCAAGTCAAAATGTTTGTTATTTCAACAATTCTTGTTAGTTTATATGGTTCATAAAGTTCATTTAAATATAATTAACTGGGCTAAATTGAGTTGTCGAACAACCGGCTACATTACTAACTTAGCTGACTAATCCGCAGCTTCGCACGCGTAGTTTTTTAATAAAAATATTACCCTCCTTCTGCGCAGTTAGGTAAAAAGAAGCCTATGTCACCCGGGGACGGTGTAGCTTCCCAACAGGGAAAGAATTGTTTAAATCGGTCCAGTAGTTTCGGAGCCTATTCAATACAAACAAATCTTTCCTCTTTATAATAACACTAAGTCTTTTGTAGATATTGATATGTTCTTTAATATTGTAGAACATACTTTTGTTCTATCATCAATAGTTTCCGCAGCGCATGCGATGAAAGACGTTAAAGGGCACTTTTTTAAACCTTGCGTTACGTTACTCAAGTTTTAGTAAGGATCCCTAATCTTTTATAGCAATAAATATAGCCTATGTCACTCAAGGTGAATGTAGCTTTCTAACGGTGAAAGGTTTTTGAGTTTATTCATTACAAACATACACACAAAAATACAAATCTTTCCCCTTTATAATATAAGTATAGATGTCAGCTAATCTTTGCGTATCACAGTGTTCGGGCAAGACACAAATTATCAAAATAATACAAATATGATATAACTTCTTTAACTGTCTTGTAAATTATTTTATCAATAAACTTAATATTTTGATTAATCTAAGCTATCATTTTGCGCGAAACATATCAAATGGTTACATACACACACACACACAAAATATGCAAATTATATTTACTCTTATGTATATAGGCTGATGTATATACCATAATCCAAAATTAGCAGTGCGTGGACCCCGTGACCAACCCGAATTATATTCCACAAATTTATAGAACGCAATTTAATAGAACTGAGAGATAAAGTTAACCATAAAAATATAAAAAACCTGCTCAAAAACCTAAAAAAAAAAAAAATACTTAATATCAAAAAAATAGACTATAATATTGTACTATACTTAACAATTCACAAATAAATATATAACATTACATCTTAATTAAGTAAGTATATAACTCTGCGACTGTTATACTATTTACAAATATATAAAATACTAGCTGACCAATCCGCAGCTTCGCACGCGTAGTTTTTCAATAAAAACATTACCCTCCTTCTGCGCAGTTAGGTAAAAAGTAGCCTATGCCACCCGGGGATAGTATAGCTTCCAACAGTGAAAGAATTTTTTAAATCGGTCCAGTAGTTTTTGAGTTTATTCATTACAAACATACACACAAAAATACAAATCTTTCCTCTTTAAAATATTAGTATAGATAATTTATAACCACTGAACTTCTATTTGAATAATTTCTCCATAAAGTTTGCTATTCTAGAGCAACCTGTGTGTTTGTGCAGATAACGATGGAATGTGAGCCAGCGCACGTCTGGCCATGTACGACGTACAGAACAGAACATATTTA
This sequence comes from Philereme vetulata, assembly GCA_918857605.2. Lineage (NCBI taxonomy): Eukaryota > Metazoa > Arthropoda > Insecta > Lepidoptera > Geometridae > Philereme > Philereme vetulata. The sequence continues at coordinate 9,770,606 of OU975436.1, forward strand.
TAAAAATTTCGTACAGGTATACAAATAGTCATAAATATACTAAAGAGGAATGTCGAATTTGCACTTAAAATAAACCTACTAAGGTTTTTTTAGGTGTAATAATTTTATAAGTATATGTTTTTTTTTAAATAAATAAATAAAAAAAATATAGTTCAGAAGCTAGAACTATTTGTGTGTCCCGATTGCGACAACTTCCTAAAGTAAAAGATTTACGTAGTAATATGATTTTGTGGTGAAGCCGTTTGAATAACTTGCCTACTTTTGGTACTTTCGGTCCCTGGTGCCTGAATCACCATATGTATCTTTGGTGTGCAATATGGAAACTTTTCGAATAACTATCATTAACGGATATTATTTTGAGTTAGTTTAATTTCTAAGTGTAACAACGCTTAGGACGGCATACTAGCATTTCCGACAAAGCCCTTTACAATGAATAAAAAAATTAAAAAGCATATCAGAACATTTTACAGAGTTACTGTATTTCGCTATAATCGGCGTTCAACGCAGCAATTGGTCATTATGCGCTCACCGGGAATTTATTCAAAATGAATCCAAAGAGAATCAATGATTGTTAGAGTTAGTCTGTTTGTAAAGCATGCTTATTACCCGTGCGCGATAAGTTGGGACCTGAGCGCGGTGACGTCATATTGGCGTGTTTGTACCGCCCGCAAAAAAGCGAACATAACAAGCAGCCGCCCGCGGCTTCGTCTTTGTTTTTTTTAACTTAAATTATTATGTTACTCAGGGAGGACGCTGCTTTTTATCTAATCTTTTTTACACTATTTGAATAAAATAAAAATACAATGTTTAAGTTTATACATTTATTTTATCTATTATTTACATTATCTCATCTTCGTCACTACTTAGTGGATTTATACCTTCTAGAGGTTGTTCTTCGTCTTCAGTCTCACTATAATCACTTGACGAAACGGTATCCGGTAAATTTACAACATTTACTATAACAACAAAAACTACAACAACAAAACAATGACACAAACTATAACATCAAAATCAACAACAACAAAACAATAACACAAACGAAAACTAAAAGAATTCCAGAGCGCGTCGTTACGTGACGTAGGCCAGTACGAGACTAAAAACCCTAGTAAAAAATAGTAATGCGAACGGTACAATACGGGCGCCATCGGGGAAGTGCAGGGGAAGCGGTCGGGTAGTCGCATTCCTAGCAGGTCCCAAGTTATCGCGCACGAGTAATAATTGTTTATAACTTAAAGTATGTAAAAGCAAGTTGCTTTTAGTCAACACAGTCTTCCAACCGCGGCTTCACATGTGTAACGGATCCTTTCGCGCACAGATTTATATCAAAATCATAATTTTGACTAACCTCGACGTTTCGGGCAAGTTACATCGGCCGTAGTCACGAGAGACTGAAGCGGGCGGGTATCATTTCCAGGAAGCGCTAATGTTGTCACCAACTACCCGCACTTGGTTTTCTGGAATCGCACGTATCACTGTTTCGACACACAATAGATACTAACAGTATCTATAGTTACGCGTGGATCTAAATCGCGACGTGAACACCTAACTATAACTGGATTCCACGATGAATACAATCTAAAGCCTTCATCACGATTAAAATTGTGATATTTCTTTATCTGTGCGCGAAAGAACCCGTTTTATCTTAAAAACATGAGTATAGTTCGCAAAAAGTTCAAAAGTTCAAAAGTAATCGAAGTCAAATTCTAAATAATTTATTTCAGATGAATACATCCATAATTTGTTAGTAAAACCTGAAATCTTAAAACTATGTTAGTGCAGTTGGTAATAATTCAAAGTCAAAATCTTTTATTCATTAAAATCACAAGGATCACTTTGAAACGTCAATTCTCTGTCTCAATCCAGGTCATAATCTATTTTTATACCAAATTTCATCTAAATCGATCCCGCCGTTTAGTCGTGAAAAGGTACAAAATAGACAGAGCGACAGAGTTACTTTTGATTTTATATTAGTACTAGCTTCTGCCAGCGACTTTGCTTACGTTCCTTCTCAACAAAAAGCAGCCTATGTGTCAATCCAGGTTATAATCTACGTGCATACAAAATTTCATCGAAATCAGTTCAGCCGTTACGACGTGATTGAGTTACAGGCAAACATCCAAACTTTCGCATTTCTAATATTAGTGTGCTAACCGCCATGGGTTTGCTTGCGTGGTTTATTATTAACTAGTGGTTCGCCCCGAACTGAGATCTCGCGAGTCTGCGATTAAAACAAAAAAATATTATTTGTAATCTTTGTCTAACAAAATAATGTCACGAAAAAATAACCTTGAAATGACTTGACCTACTGTTTCATTCAAATTACGGGTAACGGGAGTTTATGTAATGTGGTTTTTTGGGGTAAAAATTGCAGTTATTCTGAATTTCAGACTTTTGCCTATATTTGTGTCACTTAAGCTACACGCATACTAAATTACAGCACTGTGGGGGTCACTGGTGTACCCTGTGAACTTTGTCAAAGTTTTGTTTTTCTTATGGCTAATAACTCAAAAACTATAAATAATTTACGAATAATAAAAACGGAGCCTAAATGTCATAATGAATACCTTTCATTTGACGTCCCATTTGACCATTTAGCCTCATTTTCTCTTTTTTTATCCCCCTTGAACCTCAATATATACAAGCCCCCAACATGTTTAGCTCATTTAGTCACACCGAAATTGTGCCATCACTACCTACCTATGTATTAAATTTCACGATGATCGGATCAACGCTTCGAAAGTTATCCTCGGACAAACGTACATATGTACATACATACAGCGCCGATTTGCCCAAGTTGATTTAGAGATCTCGCTTCGATCGATCAAAAAGTAGCATATGTCTCAATCCAGGTTATAATCTAAATATATGTATATATACCAAATTTAATCTGGAAAAGGCAACAAACAGACATACTGACAGACATAGTTACTTTCGAATTTATATATACAAACTTGCATATGCGGCTTCGCTAGCATGGTTTGTCAATAAAAACATTACCCTCCTAATGCGCAGTCGAGTAAAAAGTGGCATGTCGAGATGGTAAAACCGCAATTTATAACCATTCTTAACCAGATCGTTTCGGTTTGTATGTTCTACACTCTACAGATATTTGTTCCGGGGTTGGGTATTTTTCTATATATTATAAGTATTAATAAAAAAAAATCACTTGAATTAGTATTGTATTTTTTGTCTGGTTCCCATAGCACAAACTTTGCTTAGTAACTAGATAGCACTGTGTGAAATGTCCAGCATTATTTATAAAAAAAACAAACCCTTTAAACAGACACACAGTAATGCTACTTCGCGGCAGAAATAGTGGTGGTAGTTCCTTGGGCTCGCCCTTTCACAAGAAACCGATACAATAATAGCACTCTAGTAAATATTAGATTGGGTATCTCTGAATTTATATATTTTTAAAAGGCTCTTTTTATTACGTATGTAAATGGAGTAGAATATACAATAGGGTCGTGTTTTGTCCCAACTTTACCTAGCATATTACGGTCTCTGTCTAAACACGAATCGTTTAAAAATTCACCGTAGTCATTATTTCTGTGCTAAGAAGCCTCGTTGTGGGTACAACATTAATTATTTAAGAACCATCCCTCCTCTAGAGGCTTGATTTTAAGAGCAGTTTAAGGACTTAAAAACAAAATCCTTAGTTCCTTAATTATGCACGAGCTTCGCGGTACCTTTCAAAAAAAGTTTTAAAATTTAAGCGTTTGAGAATTCATTTCGGGTCCATAACTCCGTTGACGTATACATATGAATATACCCATTTTCGTTGAAAATAAATAAACAGGCGCACACCTTGCCAATTTGATTGTTGAATTATTCATGATATCTCACATAAGCTCACCTGCTCAGAGGGAGCTACTAGGACTCTAAATACAACTTGTATCGGGCTGAGGGGAAACGAAATGGGCAACTGAGACACGGTCTCATTTGAGGGCCAAAATAAAAAAAAAAACATCCCAAACTTATTACCGTGCCTTGGCCCAGAGTGTCATTATGATTAAGTGGGACGGGAAATAAAATGAGGGTGCAGGTACGAGTATAGGTATACGACACTGGAACATGCGAGGGAATCGTCTAAGGCACTTGTCTCACCGCTAACGATAAGCGAGAAGCGAGTAGAGCTAGAAAAGAGTTAACGAGCAGCGAGAAGCGAGTGTGTAGTTCCTATAGTTGTCTCGCTGGGCTATAACAAAGCGCCTTGTTTTGCGTATCGCTGAGCGAGTGTTGTAGTCGCTGCGACAAAATAGTGTTAGTTCTCGCCGGCAGTGTGAACGGCCAGCGATCAACTATTAATATACGTGTCTCTTTTACTGACATGGAATCTGAAAGAAAGAAGTAAAAAGAAAATACATTTATTTGCAGCCAACAAAACAAAGACATACACAGTAACAAAAATAATACAACAAACATATAACAAACATGTAACAATATAACAAACAAAAATAGAAAACATAGAATACACATAGAATCATATAAATATATAGAGAATCTATATCTTTTGTTCGTTTTTTTAGCGAGAAAATAGTTGATAGCTAATCGCTTACTCGCCAGCGGTGAGACAAGTGCCTAAGGATGAAATTCACTGAGCAACAAATAAAATAAAAGCGATGTATAAAAGACGACAATAAAATAAGAGAACGTCCTCTTTATATACGGAACTTAAATTTAATCAGACTCTTATTGTCATTGACAAAATATGCCAAAAGTGCTGTCATTCCAAAACATCGCATTTGGATGTAATTGGATTTTATAAGTTTGGATGAAGTTCCAACAAAAGCAAAATGGCCACAGCTTACCGCCTCCTACCCACAGCCAATGATTTCTATTTAGAGCTACAAGAGTGGACCTACCTTGCTGAAGGACGCCGCCACAAGCGATTCCTAGCCGTTCTCCTCCTCCAGCGAATGACTCGAGGCTACCTGATAAGAAAGCACATAACTTGGCTCTCGTTCAACGCTACTATAATACAGTGCGCTTTCAGAGTGCACAGGGCAAGAAAAGCTTACAGAGCGGCATTGCGAAGAGCCGTCCGAAATAAACATGCAAAACATTATGCCATAGCATCTCGGAGAATCCAGGTAAATCCCTCTTACCGACTGCACAAAATATGTAGGTAAAGTCTCTATTCAAAACATTTAGGTTTTATCCGTATAAAGGGAACCAGGTGTGGTGGTAATCCTGACTATGGTATCTACTCTAGTATTGATTCTTGTATGTCATCATCATCTCACATTAGTCCACAGCTGGACATAGGCCTTTCCCAATAGGCGCTTGTCTGTGGCCCAGTCTTAGGCTCTTCTCATCCACGTTCTGCCCGCCGGCTTAAGTCGTCATTTCACCTAGCCGGGGGGTGTTCCATACTAATTTTGCTAAAACGCGGTCTCTGTGTGCACTGCCACTTCAGTTTGCCAATCCTCTGAGCTATGTCGGTGATCTTAGTTCGTATTTTTGTATAACTTATACAAAACCGCTACACAATAATTATCCTTTTCTAGGGTTCCGTACCCAAAGAGTAAAACGGCACTTTATAACCGAGGCTCCGCTGTCTGTCTGTCCGTCTGTCACCAGGCTATATCTCATAAACCGTGATAGTTAGATAGTTTAAATTTTTACAGGTGATGTATTTCTGTTGCCGCTTTAATAATAAATACTAAAAACATAATAAAATCAATATTTAAGGGGGGTTCCCATACAACAAACGTGATATTTTTGCTAGTTTTAGCTCGATATTGATAACGGCAACAGGTAGACGCTTGAATTGTTCACAGAATATTTAGTTATACATTCACTTTAAAAATAAATAAATAAATAAAAATAACACAAATATTTAAAGAGGGCTTCCATACAACAAACGTGATTTTTTTGCCGTTTTTATAGATAATGTTACGATACCCTTCGTGCGAGACTCCGACTCGCACTTGGCCGGTTTTTTTAATTTATTACAGGAATTCATGTTAATTAATTCACGAAAAATAAATTAATATGTAACGGAATTCAGGGTAATCTTATAATGCATTCCACTAAACGCTACTCACGAACATCTGGGTTTAGGTTTCCCAATAGTTTTAAGATCAATTCCAAGTCATTGAACTGTAGTTATGGCTAAGAGCTTAATTTCTATCCCAGTGCACCGATTGTCAAACTAACGGAAGTTTAAACTAGCCATGGGTTAGTTGTAACTTGCCATGGTAATTTGCTTATATTTTGGCCCCATGGGAAACTTAATTTTAGACATAAGTACATCATTGTATGTTATGAATTTATCCGCAGGCTATATGGCGTGGTCATTTTTCAAGACGCACGAAATTTTGCTACAGTCGATACCGCCGCTGGTTGGCAACAGTCAAAGAACGTGGCGAGAGACGAGCGGCAGAAGCTGCAGAATTTGGAGTTCGGAGCAGAGCTGATGACTTGAGGATCCTAGAAGAAGAAGCACGTCAATGGCTGGCGTTTGTCCTCTTCAAGTTACATCATTTATTAAGAACCTACGTTTGTGCAGGAGTATACTCGGAACCGAATACATTTGAGCTTTCTGAGTTCGAAAATCTACTCAAATCCATCCACTACACGGAATACATGCAGCGGCTAAGGCGTAAGTATGATGAGTTCGTGAAAAAGCATCGTCCGGAATTCGCCAACAAAAGGCTTTTCCCGATAATAGGAGACGGTGCTGACTATTGGTACTTGTCTTTGCCGGAGATGTATGAGCTAACTGCTCCAGGAAAGAAGAAGGTTGACACGAGACATAGGGATACGCATCACGGTTCTCAGCACCGGGAGCCTTTTTTGTGGAGAAGGGTTAGACCACCGCAAGAGAAAGGTAGAGGGCCATTTACTCCTCCGAGGTCACCAAAAGTTGTAACGCCACCGCAGTCACCGCCTCTCCCAGCACCTTCTCCTAGTGGACCTGCTTCTCATAGAGACCATGCTGCACAAAAGGATCCTCGGTTTCATCTATATGTAAAACATTACAAACCTGACCCAGCACTGTTCGACTACGTTAACTTCCATATAAACGTGCTGCTCAGGAGAAAATGCTCCGTTGCAAATATCGAAAAAAAATTATTTGATGGTAGTTGTTAGTTAAAAGTATTAGTTGTTTGAAAACACTTGGTTTTGTAGATGGTTGTGTCTTATTTCTCCCTTTATTTTACTTGGTCGGATATCCGTAATCAGGCTGCTAAGTTTGGAAGGGTCGTCCGGATGTTGCGAGCCGCGAGCCTTTTGTTGTAAAGCTTTTGTTGTTGTGAATTTTACACTTGTAATTTATTTCAGGAAACGCCTTGGTGAGAAAGAAATTACGCTGAAATCTCGAAGGAAAATGTGTTTTTTTAATTAACGTTACGTTTGTATAGGTTTTGGGGCGTCAACGAGATTTGCGTTTTCAGAATCAATCAAATCTAACTTTTTACCTTCGGGAAAAAAGAAAAAAAAATATGAACGTTTTATAAAAGCCGTCAACGTTTTGGACGGAATTGGGAGGGGAATCGATTTGACCGTACTTGCAAATATAAAAATGGTGTAATGAATTACGGGTCATGCTTTGAAACTGAAATGAATATTTATAAGTTTATAAAAAAAAATTGTGTATTTAATACTTCTTCGACATTTACATTACTATTTCAGGCAGCTTCCATAAACCTGCAGTGTAGGTACGTCTTTAAACTCATTTGTCTAACATTACGGTAAGTATTGTCAGACAGGGCGTTTGACTTCGTAAATTTATTAGGGTCAAACTAATGCAGGTTGTGGGATTGCAAACGTACTCCTTATTGCACAGCCCGACTTTAGGCGGGTACTCATTTGTTAAACGTACATAGTTGACCCACTTTATTTATGTGATTTGCAGCACTGAAGACAACCTTATCTTCACAATGGACTCTATTGTGATACGATCTGGACAGATTATCGTTGAGATGTTGAATTCAAGGTCACGGTAAAATGCGGCGGCAATCTAGGTTTATTTCTCTTGAATTTCCGTCAACTGTAACAGTCAGCCTCTCGCTGTGAGGGTGTTTGGCGCATGAATAATGTATGGGGTAAATTTGCAAGTGTTTCAATTTACGCCCGCCGACACTTCATGCCTGGGATACGCACCGGAGTAGTTGAAGTGCGAAAAAGAAAACAAGTAGGAGAGCGTACGTGGCAGGGACGCAGCTTAGGAGATTACTAGCTATTTTTATGTGAGTTTGCGGAATGCTACCGAGGACTCGCAACGAGTTTAAATAATGGACACATTTTCAGGTTTTTATCTTAAGATAATAAAAACCTTTAAAGGTGCTTTAAATTTAGACTAAGGAATTCTTGAAAGCAAGTTGTTGAATATAAAATATGGTAGTTTAACTACATAAGTACAAACTTATGTTCTTATTGACGTACTAGCTGGTACCCGCGACTTCGTTTGCGCAGGATTAGTAAGTACTTCGAGTAGCTTCCTATGTTACTACCAATTGTGCATTAGAAATATATTATCAATTTTTATTAAATTTATGGTTAACTCTTTTGGCGATAATGGCTTACTCATATAAGCTACATATATGCTGGTGCGGACTTTTTGTAGGACTAATTAAGTTAATCATTTCTCTTATAAATTATATACGTGTAAACTCTACAGCTTTTGCAGCGTACGCCAGAATAGCTCGCAGATGGCAGATTTTTTTCCGACTTTCTTGACAACTATCATTATATTTTGGACAATTCACACACTTACTTTAAAAATTAAAGCCTATGTGTTATTCTAATGTATAAGATATATTATTGTAAACTTTCATTAAAATCCATTAGGTAGTTTTTGCGCGAAAGAGGAACAAACATCCTAACATCCATACATACAAACTTTCGCGTTTATAATATTAGTAGGATATATTAGTAGGATAACCCGAGCAGTCTGTTTATTTAATTTAATGTCGCATCCCTTCTGCAACTGAGCCGTCTGATTTCACGGAGCTCTTAGCATACCTAAGCCATCGATAAAAACTCTTCACGATAACGAAAAGCCGCCCAGAAGAACTTGAATTTTAAGAACATCTACGTAAGGCAAGAAGATAACTTATGTAAAATGAATTGGGATTAATCCTCCCAAAACATGATGTTCCATTTTCTTATTTTAACTGTTTATCTGTAGTATTATCAAAAACATTGAGGGTAAAATTTCTGGCCCAAATGTAGGGCATATCAGATTTTTTGTTAGCTATCACAGTGTCCCTAATGAGAGTTGTTAATGAGCACTTCTACAGCCGAAGTTTTCGGGAGTAGTCTTATTTATTTTATTATTATTTTAAAATTTTAGGAAAACTTACAGCTAGGTCTTAAAAATAGTTATTTACATAATACACCGGTATATACCAGCGCATGTGTGCTGATGGCCGATTAAGAAGTTTCCGCAGATATTTTACATATCTGCGGAAACTTCTTAATCGGCCATCAATAGAATAAAGAACACAGTGAATGTAGACGACAGAAGATATAAAACATAAAGCGACATAAAATAAAAGTAATAGTGTAACGTGTACAATTTCACGACACGTTACACCTTTAATTTAACATAACGCTACACTGATAAGACACTACATCTAACGACCTCGTGGCGGTAGGCTTCGTGGGAAGGCGTGGTCCCGGTATGCTTCGAAGCAGCCAGCAGGGTGGCTGAAGAACAACCACGCTTCTCGACGGCTCAGATGATAGGTTTGACGGGTGTCAAGTATAGATATGGAGAAGTGGAAGAAAGGCCAGGAGCGAAAACCGTAAACGACTTCCCGACTTGGAAGTACTCAGCACGAATTTACAATAAAGAGTTTCAGGAATACACTGTCCAGAGATTAATTCTGTAGCACGTTGATTAGAAGTTCTCACTGATGTGTCCAGGCGTGGAAAAAAAACTGAGAAAGATCGACACCGGCCTTATATAGGTGAGCACTTTAACCATGTTTTATAATGAGTAAAAACTCGAATCTTCCTAGACATTCTAGAACGAAAATCTGATGTAATCTTTTTGGTGATGCTATAAAAGAAAATTTTTGACGCATCCGGCGTCACTCAAGACAAAGATATTGTTGCATCAGTTTGCATCAGTCAAAGACAATAATTGAATGCGGTATTACTATTATTTAAGATTTTTATTTTATTATGAAGCAAGGGAATATTTAAGTATATAAGAATGTCTCTGATAATTAAAATTGATTATCGATCAATAAAAATAAGTAGTCAATTGCTTTGAGATACGTACAACGCCATCTGCCGTAAACATGGCGAACTATGATGAGAACACGCTTGGATTTCATTATATTGAAAACGAGGTCTCAAGTGTTTGTGCAGTTAGTACGCCGCCATGTCGCTAGATGTAGTGTTTTGTAAGTGTAGTGTTATGTTAAATTAAAGATGTAACGTGTCGTGAAATTGTATACGTTACAATAGTTAATGTAAGAAGAAATCATCGCTTAGCGAGCGTTTAAGCTTACTTGCAGATGTGTTAAATAAATCGACATCAGTATTTTTAATGACTAATGAGTTGAACGATTTGCTAGCTCGTATTAAGAATGCGTTTTGTCTATAATTATTTTTTACCATAGGAACGTGAAGATTACTCGGTCTTCTCAATGCAGCAGTATTTGCACGTAACCCTACTTGCTCGAGTAGCTTAGGACAGTCTACGTTGCCATTGCAGATATTTATGAGGTATGCTAGGTCAGCAACTTGCACATATACACTCGGAATGTTTATATTCTTTTCATTATACTTATATATAAATATCCTACTCCGAAGAACACCGGACGTGCTAGCAATTGTTTAGTTACGTAATTACACAGGACCTTCCGGCAGAGGACAAAAGACTACTGCATTCCGGCGATGCCTCGGTGGCACTAGTGATTCCATAGAGACGTGAATCGATATCGGGTTCCGTGATCTGTATGAAAAATTGGGAATAGTGACGTGCTCTTTAGAAAAGCGGAAACGGATTTTGTACTTCGCGGTTCACATTTCAGTGTCAAGTTTATTTAGTTTTATTGTAACTACCTATTTATAAGTTTATCTACTATTAGTTTTCAACTAGTGTTTATTGATGTGTAATCTTTAATAATACGTTTATTGAAATTACTCTATATATATATTATATATATGTACATATATTTGATGTTTCGTTCGTATTCTCAATATATCTTAGTCTTATTTTTTATTATAAATTTTTTCCTGCTACATTATGTTATGCACTACCTACAAAAATATTTTTTCAATACTACGCAAAGGTAAACTGGAAGAGAATGCTTGTTAGCATTAAGTTCACCTATGTACAGGTTTATGTATTTTGTGCAATAAAGAATTTTCAATTAATCAATCAATTAAATTTTTAAGTTAAACTTTTATTTTTCTTTTAGTCATGGATGTACACATAATGGATAAGATCATTATTTTTATACTGTCCAAGTGATTAATATTTATATTTTGTTATGTTTTAGCGGCGTACGATTCCACAACAAATATAACAAAACATTTTCATTGGTTTTTCTATGTCAAGGTTTTTGATTTTGGGTTAGTTTTCAGTTATGGTATGCTTTTACTTAAGACTAACTCAAAACGTTATACGGATCCGTCACTAAGGTAATAACGAGCATCACTAAAACGGACCACTGCCACAGATCAATCAATAGTTAGTATCCAAGGTACGCAGTAATTAGTGGTTTGAAGACGCCTGGGCGCGCAAGGGTGGGACGTGATGCATTGTGTGTGCCCATATGTTGGCAATTTTGTTGAATGACAGGAAAATCGCTGGAAGCTTTCTATAATGTACCCACGTACTTATATCCAATACTTTTATTCATTACTTTAAGATTGAAATCGTGTATTTCTTTATATATCGACTTTGTCAATATGCGTTGTTGAACGCTTTATTCAAAATATTATTGGGTGTCTAATCATAAAGCGGCATGAAAATTCAGCACGGTGCGGTTGGCAACCGCTCCACGCCACGCTGTGCCAGTTTTGTTGAGTATATTTCGGGGAGTGTGCGGCGGAACTTTTTAACCTAATCCCACCATCTCCATTCTATCATCGGACAACCAGACGCTCTGCGGTGCGCCACCGCTATATGGTAGAAATATCTCCTATTTGCACAAAGCGGTTCTCTTCGACCGCCTTAAGCGCACCGCCAAAGAGTGTAACGCCTTGCCAGAGTCTGTGTTTCCTGAACCTTGGGTATCTTTAAGTCGCGAGTGAATAGGTTTCTTCTAGGCAAGCGTGTACCATCGTAGACTGCATCATCGCTTACCATCAGGCGAGATCGTGGTCAAACGCAAACGCACCGCTATATGGGAGAAATATCTCCCATTCGCACAAAGCGGTTCTCTTCGACCGCCTTATGCGCACCGCCAAAGAGTGGAATGCCTTACCAGAGCCTGTGTTTCCTGAACCTTGGGTATCTATAAGTCGCGAATGAATAGGTTTCTTCTAGGCAAGCGTGTAACATCGTAGACTGCATCATCGCTTACCATCAGGTGAAATCGTGGTCAAACGGAACCCTATAATGTATAAAAAAAAGTTCTTCTTCTTCTCAATCGTAACGCTCTTAACAGAGCGGTAGCGGTCATCATGCTGGATCATTATTTTTGGAGGCAGATGTAACACACCTCTCGATATCTCGCCGTTTGTCTCTGTTGAAAGACATTCTCGTGGATTCATGCAGTTTGCCGCCCACTGCAGCTTTTATTTGATCGGTCCACCGCATGGTCGACCTTACGCGCGGTCTGATGCTCTCCACTCATCCTCGAGACGTGGCCGACGAACTTTAGAACGCGAGTTTGTACTTAATTTGAATGATGCTGTTTTATGCCGAGCTCCTGGAGTATAGAGTCATTAAGATAAGATAAGATAACTCTTTATTGTACACCAAGGTAAAATACAGAACATAATCCTTACAAATAGATTTAGTACAATGGGCGGTCTTATCGCTAAGAGCGATCTCTTCTTTACATTAGTACGAAAAATACGTAGTAGTTTGGTGTGTTAGATGTATAAAAATACAACAACTGCGGTAACCACCACGCGATACCATCACGTAGTAATGCGTAACGTACGCCCTAAAGTAAAACCTAGGGAAGGTACGTGATAAATCCCGTATTTATAATAATGATTTAAATCACGAAATTTTTCTAACGTTTTTGTTCCAGCAACCCAATTTGCACTTAACAAGAGGTTTGACCAATGGTCAACTAATTTTTGGGTTAATTATGCTTCCAGCACCCGGGCGTTGGTAAAATAAAACCCAGGGACTTGAGCAACGACGCCTAATTGTTTATAATGTCTAAATATATTTATGATAGTTGTCACGTCTTTTAAAGAAAGTCAAATTTAAATATGTTCAGTCGCTAATTACGTTAGGAATAGTTTTGCGAGTCGCAATTACAGTATAACTTGCTTGCTTTTTTGGATGTAAAACTTATTTCCATATTGTCAATTTTCCAGAGGAAGGAGCACGATTAATTTACTGTTTAGTTAACTAATTGTATGTTATTAGGTCGTTTAGGTACTTGAAAATCAAAACACGCAACAAGGTAACTAAATTTCCGTTACAACAACATTGGGTCGTTCACGGCAAATCAAACACCGGCGATTGGAAGTGCGCTATACAAATAAACACTGGAACTTTTTGATTGAAAATACCTGGAACCGAATACGGAATAATAATTTTGATGTAACGCACCAAAAGCGATGCGGTGATATGCGCGGTGTTCCAATTTAGTGAAAATTTAGTAGGAGATTTATGTTTGGGAGTATTTCAATGGTTTGGACGTAGGACTCGCCTGACGGTGTTCGGAGCGGATCGCACTCACGCTGACGAAGGTTCACGAATTGAACCGAAGCATTGTCGGTCGAAACACCGATAAATCCCGTATTTATAATACTGATTGAAATTATTCACGTATGTTTTCTAAGTAAAATTCAATGATGGTTTCGTATGATTTGTACATGTTTGATTAGATCTGAAAATCCGGTTCTCTACATTATTAAATATAAATATTTCTTGAAACTATACTGTAGCTACAATGTTTGAATCGTCACATAGCACACTTATAACTCCTTGACTAGTGCGATCGCTTACGGTCAGAGTACATGTTCACGCTTCGGCTAGGGTTATTGAGTTTTACGGTCACTTCGCTGCATATATTCGCTATGCTGTGTCAATGAAAAGGACGGCGTTGTATTTTTTCGCGCTTCTTTTTTCGTAACACTAAAACCGCAGGATACTACGCATATCTGTTTTCGGCTTGGACATTTTGGAGTTTGTTAGTGCGTAAGAATGTATTTCCTACAGTTTGTAGATCTTTAGCCATCGGTACAATCACGTTTATCAAGTAGGCAGAATAACAGCTAATCCCACCACAAACTGCTACAATCTAATCCGAAATAGTTACTAGATTGCATGCATGCTCTTTGGAACATATTAGGGTTCCGTAGTCTAACTAGAAACTCTTATAGTTTCACCATGTATGTCTGCCCGTCCGATTAGTTAGAGACTGATTCTTCGTAGACTATTTTAGTACTGTAAAGCAGCTATAATTTGGCATACCTAATGATACGTATTTGTAACACCTTTGTAGTTTAGTAAATAAAAAAAACTTGTATTTTAGTGTACCTTAAGGAAGTATGGGGTGATTTTTTTTACTCATGGACCTTTACATGTGGCATGTCGTGGCCTATTTGTTTGATCCAAGATTCTATTTCTGAAATTAAAGATTCAATGTGGCTATTTTTGGAGTAGTTGTGTGTTCGCCTTCCCCTGCCAGTCGAACCTTTATTCTTGTAAACCTTAAAAGTATATAGAATAGAATATAATTATTTATTTGACACACACAAAGAAACATAGAACGGATCACAAACAAAATAGGTAGATAGACAGGAAAATACAAAACAATGAGATTAAATTAGACCTACAGCTAGAACACATACGTACCTACCCCACCAGTAGGTACTCGTAGTAGGTAGGTGCATCAACTAGTCCCGAAATATATTACATACAATAAATAGCACATATACTGTAGTTATAAGAATAATTATCAAAGATAAGTAGACTTTACTAGTTTGCGAACAGTAATCGACCAATTTATGGCTGTAGTTGTGTTTGCAAATAGTTTTAATAATATGATGTTCGTACAAAATTATAAATATTAAATTTATTGTTTAGAATTACTAGGATACAGCCGTACTGACTACGGAACCCTTCAGTGTGAGTGATCCGACACGCGCTTGACCCATTATTTAACCTATTAGTCAGTGTTCTACGTATAATGTATACTTAAACTAAGGGTGACTTGCGCAACGATGCTTAAACGTATTTAGTAGCTAAATATGATTGAGAGATTTGTTCAAATCATACAAATACGTCAAACTTAAATATGATTATTCGTTAAATACGTTTAGAGCACGTTGTGAAAGCCAGGATAAGTACCACCTCTTGGTTAAAGTATACATTATACATGCCCCAGCATTGCACTCGGTACTAGTTTTCATCACATTAATTAAGCCAGTCACATTTCACCTATAACGCGACGCTCCATTGCATCTAAACAAAGTAACAAGCGATCCTTTAGTACTTGAAAGCCAGTGCTTTACGTTTCAGTACGTGTGAAACGTATAAACAAACACACATAGCTACTGAGGTGTGAGAGTGGCTGCGACTTGAAAGGAGCCGATTTAAAAAGCTAGTGCTGGCTGGCGAATAACGGGATTCGAGCACAGGTTCAGCTGGTTTAAACAACGAACATTTTATTAAACTTATAGATACAGGTATCCATGTGGAGCCTTTTTGACTGAATGTTTTTTGAGTAGTCTTGTAACTATTGTAACTTTGGAAACATGCTTTGGGATACAATCTAGGTTTAAATTTTGGTAATTATATTATGTATCTGTTTGATTGTATTCTGTTCCGTGTGCCACAATAAATAAATAAATTAAATTAAAGTAAATAAGAATAATTTTTATTTGACAGAACTAAAAAAAACAGTTGTACATCAGTGCTAAGTTTTTATATAATAAACATACGATTTGTTGAGGGTAGATTTGCATTACGTATTAAAACCATTACCTTCCGCGCTAGTTGTAAACTGTGTTACGGCAAGGTAAGATCCTCGTCCCATACAAATAAGATTCAGATTACTAATGTGATTGCGGTCCGTGCAATAGAGCTGAGCGAGTCAGTTCTAATGACTAAGCCATCTGTAAGTTTTCTAATTAAAAAAGCGATCTGTAGTTGGAAAGCAGCGCCATAAATGGTGATGCTCAATTGATACAAATATAAGTAGGTACGGAACACTCGGTGCGCAAATCCCACTCATACTTGACTCGTCTTGTTTTGTCCTTGCAATAAAACTCTCAATATGATTTAAAGACTATTATATATTTCTCTTACTTATTTATTTACTGACTACCTCCGTGGTGCAGTGGCGAAAAGCCGGCTAAGACACAGGAGGTAGCGGGTTCGATTCCCGTCGGTTGTTCCGGGTCTGGTTGTTTCCCTATATATTATATTTATATGTATATATTTACAAAAAAAATGTATATAAGTATTATATCAGTTATCTGGTTCGCATAATACAAGCTCTGCTTAGTTTGGGGCTAGATAGCGCTGTGTGAAATGTCCAGAAATATTTATTATCATTTATTTATCATTCAATTCGTATAAAGTGCATAAATTACAACAACTGAGCAAGTATGAGTATTTTTGCCGAATATTCTTTATTATTTAAAAATAATTTAGGTTGTTTTTTACAAATTAATCTAAATTATATTTACATTTTTTTATATTCAGGGAAATAGAATTAACTGACCGTTTAGTTACATGGTCACTAATCATAGAATATGTGTTATAAAAATCCGGGACTCCCCGGGACCTGAGAATCCCGGCATCTGTCGACACTAGATGCCATTCATTTCTTTTAGCGTCATGGCTGTAGCCCACGGAGCTAAATGCATTGCGATTATGAGTATAGAAATAGCTATGTAAGGCGGATGCTAGTAATCCAGTGAAATATTTGGTAGGTCGTTTTTATAGACATAGTCATGACTTCAGCCATCTACACACATACCTGCCGTAGGGGCAATCAAATCAAAATCAAATCAAATAACTTTATTTAGGAACAAAAACATGGTACAACAATAATACTGGAAAACGATAGTATTCGCAGAAGTTATAAACTATGTCGCGAACAATAACGCCCCCTCCGAGTTTAATATTTCCAATGTTTTTTTTAAATTATAGGTACAAGTAGGCATGCGTGATTATGTGAGCGTATGTGTGTATGAGTTTGTGTGTTGGTATGAGAGGGTGTGTGTGTATGAGTGTGTAATGTTAGTATGTGTGTGTGTGATGTGTGTGTGTGTAAATATGCGTGAACTTGTGTGTGTTTGCAAGTGTATGACCTACAATCTATACAGCAACTTTTAAAAGGTCTTCAGTTTCTTCATACGACAGTGTTATGAGCCACTGAAGACATTTTTGTTGACATTTATAGCGAGGTTAGGGAAATATATTAATGTGTTTATTGATTCTGTTATATAGTGTGGAGTGTGAATCTAGGGAGCAGGGGTGGTGATAACCTTAATTGCTTCCTAAATTGTGACGTGTGTGGGTATGCAGGGGCATCGCCTCTTTTGCAGAGCGGCAGAGGAGATGGAACTTCCTAGCTACTGTGATTTAGGATCTATAGAGCATTAGTATGTCAGTAAGTCTAGGAGACCTGGGAACATGTAACAATCGTGTTATTAATTAATTATTGTATTGTATTGAATAGATACAAATGTTAAGTTTAGTACATCTAGGAAAAACACGCGCACGTATAAATAGACGCGCGCGAATGAGGATTTCGGAACGATCTCGGTCGAAAGTTCAACTGACTTAATCCGAGGTCTATGTTGCGTGCGCCTGTTATTTCCGTGGAGCTACATTTTACTTCTGTACCCATCTATTTTGTGGTAACAGTAGCAAGAAATACTAATTACTATATAAGTAACTAGCTGACAAATCCGCAGCTTCGCACGCGTAGTTTTTTAATAAAAACATTACCCTCTCTCTGCGCAGTTAGATAAAAAGTAGCTCATGTTACTAAAGGATAACATAGCATTTTAATGGTGAAAGAATTTTTGAAATTGGACCAGTTGTTTCTGACTTTATTAATTACAAACATACACACAAAAATACAAATCTTTCCTCTTTATAATATTACATAGCTGACCAATCCGCAGCTTCGCACGCGTAGTTTTTCAATAAAAACATTACCCTTCTTCTGCGTAATTGAGTAAAAAGTAGCTTATGTTAATTAAGGTGAATGTAGCTTTCCAATGGTGAAAGAATTTTTGAAATCGGACCAGTAGTTTTTGAGTTTGTTCCTTACAAACATACACACACACACACAAAAACAAATTTTTCCTCTTTATAATATTATAGTACAGAATAGTATAATAACGATAGATAGAGCGTCTTACTTTATTCGATTAAAGGCATTCTGTTTAGGGCAGATTTCGTTCAAGGCAGTGTTTACAGTCGAGCACATAGATTACTAAAATATTGGGCATTTGGATATATGCGTAATTAGGTAAGATACACTAAACTCATGAAAGAAACCCTTAGTTAATACTTTTTTGAAAGAGTTAGTCCGGGAATACCCTTCTTATTTCTGCCACCCTACTCGCATTGCTGCGTTCCATTTTGAAGGGTAAGGCACAAATTGCTAACGGTGGCTGTTTGTGAAATTACAGTCGCGTGAGACGTTCCACCACCGTGTAGGCTTGCCCTCATTATCACTACGCGACGTTGCATCGTACTGTAATTTTTCTACGGTACGGCGCTGTATATCATATGGTGATGTGGCCGAACCTTAAGGATAAAGGGCGTAATGCAATGCCAATAACAGAGGGTGCATTGGTTAAAAAAAAAATATGTGTTATACAGCCTGTTTTTTTGTACGACATTTATATAAAACACGCATCCGGAATCGTATTAACTGATTTTAGAAGTGGGTTTAATACTGGTAGCTTGAATATTTATCCAGTAATCGATACCATTCCAATAAAAAAAATCACGTTAATTTGCGGCGCCTTTGAGACGATGCCGCTTAGTCGGTTTAACAGGTATTATTTACATGATGAATGATTATGATTTGTTTACCTATTTGATACAGGCTGTTTCATTGATATTTAAGGACTTGATATTAGGACCATGTCCAGAAGGGACGAATTCGCCGCGAATCGATACGCGCGTTGCCGAGATACTTGGTGCCAATACACTGAATCGTGGTGAAATCACCCTTTCTGGGCAAGCTCTAAGGTTGTTTGATAATTTAAAATTTACTATGGTAATGAACTAGAAAACACCAATTTTACAACAATACTAGCCAATAGCCCTACCCGTGTTTTCATTTAATGTCGTACATAACAGTACACGTAGTATATGTATATTATTAGTCTTTTATATGTACACACGGCTACACATCAAGCTATAAATTTCCAGTATAAGCTGACCTCGCATTGTGTAGGCTTTTCGTAGAATGAGAGGTCAACTTATACTGCAAATGTATAGCTTGATGTGTAGCCGTGTGTACCTATGTAATCAAAGTGTACTTTTTTCTACTAGTAAATTTTTATATACAATACAGGTTCTGCTTATAAATTGGGATATATTTTGAGCCTTTCTTTACTTCTTAGAACATTCCTAATTGGGAGTGATTCCAATAGGTCATACTGTTTTTACATTATATTTGATCTAATTTTATTTTATGGGTCACCGTGTCACATCTAATCCGTCTCATGTTGTCTTCTATCTTGTAATATATAAAACTCGTGTCACGAATTTAGCGGTCGCACTCCTCTGAAACGGGTTGACCGATTTAATTTTTTTTAGTATATTTTATAGGTATGAGAATAGATCGTAAAGTTTTTTTTACCATCCTACCCTCACCTCTCATTTTTCATTCGTGGTTTTAGTATTAGTCTATGGACATTATCCATTTAATTTAACCGTCATTCATTAAGATGAATTCATTTACATGAAGTGTCGCGTCACTTTGACATTTTGAACTGCGTTTGATTTTTTTCTTTGATAATTTATAGTACAGAACAACGTTTGCAGGGCCAGCTAGTTACACACAGCCCCATCTAGTCTAAAATAAGCTAAACTTGTACTATGGGAACCATATAACTGATAGAATACGAATATCTTTTTTTTTGTAAGTACTAATATTATAAGGAGGCGAGATTTGTATTTTTGTGTGTATGTTTGTAATGTATAAACTCAAAAACTACTGAACCGATTTCAAAAATTCTTTAACCATTGGAAAGCTACATTCACATTCACCATAATTAACATTGGCTACTTTATACCCAACTGCGCAGAAGGAGGGTAATGTTTTTATTGAAAAACAACGCGTGCAAAGCTGCGGATTGGTCAGCTAGTGTAATATATGGAGAAACAACCAGACCCGGATCAAATATTTATAGACCATGCAAACATTTTTTTCAAACCCGCAACCTCGTGCGTCTCACGGCTATCCGCACACTGCGCCTCGGAGGTCGAGGAGGTACAAATTACCATTTGATAACAACATGTACACTTAGACCTTCTAACCACGAATATTATTCGTAGCACTATACCTAATGGCTTCATACTATCCATTAAACCATCAACGATGTTATTACCATTCTATTTGAGTTCACATGTTTTCAGTATAACATTCACCTATGAACTTTAGTCTAATCTAGCATAGCTTAATGAGTACAGCTGGCACCATCAAGCTAATACTCAGACACTATTGGTTCTGCATTGTTTCTACACGTGAATACATTTCGGGTAATGTGCCCAGGTGCTTTACGATCTGATTCCGCTATCTCCTTTCCATCAAAGGACAAGCAGGCGCACGGCTCAGTACCATCCGTACCTAGTTGATATACCACCCATTCGCATACACCGTTTTGGTTCTACGTTCTTGATGCGGACAGCTAAGGTATGAAACACTTTGCTGTCATTTGTTTTTCCTAAAGAATACAATCCGGGCCTTTTTAAGGTAAGAATGAACGCCACTTTGTGTTCCACTTTGCCGTCATCTGTTTTTCCTAAAGAATACAATCCGGGCCTTATTAAGGTAAGAATTAAAGAAATGAGAAGCACAAAGATTTAGAAGAAACCAATTCAGGTTTCTTCTAAATCTTTGTGCTTCTCATCTAAGACCACATCACCGCTTACCATCAGGTGAGATTGTGGTCAAACGAAGATACAGTTAAAAAAAAATATTGTTTGTTTCATGAGCCCCTGAGTACTAAACTAAAAAAACTAAGTACTAAGAAAGCGAGTACTAAACATCCGATAACTCTTCAACCAGTTTTTTTGGATGTGTAATTCAAGGATGTAAGTAGTTATTTTATTATTGCATGTTGATTATTTTTAGTATGGCATGGTTAGTTTATTTTTTAATGAATACTTTCTCACAAAACATACCATAGTTGTAATGTATCCGCCAAAAAAAAAGCCATATTTTATGTAACTGTATGTATACATATAAATATGTATATAATCACGCGATGTTTGTTAAGCAGATTGTTACTATAAATTATTTTTCAAGACATTTTTTTTTAATTTCTTTTGAGATAAAAATTTATTCTCGAAGCCGAAAATCATTAGATTTTTCCCGGTTCACAAAAGTGTATCTCTATTCTGTCATATGGCTGGAATGGATCAGTTGTTTGCTCTTAGCTGCCTTCAGTAAGACTAATGCTAGTCTAGGTAATTTACCATTGATCAATGTTGGTATCAAACGTTAACAATGTGGGACGTATGACTTCAAAACCGATAAGGACACTTATACTTACAAGGTAGAAGCTAATGGAATATTTGTGTTTAATCTTATTTGTATTGCGTAAATTAAAAATCAATTGTATTTGGGTAATCAATTCTATTCCATGTTATTAGGATAGAGCTGTAACCAAAGGTATTATTGAGACAAAATGATGGACCACTTACGTCCACCTATGTGTCTAAAATATGGCAAAAATATTTAAACATGGCTTGAAAAGTTATGCACAAGTGTGGCGTTTTTAGGGTTCCATATCCAAAGGGTAAAACGAGACCCTATTACGAAGACTCCGCTGTCTGTCTGTCCGTCTGTCACCAGGTTGTAACTCATGAACCGTGATAGTTAGACAGTTGAAATTTCCACATGATGATGTATTTCTGTTGCCGCTATAACAACAAATACTAAAAACAGAATAAAATAAATATTTAAGGGGGGGGGGGGGGCTAAGATGCTAAGGGCGGGGCTATAGATTATGGTACGAATCCCTTCGTGCGCGAGTCTGACTCGCACTTGGCCGGTTTATTTTGTTTATAGTTACATATTCCGTAGTAGACCATAGTTAAATATTTTTTTTCATATTTTTGAAGACTTAGGTGGACAAAAGTGGTACACTTTTTTGTATCAATATCAACAGGTTTTTCTTTGCTTCTAATATTTAAAAAGATTACGGAAAAATAGACTAAATTGACATTGAAGTGTAGAATGTAAAAATAATTTCTATAGTGTCGCGTAGAAATGTTATATATGTTCCTGGGAGTTGGAGAAATGGTGGACCTATGGAACAAAATATTTGGTAAGCTCAATTGGTGGACCAGGGGAAATAACCTATAGACACAGTCGTTAGGAAGTTTTGGATTGGCTGAACAGCTGTATCCTTCCTTACAAGCCATGATTTTGTAATTTATTTATTTCAGTGTACATTATTACATTTGATTACAGCATTGTGAACACTGGAAAATGCACTAGTAAAACACATGTGTCGCAGTTTGCAGTACCCGTACATACAATTAAGAGGGAACACAAGGGCCGCTTTTCCATACAAACGTAGTCTCCTGTTTCCTCCCTGGATAATGCCAGTACAGCAATAAATTTTTTTCTCAAAAATCTATGGCTACTATTGGCAAGCCCCTATGTTTTCTTTTTTTTTCATAAATTAATTATTAAAAGACATATGAACATTAAAATACGTATAAATTTGTCAGATATTCCGCTGTGTTCAAACATCCAGAAAACAAATTTGACTAAATTATATAACAAAAAAGAAAACAGGAACACGGTCAAAGCCTATATTTAATTTATAATGAAGAAAGTAGTTAAATCGGTTAAGTTTTGGAGAAGAAATCAGGGAACTACGAATCGTTGATTTTGTGTAATTTTAATAGGTATTTTCGTTCAAAGCTGCAGTGGTCTCTATCGCGCATACTGCGCAAACTGCGCCATACTGCGCCATACTGCGCGACAGCAATAAGTTTTACAAATACTTATTTTTCAATTCTCTAGACCTTGGTGTTTCCTCTTAAATAAGTTTGACGTTCCTGATTATAGGTAGGTATGCAATTTAACCACTAACAAAAATTTGATTTAAATATGGATACTTAAATAAACTTACATGCTATGCCATGGTAACTCGGCTTTTTGTAAGTATGACTGGTTGTGTGTATGTGTTTTTGTGTGTTTTAGGGAAGTGGGTGTGTGTGAGTGAGGATTAACGTGCGTTGGGTGTGAAATACACATTTAGAAACCCATTTGTTTGTATCTTACAAGCAGTTCTGTTAGTTTAATTGTTGATTATGTTTTATCTGTTAGTTAATGGCATAATAGAAAGATATTTGCGCGCCGAATTACTTCATCAGGTCAAAATATAACAATCTTATTTATATAGGGATATTTTTGAAATGTTTTACTATGAGTAAACTTAAAGATACGGTTTCTAGAACATATTTATGGCATGCTGCATAAGAGCCCTGGTGGGATCTACCTCGCTTTTCGATTCAGTGATTGTAGATCCTAATTGCTAATGCTACGCCGTACCCCTTTTTTGGCACAGAGTTCATAGTGACTAGGTACATTTTATTTTTTTGATTTCATCATATCATCATATCAGCCGTAGGACGTCCACTGCTGGACAAAGGCCTCCCTCATTGATCTCCAGGAACTGCGGTTGGAAGCGGCCTGCATCCAACGCCGACCTGCGGTTCTTACCAAGTCGTCTGCCCATCTTGTGGTTGGACGTCCTACGCTGCGCTTGCCGGTCCGTGGCCTCCACTCGAGAACCTTTCGGCCCCATCGGCCGTCTGTTCTGCGCGCTATATGGCCTGCCCATTGCCACTTCAACGTGCTAATCCGTCGGGCTATGTCGGTGACTTGAGTTCTCCTACGTATCTCCTCATTTCTGATTCGATCCCGTAGAGAAACCCCGAGCATAGCCCTCTCCATAGCTCGTTGAGCGACTTTGAGCTTATTCATAAGGCCAATAGTGAAGGACCACGTCTCGGTTCCATATGTCATCACTGGTAACACACACTGATTGTAGACTTTCGTCTTAAGGCACTGAGGTATGTTGGACGAAAAGACGTTGCGAAGTTTCCCAAACGCTGCCCATCCGAGTTGGATTCGACGATTGACCTCTTTCTCGAAGTTGGACCTACCTAATTGGACTGTTTGTCCTAGGTATACATACGCGTCGACAACTCCAAGAGCCGAGTTCTCAACCATAACTGGGGCTGGGACGACATGGACATTCGACATGATTTTCGTCTTGTCCATGTTCATTTTAAGTCCTACCCGTTGGTTTTTTGATTTAGTTAACATGTATTTAATTGTTTGTATTAAGTTTTCCACCGTATGTAATTTCTGTATGTTTTTTTACTTGTATCTAAATAACTAGTAGTTCGCTCCGACCTGAGATCTCGTGAGTCCTCCCATAAAAAAATATTATTTGTAATCTTTGACCATCAAAATAGTGCCACGAAATGAAAACAAAAGTACTTGACGTACAGTTTCATTCAAATAACAGGTAACGTGGGCTCATGTAAATTGGTTACCTTTTTTGGGGTAGAAATTACAGTTGTTCTGGATTTCAGACTTTTTCTATATTTGTGTCACTAAAGCTACACGCATACCAAATTACAGGACTGTGGGGTCACTGGTGTACCCTGTAAGTTTTGTCAAAGTTTAGGTTTTATTGTGGCTTTTAACGCAAAAACTACAAAAAACTTTACGAAAAATAAAAACAGAGTCAAAATGTACTAATAAATATCTTTTATTTGACGTCCTACTTGACCTAATAATCTCATTTTCATTTTTTACCCCTCCTCAACCCCAATATCTCAACAACCCCCCAAAATTTTTTAGCTCATTTAGTCACACCAAAATTGTGTCATCACTACTTACATATGTATCAAATTTCATGATGATCGGATCAACGCTTCCAAAGTTATCCTCGGACAAACAAACATACATACATACAACGCCGATTTGCCCTACTTGATTTAAAGATCTCGCTTCGCTCGATTAATAATGCAAAAATTGGGCACGTGTAAAACATTTTTGGACTTGCCTCTGACTACTTCATTTTTGGAATATCTTCACGGGTCTCTTACTGAAAAAAGATATCCACTATCGTAATTAATATAGTCGTAAGCATGCGTGCTTTTATCCCTTTTTTTCTTTTATCTCGATATAAATGTTTCTATTTCGATCAATCAACATTGTTTTAACACTTTCTTCTGCTTTTAGATTGATTGATCATTCTTAATTTAGCTTCAGCACCAAATCACCAAACATATCTATATTTTACACAAATCTTAAAGGACATTCATTGGACTAGGCGGATTTAAACGTGCTTTAATTAGTTCGGTCGTCTAAATGGAGCAATTTTCTAACTAGAAAACTTTGACCATGAACTCTGACCTATAAAACATACGGTACAAACTGTTATGTCACCTGTGTAAGGATGAAGCGAATAAGATTACATGAAATTGTGAGTAAAAGCAAACAGCGTCTACGGTTTCGTAGCAGTTTCGTAGCCGCGTAGCGCGCCTACGAATTATTTTCGAGGCAAAGCGGGATCTTATTTTGTGAAGATTTGATTTTCATATTTCGCGAGGAACTGCCTGCATAATAATGTTGATTCCACATCAGATGTTTCATTTTTTATTTTGCTTTGAAGTAAAGGCTCAGCTTTAAAATAATGTGTGTTCATTATATTTATCGATATGGAACTACTGTTATTATCGAACAAATCTTCTGTAGCCTAGTTAAAACCAATATGTTATATAAAAATTCAATTGAAAAGATTTTAAACATAAAAACTATGAATAGGTAAGAGGTCCATGTCTGTATGTTATTTTAATCATCTACCTGTATTCTGTTCTAATTTTGAATAAATATTGCTTCAAATAAAACTAGTTAAATTAATCTAGACTGAAGTATAAATTGTTTAGCCGCGGCGTCAGTGTGTCCTGAACAAATCCCGTATTAGGCATAGATCCAGTTACAGCATCAGTGTCAGTTATGACGTCACTAATCCGTATCATCCGCGCATGATATTAATGACGCTGTAATTATCTTCGAACATGAGTCCTCGTTATACGTATGTACGGTTCTAAATACGTGTTTAAACATGATGTATCATAATTAAAACTTGTGATAATTGATGTTAATGGACACGTTTAGGGGTTTGTTTTATTTGTGGCTTGATGTTATAATGATAACATTATGTAACTTTTATGTTTCATGTTAAATAAATAAATATTGCTAGATATTTCACACAGCGCTATCAAGCCCCAAACTAAGCAAAGCTATGGGAACCAGATAACTGATATAATACTTAAATACATTTTTTTTGTAAATACATACTTATAATATATAGAGAAACAACCAGACCCGGAACAAATATCTGTAGATCTTGCAAACATTTGTCCCGCAGCGAGAATCGAACCTGCTACCTCCTGCGTCTCAGCCGGCTATTCGCCCACTGCGCCACGGAGGTCGTCAAAAAGTTAAAGTCTTGCTGACGTTACGATTTTAAAATCAGAACATTGAATAAAACAGCATATTGTTTTATTTATTACTTTCAAAATCTACACCTGCCGTGACAATATTTCACAAAAGTCTCGTAGCCCACCTGAACTCATAAAATATTTCGTGACACATTCTTTATATAAATTCATCTGAGACACCTCCATAACTCATATACAAACAGCTATAAACAAGTCAAGAGATACGTTGGATGCAGGCAAGTGACGCAAAACACACAGCCATGACCGCGTGACGTCATTTGTCACTGTCATTGAGACGTAGGCATAAATCAGTCTGGATGTTGTCGCTGCTATTTTTAAATCATTGATAGGCGGTGTTTTAAAATGAACCGGTGTAGTTTACCCTTATGTGTACTAAACAAAACTACATTGCATCTCTATAAATCTCAAAACAAAAAGTTACAAAGAAAACCATTCTAGTGATATGTTAAAACTTAACTAGTGGTTCGCCCCGAACTGAGATCTCGCGAATCTCCCATAAAAACAAAAATAATATTACTCGTAATCTTTGACCATCAAAATAGTGCCACAAAATAAACTACCAAATAACTTGATCTACAGTTTCATTCAAATTATAGGTAACGGGTGCTCATGTTACTTGATTACTCTTTTTATGTGGTACAAAATGCAGTTGTTATTGATTTAGATTTTTTCCAATATTTGTGTAACTAAAGCTACACGATACATAGAACCAGTTTCTATGCAAACTCCTTTTCCGTCCTAGCTGTCCGATTATGGAACGCCTTGCCGGTCTCCATTAAGAAATCCCCCTCACCTTCCGTATTTAAAGCTAGACTCAAAAACTTTTATCTCCATGAAGAGTCATGATTCATCTGATCTCTAATATTATTATTGTAAGTATAAGTATGTAAGTACATATTTATTTATTTTATATATGATATTTATTTATTTATTTAAAGTTACTTATGTACCTAATATGTATGTATATAACTAATTTCTTTTTCTATTATTAAGTTTATTCTTTTTACACCTCGGCCAATCTTCCATTAAGCAATGATCCTCTCCATCCAAAGGTTATCTGGAAGAGATCGCTTTGTTAAGCGATAAGACCGCCCATTATGGTTACTTTTATTTGTTTTTTTTTTCTATAAATCTGTTGTGTCTAGCTTGTAAGGTATAATAAAGAATTTTCATTCATTCATTCATTCATTCACGAACACCAAATTTCAACATTGTGGGGTGACTGGTGTACCCTGTGAATTTTGTCAAAGTTTTTTTTTTGTTATGGCTAATAACTCAAAAACTACAAAGATTAAATTAAAAACAAAGACAAGTTTTAAATGTACTACTAAAGGCTTTTTATTTGACGTCCCCTTTGACTTAATAGCCTCATTTTTATTTTGTTTAACCCTTTTGAACCCTAATATCTCAACAACCCCTCAATATTTTTAGCTTATTTAGTCACACCAACACTGTGCCATCACTACTTAACTATGTATCAAATTTCACAATGATCGGATCAACGCTTCAAAAGTTATCCTCGGACAAACATACATACATACGTACTTACATACATATATACAACGCCGATTTACCCAAGTTGATTTGGAGATCTCGCTTCGCTCGATCAATAATAAGAAATTTCTTCATTTGATTCGTTAAATACCCTTCACAATAACATAATATATCTAACCTGCCATAATAAAAATAAATGACATATTATTAAATACCTCAGTGTCTGAAGATAAAAGTCTTTAATCCGTGTGTGTTACTCACACTGTGGACCTCATAGGAATTCTCAAGATCGTTCAGTTTGCTACGAGATCGGATCAGAAATGAGGAGAACCGTACCGAACCGAACCGAATTAAGAAGATCGATTAACATTACACAAAAAAAATAACCAATCATATAAGTACCTCTGTAAGTGTTATATAACAATTTCTAAAATAAAATAAAAGAGAATACAACACAGATACATGCCCTCCTATTTTACTACGTAATAAACAGGTTGCCAAAAAACTTTGAAACTTTTAATTTATTTTGGCATCTCTTTTAATTTCCTTTTTCACTTGGGATATTTTTTGGCACATCAATCTTGGTAGCACGAGTAGGCTGCGGTAGCTTTATTAAATTTCTGAAGCGCAGGCTGTCATGTATTGGATGACGTCACGTCTAAGATTAATTTGAAGTCATGTCAAAACTGTGCTTTAATATCGGGGGATGTGCGATAATTAGCCTTCATCTCGGCTTGTAACTACGCTTGTATGTGTATAAAGTGGGAGTTTGTTGAAAACGGAGCGGGTAAGTAATTGTTATTTTCATAAGAAGAGAGTTTTAGTGAGATATTAGTGAAACTACTAGATAGAAAGACAACCTGGTTGCTAGGCGTCGATGGATGCAAGCCGCAGAAGATTGGTCGCTTCAGTAATATATGGGTGATAATGATTACTGAAATGCTTGGCTGTAATATAAGGTATTATATATTAATATAAGGTATTATATTTTAATATAAGGTTAAGTATAACATATTTCGGGAATCAATAAAATGTACTATTTTTATTTGTTGGCCCGACGTTTCGGCTGTATTGCAACAGTCATGGTCTCGGGTTGACTGAAGTACTTGGAGCTACCGTCGGGAAGTGTGGGTAGCTGCAGTAACTACCATTACTTGGTCTTCAGAATTAGAAATGTCCTCGTTCATATTACGAAACACTACACTAACCGTATCTACGCACTGAGTCGACCGATCACGACGCGCACACCCTAACCGGGTTCCAGGACGCTGAGTATCTATAGCCATCTTCCCAATTGAAACTTGGAAATTTCTTGATATCAATCGCTTCACGAACTATTCTTTTGTAATAATTGTGTTCACTAGAGAGAACCTTAGGATCATGAAATTCAATCTAATAAATAAATAAATATATATTTCTGGACATTTCACACAGCGCTATCTAGCCCCAAACTAAGCAGAGCTTGTATTATGGGAACCTGATAACTGATATAGAAAACATCCAGACCCGGAACAAATATCTGTAGATCATGCAAACATTTGTTCCGCGGCGGGAATCGAACCCGCTACCTCCTGCGTTTCAGCCGGTTATTCGCCCACTGCGCCACGGAGATCGTCAATGATTCGGTCCCGAGTCTACCAG
Source organism: Philereme vetulata (assembly GCA_918857605.2). Classification (NCBI taxonomy): domain Eukaryota; kingdom Metazoa; phylum Arthropoda; class Insecta; order Lepidoptera; family Geometridae; genus Philereme; species Philereme vetulata. The sequence continues at coordinate 9,800,610 of OU975436.1, forward strand.
ATGCTCTGCTATCGGTGACTTGTTTACCTGGCGATTTTTGACAGCTGCGATATGCTCTTTGTCACGCTCGGCTATGGTACGTTTGGTTTGCCCGATGTAAGAGCGGCCACAAATACAGTCTACCTTATAAACATCAGTCATTTGCACAGGTATAACATTCTTTAGAGGGCGTAAATGCTTGGCCATCTTTGAGAGAGGAGTGAAGACCGACTTGATTGAAAATCTCTTCAACACATTTACAATTTTATCTGTCACCCCCTTCTAGTAAGGCAAAAACGTTGGCTTTCTACTGGCCTACGTTGGTTTTTCATTATTCGTGCGTCTTAGCTGCCATCTACTTATATATCCGTTGGATTTCAGAACCTCCTGAACATGGGCCAGCTCACTCTCCAGATGTTCAGTGTCGCAGAGATCGTAAGCTGTGAGACGACGAAACAACAGATTGCAAATGGCGAGGATGGTGGTGTGACGCAGCGTTCAAATAGCAAGAACGCCCGTTCAAAAAATCAGTTTTAATCAATAATTATGTACAGTGATCGCGAAAGTTTGAAAAATAGAATCAATAAAATGTTTATAGAACTAAGTAATATCTTGAGCATTACGTAATATTTTTTATTACGTAATGCTCAAGATATTACTTCGCTTTTATTACATTGCGGTATTCATTTAATCAGAACCTACAGTTTGTTTGCTGTAGCTGTCAGGGTTCACATCAACAGATTAATGTTCAAGTCATGTCAAAAGCAGGATGTGCGTTGTTATAATTAGCCCTGTCTCGGATCACACGCATTAGTGTCACGTGACGGAAGTGTTAGATGTCGAAGTATTCACGGATTTAGGGAGTTAACTAGCGTTTAACCATGGATTTGTAGATGAATAACAATATATTTTCTTGCTTGTTAATTTACAAAAGCCGGACAAGTGCGAGTCGGACTCGCGAACGAAGGGTTCCATACCATTATCTATAAAAACGGCAAAAAAATCACGTTTATTGTATGGGAGCCCCCCTTCAAATATTTTTATTAGTTTAATTTTATTATTTATATTTAAAGTGAATGTATAACTAAATATTATGTGAATATTTCAAGCGTCTACCTGTTGTCGTTATCAATATCGAGCATAAACGGCAAAAAATCACGTTTGTTGTATGGGAGCTCCCCTTAAATATTTTCTTTATTCTGTTTTTAGTGTTTGATGTTAAACCGGCAACAGAATCACATCATCTGTGAAAATTTCAACTATCTTACTATCACGATTCATGAGATACAGCCTTGTGACAGACGGACAGACAGACAGACAGACAACGGAGTCTTAGTAATAGGGTCCCGTTTAACGCATTAGGTATGGAACCCCAAAAAGGTTCGATTCGGTAAGAGTCGGAAGTAAAAATATTTTTAAAAGTGTCAACAGTTTTTTTTGCCTTTCGTTTCGTTTCGTTTATAGGTATTTATTACCAAATAAATAGTTACTCTGAATTTAATTTTATTTACATTCAATAATACATTAAGCAACAAAATGTTAGAACATATTTGAATGATAAAACTGTAACGAGCATTGGAAAAAAGACAAACACTCGTTGTCTAAAATAGGTTTTGTTAGAGCCCAAGCACAGTCTTCCAATCCACACAGAAATGTCACTGTCACGACAACGTAAAACTGACAGTTGACACGGCGGCAAGACGCCTCACCACGACCGGCGGTTACTTGCATTTTCGTCATCATAAGAAGAACTGCGTTACAAATGTTTTTTTACATTTTTCAATCGTTTTATCTGTTTTTTATCAAGATTATAAGCATTCACACTACAAGGGATTGGCGTTATCATTTACATCCCCAGCAGGTTGAATTAAATTTAAGTGGGCTAGAATCCGCGAGAGTCCATGGTCATGGCAGGGAAATATTTCTAGTAATCCATGATTCTATCCGTTGAATATTTGAATCAAGTGCGGGGACTAAAAATGTGTTTTTATAGGTTCCCCTAACAATGCGGTAACATGCAGATTGCGAGTACGTGATCTGAAAGTCAATGTCCGCGACCTACGAGACTGCGACTGACAAGCCGATTAGTGGCTTATGGTAGCTTTGACGGTAGCCGACACTTCCCTCCTTTATATCCCTACACTCTTTTTCAAACATTTCCATACGAGAGTTGAATAATTGAATGTTTTGAATACATCAATTGTATCGAAGGGGGTGTGATTGTGTTAACGTGTAACATGATCTATATTTCAATAGACAGCTAAACTTTCAAAGAGTTTTTTAGGTAATGAAGTCAATCTTTTTAATAAATTAGATAAAGATTTGCGTGAAATGGACCATGCCATATACAAAATAAAATTAAAATTAGTATTAATTAGGAAAAGCTACTAAAGCATGATAGAAGCTCTCAAGGATGACTCCATTTCACAGGAATTTACTTAATAGTAGGTATGTATTATTTACTTTTTTTTTCTAAATTGTTGTTTCTGTGATATTAGGATTAGGTACATTTATACATTTTTTTTGCTAGGATTTATTTAGGTAAGATGACAATGCCCTTTTACAGCAGCTACGATTTGACATTTTATAATGCATATCTTAACATTCTTACTTTTACTTACTGACCTAAGCAGCAATTTTGAATTAAAAATTGGTACCTATTATAATCAATGCTTTGACAATGCCACTCTACAGCAGCTATAATCTTGTGTACCTACATAATTAATAATGAGTATTTTTAAGCATAAATGTAAATAGGTATATATGAAATGCTTGTCTGTTTCTGGCACCTCTACTTAGATAAAGACATGTAAGTAATTAAGTAAGTACTGTTAATGACGTAATCAAGTGTTCCATTGTGTCACTACGGTTTGAATAAATGAGTATGAGACAACTAGATTAGAATCGAGGTTCTTGATGTTATTTAAGTTACAATTATTGTTACTAGTTTCCGGTGCACAGCGGTTGAAATTCAACCGTAATTCATAATGTTTTTTACAAGCTTTTTATTAACTTGCAATGTATATATATTAAGTTTGTCTGGGTGGAATCTTGCAATTAAATTTTAAACCCGCTCCCCTCAACCGGTTGAGCTGAAATTTGGAATACATAACTAACTTCGGTGACAATGCAATAATATGGTACTATGGCGGTGGTCTTATGATGGAGACGGATGCTAGATAACGGAACATCTGAATGGATTATAGTAGGCTACTAGTGTTTGGGCTCATTTGAATCTGCTTGCGGTTCCGATTATGAATTTTATAAAAGCTTGTTTTGGAAAAGTAATTATTTAACAAAAAACATATAAGCATTCAATCTTATTTTAAAATTCGATTATGCCAAATTTCACACTTCACTTTTCTGCACTAAAAAAGGGTACAAAGTTTTCTCTTCACGTATTAATATGTAGATGATTATATTGTTACTAACAGTAGTGTTGATAGAATATCTACATGTATAGACAAGTCGCATACATTTAAATTCATATATCGTAGAGTATTTAAAATAATTATAAAAAGTACATAATTGTCATTTTTAAGTTTCACATTTAATTTACATAAAATATATATTAATCTTCTATGGGGTTAGCAGAAAACCCCCTATAAATATATATGGAGCGACCGCAAACAATTCAAACCAGCAAGCGCTTAATTATACTTTGCAGTATTTCATTAAAACACAAATATAAATTCAATTGGTTCGCAATATTATTTAATTATGGATCAAGAGTCGACTTTTTATGCCTTTATCTGTTCAAAAGAACAAGAAAGCAATATATGCTCCAGCCAAGAATATTCACTACCTGAAAGATTGCTGGAAGAAAACTCTTGTTAAGCTCGTCTTTCTAAAAAATAAAACACAGATTTTACGATAATGAAACTTTAAAGCTTTACATTTAGAATATTCACTACCTGAAAGATTGCTGGAAGAAAACTCTTGTTAAGCTCGTCTTTCTAAAAAATAATACACAGATTTTACGATAATGAAACTTTAAAGCTTTACATTTAGAATATTCACTACCTGAAAGATTCCTGGAAGAAAACTCTTGTTAAGCTCGTCTTTCTAAAAAATAATACACAGATTTTACGATAATGAAACTTTAAAGCTTTACATTTAGAATATTCACTACCTGAAAGATTGCTGGAAGAAAACTCTTGTTTAGCTCGTCTTTCTAAAAAATAATACACAGATTTTACGATAATGAAACTTTAAAGCTTTACATTTAGAATATTCACTACCTGAAAGATTGCTGGAAGAAAACTCTTGTTTAGCTCGTCTTTCTAAAAAATAATACACAGATTATACGATAATGAAACTTTAAAGCTTTACATTTAGAATATTTACGACCTGAAAGATTCCTGGAAGAAAACTCTTGTTAAGCTCGTCTTTCTAAAAAATAATACACAGATGTTACGATAATGAAACTTTAAAGCTTTACATTTAGAATATTCACTACCTGAAAGATTGCTGGAAGAAAACTCTTGTTAAGCTCGTCTTTCTAAAAAATAATACACAGATTTTACGATAATGAAACTTTAAAGCTTTACATTTAGAATATTCACTACCTGAAAGATTGCTGGAAGAAAACTCTTGTTAAGCTCGTCTTTCTAAAAAATAAAACACAGATTTTACGATAATGAAACTTTAAAGCTTTACATTTAGAATATTCACTACCTGAAAGATTGCTGGAAGAAAACTCTTGTTAAGCTCGTCTTTCTAAAAAATAATACACAGATTTTACGATAATGAAACTTTAAAGCTTTACATTTAGAATATTCACTACCTGAAAGATTGCTGGAAGAAAACTCTTGTTAAGCTCGTCTTTCTAAAAAATAAAACACAGATTTTACGATAATGAAACTTTAAAGCTTTACATTTAGAATATTCACTACCTGAAAGATTGCTGGAAGAAAACTCTTGTTAAGCTCGTCTTTCTAAAAAATAATACACAGATTTTACGATAATGAAACTTTAAAGCTTTACATTTAGAATATTCACTACCTGAAAGATTGCTGGAAGAAAACTCTTGTTAAGCTCGTTTTTCTAAAAAATAATACACAGATTTTACGATAATGAAACTTTAAAGCTTTACATTTAGAATATTCACTACCTGAAAGATTGCTGGAAGAAAACTCTGGTTAAGCTCGTTTTTCTAAAAAATAATACACAGATTTTACGATAATGAAACTTTAAAGCTTTACATTTAGAATATTCACTACCTGAAAGATTGCTGGAAGAAAACTCTGGTTAAGCTCGTCTTTCTAAAAAATAATACACAGATTTTACGATAATGAAACTTCAAAGCTTTACATTTAGAATATTCACTACCTGAAAGATTCCTGGAAGAAAACTCTTGTTAAGCTCGTCTTTCTAAAAAATAATACACAGATTTTACGATAATGAAACTTTAAAGCTTTACATTTAGAATATTCACTACCTGAAAGATTGCTGGAAGAAAACTCTGGTTAAGCTCGTCTTTCTAAAAAATAATACACAGATTTTACGATAATGAAACTTTAAAGCTTTACATTTAGAATATTCACTACCTGAAAGATTCCTGGAAAAAAACTCTTGTTAAGCTCGTCTTTCTAAAAAATAATACACAGATTATACGATACTGAAACATTAAAGCATTACATTTAGTAAACGGGCTCTTGTACTTATTAAAAGTGTTGAAAAACTTTGTACTTAGTGTGTTTAGAAGACATATTCAACGATACACGACCCGACACGAAGCATCTCTGCGTAGGTAAAAAAAATCACCACCAAAGATAGAGGAAGCGCCCTAAAAAACAAGTTTTTTTGTCATTATTATAATTACGGGATTTATCACGTACCGTCTGACCGACAGTGTTTCGGTTCAATTCGTGAACCTTCATCAAGAAGAGTGCAATCCGCTCCGAATAACGTCTCGCCTCGCACATATTTATAATATTGATTTATATCAATGACGAAAGTTTTCTAAATAAAGTTATTTTGTTGTTTTTATTTCCTAACTTATTAGGCGACATTAAAAGTTTTCATCATGTTAAATTATAGCTTTATAATACGGTTGTAACAGACAGACCGACTTGGCGAATCTTATGGGTTACTATTGAACTATTGAACAAAGCACAGACACAAAACTAGAACTAGAATTAAAGTGATTCCAGATAAAGTAACATTTTATAAAATTGGTTATATTATTCTACATTACTACACTAGTGGTTCGCGCTGAACTCGCGAGTCTACCGTAAAAAAAATTCGTAATCTTTGGCTATCAAAATAGTGCCACGAAATAGATAACCAAAAACTTGACCTACAGTGTCATTCAAATCACAGGTAACCGGAGTTCATGAATATTGGTAAATTTATTCTAGGGTACAAATTGCAGTTTATCTAGATTTCAGACTATAGTTGTGATACTTAAGCTACACGCATACCAATTTACAACACTGTGGGGTCACCGGTGTACCCTGCGAATTTGGTCAAAGCTTAGTTTTTATTATGGCTAATAACTCAAAAAACACAAAACCTTTATTAAAAATAAAAACGGGGTCGAAATCTACTATTGAAAACCTGTTATTTGAGACCTAATAGTCTCATTTGCATTTATTTTTACCCAACTTAAACTCCAATATCCTAACACCCCCCCCCCCCCCCCCCCCCACACATTTTTACTTTATTTAGTAACATTAAAATTGAGCCATCACTACATATCTATGTATCAAATTTTACGATGATCGGATCAACGCTTCGAAAGTTATTCATATTAAACATACATACATACATACAACGCCGATTTGCCCAAGTTGACTTAGAGATCTCACTTCGCTCGATCAATTATCGTTACAATTGTTACATCATTGTTAATAATAGTTAGAATTGATTACATTATTCCACATATTATATTATTACACGTCCACATTATTTAACATTCCTAACATTGCATATTTTATAACATGTTATTTGGTCTCCAAACTAGTTGTTGTAATGTAGGAAAATAAAAACTACCTATATAATTTCCGTTCCTATAATTAAAAATTGAATAGTCAGGCAAATTTGTTCGGTGACAAGAATAAATTGAAATATATGACGGCAGTGCCATCTGTTGGGGTTTAATTAAGGAGCTAATGTACTGCCCTGGCCGTGATTGATGAGCTTTGGATGCGAGCCGATGTGTCACGAAACTGCCGGTAAATTATTATTTTCGTTTTGTTTCTGTCCGTCACTAAAGCTATGTCTATACCAGTGCGCTTTTAGGTTCATCTTGCGTCTTCAACATTCAATTCGTCTTGCGTCAAGCTTATGCAATGTTGATGAGACCCAAGTAGCTTAGCGTCTCGACGACCTGTGCAACTCGATCAGACGTCAAGATGGACGCGTGTGAACGTTTAGCTATCTATGCGGCATATTTAGTATTAAGTGCAAAGAAAAAACGCAAGAAAAAGAGAATCTGGATGAAAGATTATTTGAAAATCGGAACATCAATCTTCCCCTATTTTGGTCTGGCAAAACGCTCGTAATGTTGCACGCCAAACCAACGGTGCCAGACTGGCGTACGCTAAGGGCATGTGCTGTTGTCGAACTAGTTTAAGGCATGCGCTATGGCGTTTCATGCATGTGTCAGAGGCAGACGCAAGATGATCATGAAAGCGCACTGGTGTGGACATAGCATAACTGATTGGTTATGTCGATTTATTGATGTCATAATTAATTGGCGACACTGTCAGTAGCCAATTTATAAATACCCGCTTTCGTGCTAAAGTTAAATGAATTAACAAAAAAAGAAAAAAAACACAAATCGAAGCAAACAAAAGTACAACGGGTGGTTTCTTCGTTCAGATGCGTCAAATTACAGCCAAAGGCCGTCCAAGAAGTAATAATCTAGGTTACACAAATCGGCCAATACCGTACAAACTTGGTTACCAATTTCTTACTAAAATAGACAATGTACATCAATGTTGAATAATCCAATCTCGTTACGATGTGTAAAATGTTGCAAGTGCGACTAAAACCTAGCAGTATATGTAAGACACTTCACTGCCTACCGACGGATCTATTGCAAACCATCCATCGGAAGTGCAATGGCGTCACCACAGAATCAATAATACTATCTGCTATACCTACGTCCTGTGCTACTTCCATTCACAAAATTTAATAACAGCTAAATCAAGTGATCTAAGTTGTATCGCAATAAAACGAATAGACTAAAGATGAAATAAAAGTTTGGAAGTAATGACAAGCTCTTCGTAGACACATCATTCTCAGGTAGACACATCATTCTCAGGTAGACACATCATCTCTTATCTGAGAAAGATGTTTAATACATCGCCTGGTGACAAGTTGCAACACTAGCTGGGTAAAGTGGGCTGAATAAGCAGCAGATTTCTACACGATTTTTAGGATTCCGTACCTCAAAAGGAAAAAAGGAACCCTCATAGGATCACTTCGTTGTCCGTCTTACTGTCTGTCTGTCATTACCCTTTTTCTCAGGAACGCTTGAAGATATCAAGTTGACGTTAATATCAAATACGTAGGTCTACGGTCCATTGAAACTGTAATATATCAAGCTTCTATTTCAACGCAATCAAATAATACGTCCATTTATGTCGCATATTTTTGAAATTTGGTATGAAAGGATAAAACCGAAAATCGTTATTATTTAATATTATCGTCAAAAATCCTTACCTTAAGGATGTTAGGGGTAACTTTTTATGTAACGGAATCTTTGAACTTGATTTTAAATCACTTCAAACCGGTCGAATTAAATTTAAATTTTGCACACTTATCAAGGACCGATGACAATAGCGAATAACAATAAAAAAAACTTTATGTAGATAGCCGAACTAATAAGTAGAAAATTGTATCTAAATTCAATTGAATCTATTGTTCCTTATTAGTCATTTTGTATGTACCAAATAAATGATTATTCTATTCTATTCAAAAATAATTTTCAATAAATTTAAATTAAGAACAGCTTGATTATTAAAAATATGTATTATATTTTTTATTAATAATATATTTAATTATAAAAAAAGCGTGAGGTGCTTTTTAAGGTATGTTCAAAATGACTCGTTTTACCAATATCTGTCAATAATATATAAATAACTACTGACATCAAGCACCCCGCGAATTTTTAAATTTTTTGAAAATAATTTCTACTTTTTAGCTTTGTTATCTACAAAAGCGTGTTTTAATTTTTTTTAGACTATTTCTGATAAATTCCTAAACTAATCTTATTATGTCTTTTAATAACATAAATTATTATGTTAAAATTAATATAAATATTAATTTGCTTTACACTTTTTGATACAGCCTCAAAATTGCTATTTTCATAATAGTCTTGCTTTGAATAGTCAAAGCAAGACAATCTATGTCGTGTAATCTTCCCCCTTTCCATGATATGTACTGTGCGTGGTTCGACATGCGCTTGACCAATTTATTTCCTTCACCTTTTTATCAATCAATCAAATTATTTATTGCGAATATGGGTTAGTAACACGTGGTTAGTGATACAGTTTGCTTTCGTCCATAATCAGCGTTTATCACATGCAATTTTAGTCAGCCTTACAAGTAGTTACTTAGAAAAAACCAAATATAGATGTGTAAGGGTAAAGAAAAAAAAACATCATCATCATATCAGCCGTAGGACGTCCACTGTTGGACAAAGGCCTCTCTCATTGATCTCCAGGAACTGCGGTTGGAAGCGGCCTGCATCCAACGCCGACCTGCGGTTCTTACCAAGTCGTCTTCCCATCTTGTAGGTGGACGTCCTACGCTGCGCTTGCCGGTCCGTGGCCTCCATTCGATAACTTTCCGGCCCCATCGGCCATCTGTTCTGCGCGCTATATGGCCTGCCCATTGCTTCTTCAATGTGCTAATCCGTCGGGCTATGTCGGTGACTTGAGTTCTCCTAAGAAACTTATTCAGAGCGTGAATAGCTCACTATTTATAAAAAATAACTATAGTACGGTTATCCAAATGCTGCCAGCTATATTATATCAAAACAGCATTGTGCTATAGCTTATTCTACATTGAGAGCCGATGCGAAGTCATAAAGCCTCGATCTATACCTCAATGACGTCACGGCAGGTCACATCCTGTGACGTCATAACTCACGTCACACTGTCCCCGCCTCCTGGCCATACGATGAGTTATACACCTCATGCATTTGCATGGAAGCTATGCCAGTTTTGAAGGGGTGATAAATTAGGTGGATTTGCATGGAGATGTTTTGCAAATGGAGTTAAGATTTGAAATAGTATTTTATTTTTAGTGTTATCAGAACACATATGTACATAGATATAGCAGGTACAAAGAACTATATAAGTTTTCCTGTAGATGGAGCTAACGGCGTCGTAATTCTGAATCATCTCACTAATTTCGACCTAGACGTGAAATGGCCTGGTAGCACAGTTGGAAAGTGCATCCTCATATCAAGAGGAAGGTTGCGGATTCAAGTCCCGTCTAGGCTTGAAATTATTGAGATGAGTTAAGATTTGTTTTGTAAATAATTCTGCAAGCACAGCTATGTATCAGGAATGTGCAAATAGAATAAACAAATTTGATGATGTTAGAATGCAAGCATGTACCTAGTTGTAAAACATTTTACCTGTGTTGAAGTTGTAACTGCTTGTTAATTCATCATAACCATTTTTTTAGTTGCTTATTTTAATATAATTTATTTTGTGTTATTATTAGTATTCTAGGTTTATAGTATGTAGGTATGTTTTTAATTTTATATTGATGCACTGCCGTCATGTGATAAATTATAATCCTGTCCATACAAAGGTTGTATGGAAGAGGTCGCTTTTAGCGATAAGACCGCCCATTGTACTAAATCTATTTGTAAAAATTATGTTTTGTATTTCACTTTGGTGTACAATAAAGAGTTATCTTATCATATCTTACTTTATTAAGTCTGAGCCTAGCTAAACCGCTCCGGAGTATTTAAATATAACTAAATGTCAAGTTTCTCTACGGGATTGAATCAGAAATGAGGAGATACGTAGAAGAACTCAAGTCACCGACAAAGCCCGATGGATCAGCACGTTGAAGTGGCAATGGGCAGGCCATATAGCACGCAGAACAGATGGCTGATGGGGCCGGAAAGTTCTCGAATGGAGACCACGGACCGGCAACCGCAGCGTAGGACGTCCACCTATAAGATGGGAAGACGACTTGGTAAGAACCGCAGGTCGGCGTTGGATGCAGGCCGTTTCCAACCGCAGTTCCCGGGGATCAATGAGGAAGACCTTTGTCCAGCAGTGGACGTCCTGACGTCCGCATGATGATGATGATGAAAAGACAAGTATCTATTTTTTCCTTTAATAGATAGTTTTAACATTTTGTGGCACTGTAAGTTATTATCATAAACACTACAAAATCTTTTCAACTTAAGGGTGATATTTATTTAGCAACATTTTACTATATGGTTAGCCTTGGTTTATCAGTCACAACTATAGATTTAAAGCCGGCTTTAAAATAATAAACCAAATTAAAGGTGTTACTTATTTAACGATCCCTAAACGTATTTAGCGACTAAACATATTTAAATTTGAATACTCTCTAAATCATAGTTAGCCACTAAATATGTTTAGGCATCGTTGCGCAAGACGCGCTTAAAATATGTATTGCGTAAGCAAGCATGCGTAAGTAAGCATTATTTTGTTTCTTTTAGCGATCCTAGTAAATTAATTATAAATTGTCTCTTAGTACGTTTCTGCTGTTGATATTAACTTCATAGTGTTCTTATTAATATTATTAAATCCAGATCAAATAAACCAGTTTTCACGGTAAATTAGCTGGCACCACCTCTATTAAGATGCGATGAACCACATAATCCGAGGAGTAGAACGTCTTGCCAGTAACGAAGACAAATTAAGCTTAGATCTAAGAGTAGTACGGTAAACTATAGAGTATAAAGCCTACTCCATCTAAAATCATGTCTCAGGCACTAAAACGCCTCAGCTGCAGCTGCTACATGCCACCAGGCGTTATATAAATCATCTTTATAAGTCCTCAGTATAAAGCTTTTGAAGATGTGAAACGAGTAACCATGAACATTTGATTTTCAAGCTGAAATTCATGGACTAAGAAATGTCGTAGTACTAGCAGCCCGCGTAACATCGTACCAACATAGCCAGAAAGAGAGGATAACATACCAATTTTGCTTTTGTTTCTTTTTTTAACTTTTTACTCCTTTTTAGGGTTCCGTCCGGGAACTCAAGTCACCGACATAGCCCGACGGATTAGCACGTTGAAGTGGCAATGGGCAGGCCATATAGCGCGCAGAACAGATGGCCGATGGGGCCGAAAGGTTCTCGAGTGGAGGCCACGGACCGGCAAGCGCAGCGTAGGACGTCCACCCACAAGATGGGCAGACGACTTGGTAAGAACCGCAGGTCGGCGTTGGATGCAGGCCGCTTCCAACCGCAGTTCCTGGAGATCAATGAGGGAGGCCTTTGTCCAGCAGTGGACGTCCTACGGCTGATATGATGATGATGATGAGGTCGATGGTTCCTATTAGGTGTATAAAAATGAAGATCCAGAGTCAACACGATAAAAAGATATGGGCAAATTTAGATTTACAACTTATTTATTTTTGGAATTTTCCCTTTACTTGCGCTGTAAGACCTAGCTTTGAATCAAAATTGTCAATTTTTGAGTCAACCGGATGTACCTACCTTATAGGTTTTGGGTCGGGAACCTATGTGGTAGTTCCCGTTGACCTAGAATCACGAAATTTGGCAAAAGCAATGTAGAAATTTGGCTAAAAGAAGCACAAATAAAGGAAAAATTCCAAAATATAAAAAAGTCAAAAATTAAAGGGTGTACATAGTTGACGCCAATTAAGATAGTCCTCTGAGTTGTATGGGCGCTTATACAATTTAGAGGACTAGCGTAATCGGCACTAACCTCAAATAAGGTAAATAAATAATATTGTGCTTTTGAATAAAAACATATTTAATTGGGGCTCCCATACAACAGACATGTTTTTTTTTTGCAGTTTTTATAAATAATGGTACGGAACCCTTCGTGCGCGAATCCGACTCGCACTTGGCCGGTTTGTTGAAGGTGTGATTTGGTATAGTTAAAGTTTCTATGGAGAAAGAGGGGCGAATTCATACTAATAATATAAATGCGAAAGTTACTCTGTTTGTATGTTATGTTTTCACGACTAAACGGCTGAACGGATCATAATGATATTTAGCAAAGCGATAGATTTTATCCTGGAAGACAAAGGCTATCTTTTGTCTCAAAAAATAATCTTTAAGAGGGTGAATTAGGGATTGAAAGTTTGTATGGGCATAATTCCTCAAGTTAGGGATCTCTAAATTAGTATACCATCTATCTTGTATACACCCTGCATATATAGATTGTGACCGGGATTGGGACAGAGGCTACTTTTTAACCAACTGCGCAGGATGGTAATGTTTTACGACGCGTGCGAAGCCGCGGGTGGGTCAGCTAGTGCAAAAATAAAGCATAATAAATGAATTACGGTCACTGTGCACTAACTTGTCAGTGTTCTTACTCACACAGGAGTATGAATTGTGCTCTTGTCTCTGCGCTATAGTATATCTATATTACTCCTTGGCGTACCTGCTCTGAAGTACTTGGATTACTGGCTAAGACATTAATAGAGATTATTCATACGAGTAAATTATGCCAGAAAACGTGTGGGCGGAAAACAGAGCTTAATTACTTAGTTCGTTCTTAGACACTGGTATTAACTAGGACATCTTTTACTTTTTGCTAAGACAATGTATGAAGTTTATTTTAAACGTATTTTCGAGTTCAGACTTTAAGATAAACGCAGAAAATGTGGCGCTTCCTCTTATCTCAAAGAAACTAGGTCATCTTATCGTACTTTTGTTTGCTGTTTTTCGGGAAATTTAAACTCTAGAATTACCGTTATGAAGAAAGACGTCGTAATTACTACTTATTGCTCAGAAAATTTAATGTATGAGCTAAATAATTAGGTCGGCATTTTTATATCTCGGGAGTATTAAATTAATTTTAGGGATGTAATTTTATTTTCGTATTAGTGCCTGCGTGCTTATCTATTATGTATAAATGATTGTTTCTAAAAGATATCTGTCTTTATAATGTGCTTTGCAGTGGGTATTTAGATAAGCAAACACGGAAGGCACAATCAATATCATGTAGATATGCTTTATAACGAGATTCCCCAAATCAGCGCCATCTATTGAAATATCTTTTGTATCCATATTAGTTCTACTAAATGCCGTACAGTGGCGCCACTGAGTCGGTTCTTGGTCGGAAAGGTTGGTCTAGAGAGTTCAGCAAAGTTAGCATAGATGGCGTTGCAGCGATCGTTGCATGAAATTATCAAATCTCAAACATTAGGTTGATTAATACGACATACTCAATGCTATTGGTAAACATTCGTCCTTATTATTAATTATTATATTATAGATCTGTTTTTCCTGATACAAAGCTCATATGGTTAAGTTCAACGTTGTACATGTCCCTTAGGTCTATATATTAAAATAAAATTAATTTTAATAATAAAATGCTAGGTTAAGGGCCGTCTAATAATTACGCGAGGTGGGAGGTGGTGGGAGGGGTTCTAGCCGAATCTCGCCCAATCTCACGAGGGGGAGGGGTGGAGGGGAGCCGCGGCTAATATCACGTAATTTTTATTTTATCAGTGTACCTAAATCTAGATTACGACAGAAGTAATCTTGAAATAATGAAGCCAATTTTGTTTTTTTTTAATAAGTCCAACGCATTTACCCTATGACTACTAATTTTGTGACATGTGACATAAAGCGAGAGTAGGGGGGGGGGGGGGAGTCAAAACAAATCTCGCGACACTCTCCAGGGGTGGAGGGGTGGGGGGGGGGGATACTATTTACTGGCTCTATAGAGGCCACGGCATGCGATAGCAATCGGTAAAACATAGGTGCAACTGCATTATTAGCGAACCACACCACAATTATAATTTGATGATTACATATCTAACAAGCTTTCGCTGGAAGTACACGACTGAGTGCGTGTTGGCACTTTTTGTTACGTACTTAATAGTTTTACACTGTTGTTTATATAATCAGCGTAGAATTTTTCATCATCATCATAACTTCATCATCATCATAACTGCTATAGGACGTCCACTGCTGAACAACGCTTCCCATAGAGTAGGTATTGAAGCGTTTGTAAAATTATTTTATACTAGCTGACAAATCCGCAGCTTCGCACGCCTAGTTTTTCAATAAAAACATTACCCTTCTTCTGCGCAGTTGAGCCTGTGCCACCCGGAGATAGTGTAGCTTCCCAACAGTGAAAGAATATTTTAAATTAGTCCAGTAGTTTCGGAGCCTATTCAATACAAACAAACAAAAAAATAAAAAAAAATTGTAATATTAGTATAGATTGTTATTATCAACATTTTGCGACGGAAAAAACTAACTAAATGACAAATACAGCAACAAAAGTTTAAAAAAATAAAAATGTAGTAAAATTGTGTAGTATTTAATTGTTCTTATTCTAATAGATATTGCGGTTTTTCAGACTAAGATTTTAGCTTATTTCCAATGGTGTTTACCATTATTATTTCCAATACCTAATAGTTGTCTATGTATCAATATAACCTTATTATTTATTTGCAAAATATATATACATAAGTTTTTAGCCGGGTATTTTGTGCGACGTTATGGCGACGATATCTATACCTAGTCAGGTCATAAATTCTGTCACATGTTTAATATAAAATAATTGAAACAAGTTTATTCATTATGTAACCATTTATATACCAAAATGAACTTAACCAAACATAGATTCTTATGACAAAGTTTATTCAAAATGACCTCCGTGATTTTGAATACAGGCCTTCAATCTGCGCGGCCAGTCGTCTATCGCAGCACGAACGAGGTCCATGTCAATATCGGCGGCTGCCTTAATCAAGGATGTCTTGAGTGACTCCAAATTGGGATGAGGTTTTGAGCACGCCTTTTCCTCCAAGTGTTGCCATATCTTGTAACTAACGGATTCAAATCTGGACTGGAGGAGGGCCAGTCTTCGTGCCGGATGAAGTCGATTTCACGCGCCGCCAGCCAGTCTTGTGTACTCTTCGCTCTATGAGCTAGCGCCGAATCTTGTTGGAATACCCAGTGCCTGTTATTGAACATGGTATGGGAAAGAAGTTCCACAAGGTTCGTCAGGACTGTATTTTGATACACAACTGCATTCGTTTTTACACCTTTCTCACAAAAATGTACCTCTGTTAAGCCCCAATAAGAAACTCCCAACCATACCATGAGCGAGGATGGAAAATGACCTCGTTGGACACGCGGAATACGGTTGCTCGCTTCTTCACTACTGTGTGCGTACACCTTATCATTTTGTTTATTGTAGCTCTCTTCTACGGTAAAAAATTTTTCATCCGAAAAAAGAATTTCCCGATTTTTTTTTCCCGCGTACCGCTTCAACAAAGCGCGGCATCTCTTCAGTCTCAGGTCCATTAGACGAGCATTTAAACGTTGTCCTGTTTTTCTTTGATATGCCCGAAGCCCTAAGTCTTCATTTAACACCCTTTTCACCGTGGTTCTGCTTAACCCCATCTGAAGGGCCAACAGTTTCTGCTTACGTTTGGGATTTCTTTGAATTCGCGCCTTTATCACTGCTTTTATCACTGCTGGAGTCCTAACAGACCGAGGGCGACCACTTCTTGACCTGTCATCTACACTAGAGTCTTCATTGTATCGTTTGATGGTGCGATAAATAAATCTTTTGGTTATATTAAAATTTTTCAGTATGTCAAAAATTTTAATTGGCGCGTAACCACAACGATGGAACGCAATAACTGCAACACAGTCTTCTTTAAGCGTCCACTCCATATTAAAAAATGAGTAAAATTCTAAAAAGTATACATTTTTATTTTCATGAACAATTCGAAATTCGAATTCTATAAACTTTTTTGTGGCCAGCATTCTAAAAGAAATGTTTTTACTGTGTGATAATACTTATGACCTGACTAAGTATATATAAAACAAAGTCGGGTTAGTTACACCATATTCTTCTTCTTAGCATGTCAAGGGTTCTACGTTTTCATTTATACTATGTTGGACAGATGTTTGGCCACAATAATAGCATTAGGCGAGGCGGTTATTAGGTCCTCCGTCGTGCTGGTGTTCGGACACAAAGGGCAAATTAGCAAGTGCTGCATTGACTGCGCGGGATCACCACAGTCGCACTGCGTTAAGTTAGAGTACCTGAATCCCCATTTGCACATATTCAGTCTGCAGTGGCCGATCTGAGTGCGGAGCGTGTTTAAGGACTTCCAGACTGGTCACGGCAGATCGTGCCCGGGTGGTAACTGTTCCTGTGGGGTGATACAATCAGGCGGTGGGGGGTTACACCATCTAAAACACAAGAACGGCTGGACCGATTTCGATGATCCTTGAATGGATTTGTCTCTGCCCCGAACAGCAGAATATCTATACAAATACAGGAAAAATACAAGTTAAAAAAATATGAAGATAATTCATTTTCTCACGCAGTTAATGATGGTCGATTGACGTTTGCAGCCCGCGTTATATGCATGTCAAGGCGGTACGAAGTTCGCCGGGTCAAGTACATTTTTATATATATTTCAACTTTCTATATTCGATTGAATATTTTATTTATTTATTTATTATTTTGTTTATAGACGAGTAGAATTATTGCTAGGTCTACATCCCATAGTGATGAATATTCACTTTTGTGGAATGTCTTAATATTTATGTATTTAATTATTATGGATTAACCAATTACACTAATTAATTTAAAAGAATTCAAAACATCTTATTAATTTAGTATTAAATATGTTCTGTTATTTTAAAGGAAATATGTAGGTACCTATGCCACGGTTAACGTGAGTTTTCAGTGTTCAATTTCATTTGGCTAGGGAACTCTAAAAATCTAATTACACAGATAAGCCCGTTTCATAACATTGTCGCCACGTGCTCATGAAAAGCCCTGTTCGGGCTAGACCTGGGAACCGGATTACGAAGTAATTTCATTTTAAGATTGCATTCATCTTTCTCTTTTCCTTGAAAGAACTTGAAAGCTTTCTGGGAGCTTATTGAACTTTATGGATTCTACAAATTTATAATAATAGATGATATTATACTTGGAAAACGTTTCAATAGAATGCGTAAAAATGTACATTCCGTTTTTTAAATTTTTTATCACTTCGAATTTTTAGATATCAGATTTTCAGATTTATTTATTTCACTTTAATTATAAAACTGGTTGTTACAAGCATGTCAATTTTTACAATAAAAATACACAATAATAATTAAATTTAAATAATATAATTATATAATGAATAAGCTCAGAGTCTTGGTAAGAACCGCAGGTCGGCGTTGGATGCAGGCCGCTTCCAACCGCAGTTCCTGGAGATCAATGAGGGAGGCCTTTGTCCAGCAGTGGACGTCGTTACGGCTGATATGATGATGATGAATATAATTAAAAATCATGTCAACTAAAAATTATAATGATAATACCTATAATTATAAATAATGTCATAACAAAATATTACAAACAAAACAGATAGGTAGGTAGATCGATTTACAGATACTTACATACGAGTAAAACAAACGAGTTTTACATACAATAATGTTTAAAAGTTGCACTTATATACCACTAAGGTTTGTAGGGATAATGCTATCTTAATAAGAGTCTACATCAGAACTGAAGCTCAGGAGAGCTCAGTCTATATAATACACTTACTATATACTTAGCTTAAAATAATACATGATTGGAACCAGGTAAATAAATAAATATATTATAATTGGTACAGCTCTAAATTAATTAAGAAATGTGAGAAATGTAAGATAAGAAATGTAAGTTTAAATTTTATGTTTTTAACGTAATTGTATCAGTTAAGTCAGTTGGTAGTTCATTAATTAACCGGGGAACTAAGTAGTTAGCCGACCTCTCGCCGTATGCATTGTTACTACTACACTACTACTTGTTACACTTAGAAAGTAATTAATGATACTCACATAATTATCTATGCTATTTATTTTTTAAGTATGTACACTCATGTAAAATACTTTCTTGTAAACTGTTGAAAAACCATAGCTCTTAGGTTTCGTTCCTATAAAGATTTATTTAAACCTAGTAGCCCTACACAATTGTCGAAATTCGATGGTAGTTCATTAATATGATTTTCTAGTGTAATAATAGGTCTTAACCTATAAAATTGCCGTTCTTCAGTACTGGTCCTTTCAAATAGAAAAAAGTTTGGAATGGCTATGTATTCTAAATTCAAATTAATTTTGTTTTAAAAACATGACATTCTTTTTACAAACTTAGTCTTTTGTTTATTGATTAGCGTTGTATTTTCATTAAATCTGAACATTTTTCGTCATAATGGATACTTTAAAAATTCGTGTAATTGTGGAATATGAGTTCCGTCGTGGCACCAACGCGACACAAACGACACGTAACATCAAAAACGTTTACGGAGAGAACTGTACAAACGAACGCACAACCCGTTATTGGTTTTCCCGGTTCCGTTCTGGAAATTTCGACTTGAAAAATAAAGCTCGTGGTCGTCCAGAGACTTTGGTCAACAATGATGAATTAAAGGCGATTGTGGAAGCTGACGAAACTCAATCTACAGCTGAGCTAGCAGCAGCTTTTGATGTTAGCATCAAAACAATTTTGATCCATTTGCGACAAATGGGCAAGGTAAAAAAACTTGATAGATGGGTGCCCTACGAACTTCACGATCGCCAGCGCAACGTACCTGCCTCGCGCTGCTCAATAGGCAAAGAAATGAAGGAATTTTGAACCGAATTGTTACGTGCGATGAAAAATGGATTCTGTTCGACAATCGAAAGCGCTCAGCAAGTTGGTTCGATCCTGGTTCAGCACCAAAGCAATGCCCTAAACCACAAATGATCCCTAAAAATGTGATGGTCACTGGTTGGTGGTCTAGTGCAGGTTTGATTCACCACAGCTTTTTACATAACAGCATGAGATTACTGCAGATGTGTACTGTGAAGAACTGGAGACAATGATGGAGAAGCTTGCACATCGGCAACCAGCTTTGGTCAATCGGTCGTCCCCACTGCTCCTTCACGACAACGCGCGACCCCATACTGCACAACAGACAGTCTCCAAGCTGCAAGAGCTGGGGTTGGAAGTTCTCCTTTATCCGCCATACTCACCAGACCTTGCACCCACCGACTATTACTTTTTCCAAAATTTAGACAACTTTTTAGTAGGTAAAACTTCAATTCCCGAGAGGCAGTACAAAATGCCTTTGAAGAGTTTGTTGCCTCCCGTCCAGCTGATTTTTATAAGAATAAGAATAATTTATGTGCCAGAACTTAAAAAACAGTTGTACATAAGTTCTAAGTTTTTAAATAATAAACATACGATTTGTTGCGGGTAGATTTGTATTACGTACTAAAACCATTACCTTCCGCGCTAGTTGTAAACTGTGTTACGGCAAGGTAAGATCCTCGTCCCATACAAATAAGGTTCAGATTACTAATGTGATTGCGGTCAGAGCAATAGAGCCGAGCAAGTCAGTTCTAATGACTCAGCTCTAATGAAACAGTATGATATATTTTAATCAATAATTATAAAAAGACAAAAGTTTTATGACAATAACAAAAAAGACAAGTTTAGTTATGAAAAACTACTTTTATGAAACGTAGTAAAAAGAAAAGATAAATGTTATTAAAACAAAATCTGTACTGATCATGCTATGTGAAATAGAATAAAATTATAAGTAAACCCAGGTATAATAAATATTATTACAACAACCTACCTGGGTAAGTAGTTGCAAAATCACTCACTTTAAGAGCTACATACATATATAGTTTTACATTATTAAATAGAATAGATATACATAGAATAGATATTCCACAGATAGTAAAAAGAGGTTCTATACTCAACAGTAGGAAAAAACGGGCTGAGATGACGATGCTAATAAATATATACATATAAATAGGTGATTAGTTTTTACTTTGTTATTTGTATATAGTTTTCAGTTTTTTCATAGTCAAAGCTACGCAAGAACTCTTCTAGTTTCTTTCCACAAAGGTATTTAGTATTATTATTTAGAAAAAATCTATTTGTTGATGCGATTATATAAAAGTGGTGCAAGGAAGTAGGCAAAGCTCTGTGCAAAAGTAGTTTTGCATGCAGGCACTTGAAATATTTGATGGAGCCTTCTTTTATTAGATGTATCAGAGCAGATTCGTTTAGCATGTTGTCTTAGGATAATAGTTTTAATATAAAGCTGACGTACAGTAAGGGCCAACGATTCTTTGTAAAGGTTTGTTGTGGGGTACTTAAATGGTTTATAATTTAGTACTTTTAATATACAGCGCTGAGTACGTTCTAGTGTAATAAGAGTCGTTTTTCTAGCATATCCCAAAGCCGGTATACCATAGTTTATTATGGATTGGCATAACGTTAGATAAACAACTTTATTTGTCTTATGATCTCGTAGATGTCTTACCCTCTTGAAGACAGGTATGAGTTTGCGGATGCGGGACTTTAGGGTATCAATATGGGTTTTCCAATTTAGGTTTTTATCAATCATTACACCGAAGTACTTGTAGTTGTCTGTGGTAGAAATATTGTAACATTCACAGCTATTTTCATCAATATTTGTACAAGTATGAGCTTTAATAGTGAAATCTGAACTCGGTTGTTTGTTATTGTAAATAGAGAAAGTGATATATTTGGTTTTATTTAAATTAAGTGTAAGTAGATTATTGTTAAGCCAATTCATAACAACACGCATTCCCTTTTAAGCTGCGAGTCGTACGTCCTCCCATGTTGATCCTCTAAAAACAATTACAGTGTCATCGGCATTTTTGCTTTGGGTAAATTGGTACTACATAGGCTGTGTGTGTATGTAAATCAAGAAAAGCGTTGGTCCGAGCACAGAACCTTGCGGAACCCCAAAAGCAACTGGTCGCCCACAACTCAGCTCATGTCCCACCCTTACAGTCTGTGTTCTATCGCAAAGATAGTTTTTAAAAAAGTTTAGTGGTAAACCTCGGATTCCCACAGACTCTTATCTTGCGTAATAGTAGGGGAACAGAAACAGTATCGAAAGCTTTGGTCAAGTCAAGAAAAATTCCAGCACTCTTTTGTTTAGTATCTAGACAACCAGCAACATGAGACACAAGGCCATTGATTGCATCCACGGTAGATATTTTTTCTCTAAAACCATACTGGTTTTTAGATAAGAGGTGGTACTTTTCAAGAAAACTTACAAGCTGACGGTTTATAACTTTCTCCAGAATCTTGGCCAACGTAGGTAGAAGAGATATTGGACGATAGTTTGTGATACTGCCTCTGTCCCCCAATTTGAAAACTGGAATCACTATCGAGTCTTTTAATAGTTTAGGGAATACCCCAGCCGATAAACAAAGGTTACATAGATGAGTTATTGGTATATCCAAAATGTGAATGCATTTTTTAATGAATATGGATGATATTCCATCCCAGCCAGAAAAAGATGTACTTTTTAGGGATGCTACTATTTTGTTGATTTCAGTTATGTCTGTCTCTAGGAGCACAAATGAGTTTGAAACAATATTATCGGGTTTAAAGGTTTGAGCCAGAGTTTCTTCTCTTTCATCAGTCTTTTGCAAAATACTTTCAGCAAGATTACACCCTACGTTAACAAAAAAGTCATTAATATGGTCAATCGATTCTTGCGGTGATTTTTAAGTTGTAGAAGATTACTTGGTATCTGTGAGTTAATAACATTAAGACCACAAACCCGTTTAATAACTTTCCATGTCTTTTTAATGTCCTTATTATTATTTAGTCATTCAGTTCTATCATATTCATGCTTAAGGCTATGGAGTATGTTGTTGCAGTGATTTCTGTAGCGCTTGTAAGATATTTCCAGCTTTACTTCTTTGGGTGATTTTTTATGACGCTTATGCAGCGTATCACGGAATCTCATGCACCTTAGAATCCCAGGAGTGATCCAGGGTTGATAAGTGTATTTTCGATTTGACATTGAGTAGGTTTGGGTGCAGTTCTTAATTACGTTAAGTATTTATAAATGACTCAGTGGCATTATTAGGGTCTTTAATGCTAAAAAGATCATTCCAATTTACCTCAGCTAAAAGCTTGTAGACTTGTTGATAGTTTATTCTACTAACGGTTTTTTGCGATATGTTTGGGCTCTTGTTTTTAGAAGATGGTATAGCAAGATAGACACAGCTGTGGTCAGTTACTGATGAGCCACAAACCGCAGACAGAACCTTAGTCTTTGATTTCACGAAGCAATGATCTAAACATTTTGCTACACGTGTAGGAATTAAGTGGCTAGGTATTAGACCATGTGTTGCGAGCAAATCCAGGTATTCATCTGACTTGGGATCACAGTTATTACAAGCTATGTCTATATTCATATCACCAAGCATATAAATATTAGGTATGCCCTTTAAATTTATGAGAAGATTGTCCAAAGAGGAAAGGAAGTTCGCAATAGATTCAAATGAGGGAGATCTATATACACAAATAAAAGCTAAATCATTTCCGAACTTCACCACAAGGCTGTCAGCATCATTAATGGTAGGTTCATAAACATGAACATCTGCAAGACTATTGTGGACGTATACAACTACCCCACTATTTTTGTTAATGTGTTTAGAAGTTTGATAAGAGTTATACTGATTCATGGAAGGTATATTACCACAATTTTGCAGCCAACATTCAGTCAAAATTATAAGATCAAATTGAATATTACATCGAGTTAAGAATACATGTAAATCATCAAAATTCTTATTAACACTCCGAATATTCTGTGTTATTAACCTTTATGGAGCAATCAGAATTTGTTAAAGTATGAAAAGCACTAGGATCAACAACCGAGACCGAATCACCAGCGCTGATCTCTTGATCAACGCTAGTGGCAACGACCTCAAGATCACTAACCATTGTCATTAATATCACTTTTTTTCGTACAAAACTGTGTACTTGGTTTATGGGTGATGTTTATGATTTTGGTTGAAGAGCGATCAAGGGTTTTGTTCCTACATATTTCAACTATTAAATGACCGAAAATGTAGATAAATATATATGTATAATAATAAATACGACAATAATAATAACATATACAATAAAAACTATATGCGTAGAATAAACTTATTTTAGTTGTATTAATGAGTAGTGTTATGTCTACACCAGGTATACTACATAGCATGATTACAAAATGAAGAACCCAAAATTGGGCTGTTAAAAAAGACGGTTTATAAATTGAGTTGGAATGAAAATAGGCTAGCTTTAACAGGTGCCACAATAAGTAAATCAGTCACAAAGAGCGCAATAAGGCAACTTGTTGTAGTGATTTCACCAATACAGCAGCCTGTCCATCTTTTTTGCGGAGCAGCACGTTACCACGAGATATCCAGCAGTATTTATAGAGTCCAGTTTTAACAAGATCGTGCGCCTCTGCATATATATTTTTAGTCAATGTAGTAATAGCTTGAGACACGTATACTCTTGATCTGTCTCCTTTTACTCCCAGGTCGTCTGCGGTGAGCTTGCTATTGTTCTCTCTTTTGTTATATTTTTTAACAGCTGTTAAAAGCTCCTCCCTCTGTTTATCATCCTTGAATTCAATCACAATTGGGGAATTGCCGTTCTTCCCTTTTCTGTACATTTGTAGAGAGACGGCCGCGAATTTGATGTTAAGTGTATTATACAATATATTGCATATTTCTTTTATGTTTTCCTTGTCATGTTTTGGAACATTTCTTATTTCCACTGTATTTTTCTTTTGAAGCTTTTGGACCTCATGTAGCTGATATTCAAGGTCATTGACACGTACTATTGCCTCAGCGTGGTTAGCTATTTTCTCTTTAGCTTCCTTTAGGTCAGTGGCGTTACTTTGTAGTAATTGGATAATTTGAGCATTTGATTGGAGAATTTGCACGTTCTGCTGTTTCATCTCGGCAACTTCGGCGTTCAGCATATTCTTGAAGGACTGCATTAAAGAGTCTTTCAAATCCATAACAAGGTTGAGATCCGGATTTTTTCGCTTTCTTAGGTTAGTGTTTCTAAATAAATCGTTTAGTTCATGGTCAGTACTAAGATTTGGTTGTGAGGAAAACATAACCGACTGACCAGAATCCGGTGTACGTTGCATCATAATTTGTCTGTATTTTTTGGCTATACTACACAATAAGTTGAACTTGTGCAGTGAGTAGTAGAAAGAATAGGATAGTATAATATCTTGCCTTTTACTTTTATGAGCGGGGAGCGCCGCCAGATTGTCACTGCGTTATTGGAATTATGTGACGAAAGAAGCCCACTTCAATAGTCAACTTTATTATCAACCGCACAAAGAACACAATTGAGTGATTTTATTTTAACTTTTTATGGACGATTTAAACACACGTCTTGCCTTCTTAGTGACTTGGACGAGAAAGCTGATTTTTACAAGAAGGGCATCAATAAACTGCCAATGCATGGGTGATTACTTTGCATAACAGAAATAAAAATGTTTAAAAAAATAAGTACTTTCACTTATTCCATACATAACGGCAATTTCATAGGTAAAGACTTAATATTAGCTTTTGTCCCTACTTTTCCTTATCAATTTTAACAATGCTAAACCTAGTAGACCTATACAGCTGTCGAAATTCGACGGTAATTCATAATATTAATATTATTTTTTAGCGTAATTTTAGCTTTTGCCCCTACTTTTCCATATCAACTTAAACAATGCCAAATCTCACACTTCACGCGTGCAATATGCTTAAAAAGTGGTACAAACTTTTCTCTTCATGATATAAGAATATAATATACTAGTCGACCAATCCGCAGCTTTGCACGCGTAGTTTTTCAATAAAAACATTACCCTCCTTCTGTGCAGTTAGGTAAAAAGTAGCCCATGTCATCCGGGGATAATGTAGCTTTCCAACAGTGAAAGGATTTTTTGAATCGGTCCAGTAGTTTTTGAGTTTATTCATTACAAACATTCACACAAAAATACAAATCTTTCCTCTTTATAATATTAGTACCTATAGATTAAATAGTATAACCTCGTTTCGTCATGACATGCCTACATAGTACTCATGTCATTTTCAAGATAAATAATAGGGGGTTCTGACATTAGGGTACCATGTATCCTGGGTATGAGGACGTTTATGTATCATGGTACTAGAACAAACCCGGAACAAATCTTTGGCGATCTCGGTAATATTTGTCCGTAATTTGATCTTCATTAAAAACACGCAAAGATCGCAGAGCTTTTCAGAGCGATGGTTCAAATCTTAGATGTACGTAATGATTAAGGCAATATAATTTTTACAGGCACTGCTTAACATTAAGTTAAGCGTTCAAGCCGGGTTTTCAGTCTATGAATAAAATGAATAAATTAATGAAAACACTTTATTGTACACATTAAAAAAATAAATATTACAGACAAAATAGAAAACTCAAAGCAAATAGCACAATGGGCGGTCTTATCGATTTGAAGCGATTTCTTCCAGACAACCTTTGGATGGAGAGGATTTAGTAATAGATAGACAGTTAGATACATATCTTTATTGCACACAATTAAAATATAAACAAACAACAAATAATAATGTATAAATCATCATAGTTTTAATCGTTGCATGCCCATCCTGCCCTACCACCTGCACGTTGGGGCAACTGACGACCTGCTCCGACGCTGCCATGAACGTGGCGGCGTACTGGTCAAAACGACTATAGTATTGAGACATCGACACGAAAGAAGAAGACATCATAGTAAAAATCCTTATCGCTAAAAGGGATTACTTCCCGGCAACCGTTTTATGAACAGAATCTATGTGAACAAAGTATATTACTACTGTACTATACTATAGTGTATGTACATTGGCTTTTGAACAACGAGAAAGCTGGGTTATTCTTCCACCGACAAACTTTATCAAAGCCGCGGCGGAATTAAGCAATTACATGCAAGTCTTGAAACTTCACAGGAAAATAAGGAAAACACAAAACACTAAACATAGTTTTATTTCACGAATTTGCAATTCAATTGGTCTGGCTGTTTTATGCTTTAGTCTTCAGAGCCTTTTTTCAAAATGGCGCTCATTAATAGTTGGGTAAGTGTGTAGGTATTTATACGCTATTAGTCTTATCGTTTTTGAAAGTATTTAGTGTAGCTATTTAGTGCGATGGAGCGCAGCATTCTCGGATTCAAGCATATTGACCGCATACGCAACACCGAGCCGCGCTCTCGAACACAAATCGTATATGTAGCTAAGAAAGCCGCCAAACTCAACTGGAACTGGGCTGGTCATTTATGCCGTATGTCGAATGATCAGTGGGCTAAGCTCACCACTGAGTGGAACTCCGATACAGCCCGAAGACGTCGTGGCAGACCAAAGAAGAGATAGAGGGATGAGGTCACTAATTTCCGAGCGGACTGGACCACCTTAGCGCTTGAAAAAAGTGTCTGTGAAAGAATGGGAGGGAGGCCTTAGCCCAGCCAGCAATGGGACACAGTGGGCTGATAAAAATAATAATAAAGAGTAGCATACATATTATAGCAACTCAAACAGTTGCACTATTAGGTTGCACTAAAGGCTCTTAGATACAGTCAGAAGAAAATAAATAGTTAATGTAAGTGTTCTTGTCAAGAAAATTGGTATCAAGAATAAGTCTGCAAACCAACTCACAAAATATATAAAAAGGAAAATATATATAGTTAAGCACTTATAATTTATAATTTTACACTATTTAACAGCTAACACTTATGCATATATATCAGTTAAATATATCTGTTCAAGAAAATCACGATAAGTCGATGTATTAAAACTATTGATTTATACTATAACTAGTATTATTATTTGTATTGTAATTTTATACTATTTTCGTTATGCACCTGTAATTAAATTATAGTTACTTTAGTGATCGAGCGAAGCGAAATCTCTAAGTCTATCTCTAAGGCACTATTTTGGTGTGACTAAATGAGGTAAAAATGTTGGGGGGTTGTTGAAATAACGGGGTTCAAGAGGGGTAAAAAAATGAAAATGAGGCTATTGGGCCTGAAGGGACGTCAAATGAAAGGTATTTATGGGTACATTTCAACCCTATTTTTATTTTTAGTTTAATACTTGTACATTTTGAGTTATTAGCCAAAAAAAAAATTTAATAAAATGTGTGTGACACAAATGTAGGTAAAAGTCTGACATCCAGAATAACATTTTGTAATAATTAGCATTTTGTACACCAAAAGAAATGAACCAAAATACATGACCTCCCGCTACCTGTAATTTAAATAAAACTGTAGGTCAAGTGTGTTGGTTATTTACTTCGTGGCTCTATTTTGATAGTCAACGATTTTGAAAAATAATATTTTTATTTTTATAGAAGACTCGCGAGACCTCAGTTCGGGGCGAACCACTAGTTTATTAAAACTGGGTAGGTAGTATAATAACATTTTACACTCGGAAGAGTACTTTATGACTGGACACTTTAGTATTTTTTTTGTATAGAAATAAGATCTGTATCATACCACATTTACTATGAATAAAATGGTTTCAATGGTCTACGCTATGTACGTACGTACGTAGCTACGCAACAGCTTCTCACCCCAATCTACATAACAACTGCTTCTATAAACTCAGCCTATGGGTGTTCGCAAATACCAAAGGGCCTAGCATGAAGAATTTATGATATCTAGACTATAGTAAATGTAAATTTCTAAGCCTACGACATCAATGCTTATTCATCATCATCATATCAGCCGTAGGACGTCCACTGCTGGACAAAGACCTCCCTCATTGATCTTCAGGAACTGCGGTTGGAAGCGGACTGCATCCAACGCCGACCTGCGGTTCTTACCAAGTCGTCTGCCCATCTTGTAGGTGGACGTCCTACGCTGCGCTTGCCGGTCCGTGGCCTCCACTCGAGAACCTTCCGGCCCCATCGACCACCTGTTCTGCGCGCTATATGGCCTGCCCATTGCCACTTCAACGTGCTAATCCGTCGGGCTATGTCGGTGACTTGAGTTCTCCTACGTATCTCCTCATTTCTGATTCGATCCTGTAGAGAAACCCCGAGCATAGCCCTCTCCATAACTCGTTGAGCGACTCTGAGCTTATTGCATGACTTAAATGCTAGTGGTTTTATCTAATAATGTGTTAATCTCTATCGTCTCGCTTGAGTAACGTGAATTATGCCTGTATGTATCATCAAAGAATCATTACGCAATAAGTTTAAATAAATAAATATTATGACATTCTCTTGTCAATAAATTTATGAAAATTTTATGTATACTGTAAATACGTACTTAAAATATATAGAAAAACACCCAGACCCGAAACAAATATATGTAAATCATGCAAACATTTGTTCCGCGATGGGAATTAAACCCGCTATCTCCTGCGTCTCAGCCAACTATTCGTCCACTGCACCACGGAGGTCGTCAAGAAATAAAGATAAACTCTCTGTTGCCTCTTGTATACTCCATAAAGTTAGTAAATCGTTTAAAGGGCAAGGTGTACGCTTTTATAACAAACTCCCAAGTGATGTACAAAAATTGACAATTAACAAATTTAAGAACGTAATTAAACAACATTTATATAAAAAAATCTACTATAAAATATCGGATTATTTAGATGATAAAAAAGTTTGGGATTGAAATGAGTTTAATGAATAAACGATTTTGAATTTGTATCTAAATAATATAAATAAATAAATTAAATAAAATAAGTCTTTATTACTGCTCTTAACCTAGGTACATTATGCTATCGGCAAACACTTTAAATTGTTTTTTCATTTGTAACAGCTTGTCCTTCGACAAAGGCCTCCTCTAAGGTTTTCCACTTTATCCTGTCTCTGGCTGTTCTCGTCCATTCTGGACCGGCTATTTTCTTCAGGTCATCTTCTCAACGTCTTGTTTGTCTATCTCTGTGTCTAGGGTACCATTCTGTTATTAATTTGGTCCATTTCTCTTTTCTTTCTCTAAGAATATGTCCTGTCCATTGCCATTTAAACTTTTTACACACGATTTTTACATATCATTGCATTGTATCTAAATATTTTAATATAAAAAATATTATCAATTAAACTTTTTGTTCTACACATTAGAGGTGAAGAACAAGTATGTAATACTAGCTAAATACGTTGCTGGTTAGACACTAGTATACAATATTGACGTAACAGTATACATCATCATCATCAGCCCACATTAGTCCACAGCTGGACATAGGCCTCTCCCACGCGCCACTGAGCCCGGTCTTCGGCTCTTCTCATCCAATTTCAGTATACGAAAATTCATAACACCCAGAGATGAGGTAACAAACTCGTCAAAAATTTTTGACGACCTCCGTGGCGCATTAGGCGAATAGCAAGCTGAGACGCGCCATTCGCGCTGCGGAACAAAAGTTTACATCATCTACAGGTATTTGTTCCAGATCTGGATGTTTTTCTATACATTATATAGGTATATATGTATTTACAAAAATAACGTATATAAGTAATCTATCAGTTATCTGGTTCCCATAGTACAAGCTCTGTGTAGTTTGGGGCTAGATAGCGGTGTGTGAAATATCCAGTAATATTAAAAATATAAAAAAACGGTCTATGATCTTGTGACAAGAACGGAGAAGTCACGAAAGTACCACCACTATAATCAAATATCTCTATCATTAAAGGTTTGCTGGAAGAAAACTCTTATTAGGGTTAAACTCCCCTTTGTACATGTGCATTTTGTAAGCTATTTTTGTCTGTAAATCTATTTGTGTACAATAAAGAATTAACGAATTAAAGAAAGAGAACATGATATTCATGTTAGGCCGTTTACATTCCGAACATTCACCAATCAAATCAGAACTATTGTAGTCAGCACAATGCGAGGAGGTTTGGTCATCGTTATGTGCTGCGTCTGTCTTGTGGTTTGGTGTTGCCAGATGTCGACATGTGGTTTATCATGAATCATGCATTGCATCTGTGACTTTTTCAGCAGTCGCATTAATAGTCCTGTCCTACTTCACGTCCTACTTTATATAAAAACTAGCTGAGCAATCCGCAGCTTCGCACGCTTAGTTTTTCAATAAAAACATTACCCTCCTTCTGCGCAGTTGGGTAAAAAGTAGCCCATGTCACCCGAGGATAGCATAGCTTCCCAACAGTTAAACATTTTTTTAAATTTTTCCAGTAGTTTCGGAGCCTATTCAATACAAACAAACAAACAAATATTTCCTCTTTATAATATTAATATAGATTATATTATACTAGCTGACCAATCCGCAGCATTGCACGCGTAATTTTTCAATAAAAACATTACCCTCCTTCTGCGCAGTTGGTTAGAAAGTAGCCTATGTCACCCGAGGATAGTGTAGCTTCCCAACAGTGAAATAATTGTTTAAATCGGTCCAGTAGTTTTTGAGTTTATTCATAACAAACATACACATAAATTACAAAAATACAAATCTTTCCTCTTTATAATATTAGTATAGATACGAGTATATTATAGATAGAAAGTACTAACAGATTATGTAAAATTTCCGCAGCGCATGCGACGAAAGACGTTTTAGGGCACTTTTTTATACCTTGGGATACGTTACATAAGTTTTAATAAGGATTACTAATATTTTCTAGCAATAAATATAGCCCTTGTCACTCAAGTTGAATGTAGCTTTCAAATAGTGAAAGAATTTTTGAAATCGGACCTGTAGTTTTTGAGTTTATTCATTACAAACATACACACAAAAATACAAATCTTTCCTCTTTATAGTTTTAGTATAGATATAGAAAAACTATAAATGCTACTAATAATCAGCAAACATCACTGATTTCAACTAAGCATTGTGTCCAGGCGTAACCAGGAATCCATACCGCAAGTCGATCTCCATGAAATGCACCTTAACAATGGACAAGCGCTTAGCACCTGCGCTTATTAACCGAGGCATCTGCGGATTGTGGCTCGTCTGATACCGTTTGCGTTCCAATTGTACCTAGTACGGCAGAAACTTTTAACAGTGGCGTATAGAATCGCAACTCCTACAGTTACGAAAGTAATTTCATATACGGTATTGGTCACTCTAATTGCGGCATTTTAGGCCTAAATGAATGTGGCATGGTTTTACTTATAAGAAAGCGCTTAGCTGTAACAGTAGGTATATAACCATTTGGTAATGTAAAAGACAAGTCTAAGAATCACGTACCTATTTGGTGTGTTTTCATGTAATGTGTTAGACAAGGAAATAATTTCATAGTGTACACAAACCAGAATTGAACGAAAAATATTATTAAGGCAAGGAAGTTTGAAAGGTGAAGACGTTTAGGTTTTTTTTAACAACTGTATCTCTACTGCAATGTAAAATATTCACAAAAAAAAACATATTTTATCGAAATTGAACATATAATCTATCGCTTTGTGAATATAGAAACGCGAATAATAATACTTTTCTCGATAAAAAAAATCATAAAGTTAACATTAAATTAATATTTAAACTGTCGATACTAAGAGGTTTCTTTTTGAAATCATGTCAAATTGAAACCAAAAGATAAAGCTTATTATTTATTAACGAATTGTGAAAAAACAATATGTAATTCAGTTATTATTAATCTCTGTGAAAGAAAACTATCAAAATCTACTCTACGTTCAGGCGCTCGCGTCGGGCGGCCAGTGCCCGTCGAGACGTCTTCGAGGTAGGACGCACGCCGTTTGTCTCCTGAAAATTCCCCCGCGTTTCAAATTAGTGCAATGCAGATACGTTTAGATTGGCGGGGCCTGAGGTACCGTAAAATACCTAAAGTTCCAAAATAAGCTCGCCTTAAAGATTCTTGTTGAGCTACCCTGATCACTTCTATGTGATTTATCAATGAATTTAAGGAGCTAACCGTAGTCGATGACCTTGAACGAATGGGCGTAACTATTGTTTCGGCCCCACACCAACCGTACCTTCCGCTACACGCCTCTAACCGACCAGCAAAAAGGTGAGCGCGAGGCAGACGAGCACAACCCTCCCGTACGACAGTCAGCAAAATTTTACGTCGTTTAGAGGTTGAATCAAATTAAAAGGGGAAAACAGTTACATTTTTTTTTGTAGTATATAAACAGGTAGAACTTTTTTGTATGTTCACTTTGCAGTCAATGTATGACATATATTTTTTTGAGCACATAAAACTGATTCCTCCCTGAGGAGAAAGCCTCGAAATAAGACCAATTAGCTACTATATTCGCCTTAAGGTAGGTTTATTTTAGCATCCTAATACGGCTGGTCACCGCCGGAGAGCTAGACAAAACCCTCCAGCTGAAAATAGAGAAACAGCTTAACGAAGAGCACAAAAAAATTGCATCTTTATATGCACTTATAATGCAAAAATACCGTCACAGAAGAAATAAAGCCGGCCAAGTGCGATTCGGACTCGCGTACGAAGGTTTCCGTACCATTCATGGCAAAAAAATCACGTTTGTTGTATGGGAGGGCCCCTTAAATATTTGTTTTTTTTAAATTTAATTATTTATTTTTAAAGTGAACATATAGGTATAACTAAATATTCTGTCAATATTATAAGCATCTACCTGTTGCCGTTATCAATATCGAGCTAAAACGAGCAAAAAAATCACGTTTGTTGTATGGGAGCCCCCCTTAAATACATATTTATTTTATTCTGTTTTTAGTATTTGTTGTTAGAGTGGCAACAAAAATACGTCATTTGTGAAAATTTCAACTATCTAACTATCACGGTTCATAAGGTACAGCCTGGTGACAGACGGACAGACAGACAGACAGCGAAGTCTTAGTAATAGGGCCCCGTTTTACCCTTTCGGTACGGAATCCTAAAAATGATTAGGTAAATTGAAATTTACAATACAAAACATAAAATACAACATAATGGGGACTGGAGGAGACTTTTACCCGAGAGGGGTCATAACTGAAAAATTATAATAAAAAAATATTTACAAGAATTCAATATAAATAATATTATAATACATTTAATATTTTAATTTTATTAAACTGAATTGAATAATTCAATCTTAATTTAAAAAAAATTAACATGAAAAGATAAATTAATCAAGTATATAACATCTAGATTTGAAATTCCATGTGTTGAAATTAGTAGCTAAGTTATGGAATAAACAGGCGTTTTTTTTATTTTATTTATTTATATATAGTCCTTTTCAACCTAATTCCACTATTTCCATTCTATTATCTCACAAAAGTGGTTCTCTTCGACCTTTATTATGCGCACCGCCAAAGAGTGGAACGCCTTGCCGGAGTCCGTGTTTTCTGATAACTACAACCTGCGGGTGTATTCAAGCCGCAAGTGAATAGGTGTCTTCTAGGCAAGCATGATCGTAAACTGCATAATCGCTTACCTCCAGGCGAGTTCGTGGTCAATCACAAGCCTATAATGCATTAAAAAAAGTCATTTTAGCAAATCTACGCTTAAATATTTCTGATTTCAAGAGCGCTATGAAAACCTCCACCACCAAAATTTGAGTTTGAATTAATTCATGTTTATTTTATTCCAGGCTACTTTAGTAACACTTGAGTTACACTTCTAGAGCGACAGGTTCTGTGCTAATGTTACGGTGTACAGCCATGGAGGAAGTAATAGTCCAACTTAATAAAATCTCACTCTCACGTAACCAAAACAGATTATCGATCTTTCACTCTTTGAAGTTATTACACACAAGCCAAACTATCTCTATTCATTGCAATCAAACGTCTTTACTTTTAATAAACGGTCTGGAGGGGCAAATAAATTGAGAATGGAAGATATATGATATCATCCATATCCTTAGTCTATTCTCTAAATCTATGATATAAGTCACCAACATCATCATTTTAATCATAGAACGTCCACTGCTGAACATTGGTCTCCTCCATAGATGCCCTGGGCTCTGTCAGTAACTTTGGTATGTCTACTATGATATGTTTAGTATGCTATTATTTCATAATCATCATCATCATCTACAGTCTGACTTCACCCATTGTTGGCCTCCCTAAGTTTGTGCCATACACCACAATCCTGCGCTAGTCTCACTCACTGACGGCCCGCGACTATTACGATGTCGTCCACTCATCTCGCTGCTGGACGTCCTACCCTTCTATACCCGCTCTTCGGCCATCATTCAGTCACTGCCCTGCTCCATCTGTCATCACCACGTCTAGCCAAGTGTCCCACCCAAGACCATTTGAGCTCCATAACTCGAATCCCAACGTCATGCGCCTTCGTTCGTCTACGGATCTCGACGTTGGGAACTCGATCTAACAGTCTGATGCCGAGCATGGTACGCTCCATGGCTCTCTGTTTAACTGTTAACCTATACATCTGTCCATGTCTCGCCACCGTAGGTCATGGTGGGCAGAAGACATTGGTCGAATAAGCGAGTCTTCAGACACTGTGGAGTTTTAGGAGCCTTAAGGATGTCGTCTAGCTTGCCGAATGCCGCCCATCCTAGTTGGATCCTTTAAGAGATCTCCTTCTGCTGATGCTCTTTACCAAATAATAGAATATGTCCAAGATAAACATACTGGTCGAGAGTGTCCTCAATTTTGCCAATATTTTAAGCATTAAAAGAGCACCCATTTTTATTTTTGAATGTAAAACAAGGACCATAACGCTCAGTTTACAATTCAAGCTGATATGAAGTGATACACGCCTGGTACGGCTCCACAATTAGATCTCAGCCATTGTTTCCCTTTCTGTTACCAATTCCAGTTTCAATTCGGAGGCAACTGCATTCTCCTGAAACCGCTGCGGATATTGGGTTTGAATTAACTGAAGTTATGATTTGTGAACTGAACATTTCTATGGGAGGAAATATAAAGGAATTTATTTCATCGTAGTTTTGACTTAAAGAAAATATTTATCAGAACGTATATTTTACATCTATTCTCATTTATCTCAAGCTGCCAACAAAATTTCCTGGATATTGAAGGTTTTTGAGAATTATTATTGTAGCCTTGAGAAAGGAAATTAAAGAAATTTTACATTGGAAATTTTGCACGCCTTGACGAGGCAGAATGTAAAGCAGCTTTTTAACATTGTTTATGTATATTAAACCTATTGTACCAACATTCTTGCAAATAAATGAAAAAAAAAGAAGAAAGAAGTATGTCAGGATCATAGCAAGAGGAGATCCATGGTCTCTGCGTAGCCTACGGGATAAAGGCGAGACCGTAAGTACGTATGTATGTAGAAAAGATTGCAGTTTATTAAAATCGGTATTTGTGAATAATTTTATGGTTATTAGAAGAGTCTGTACCTATATACGAAATAACTTTGTAACATCATTTCAACTTAAAATATCACAGCGTACTGTTGAAATTTTATATTAGCAAACAAGAATTCGCCCCATGCATAAGTGTTCTATAAAACTACATGCATGTACATAGATTATAGGTATTCAAAAACAAAATTATTCCCAGTTTTTCCAATGTTAGTATGCAGGGCTCGCTTCGGACACTCGTTACAAACTCATTTTGGCAAAGTTTTGCCTGTGTCGCTATATTTACATAAAACCCAACACGCCAGTACAAAATGTTAGCAAAAACTCATACTATTAATATTCCGACTATGTATTTTGCTTTATATCGGTGGATAAAACAAATGATAGTGTTTATTCCGTTTACTTAAATAAGATCAGATGGAAAGTAAGAATCCTGATTTCTGAAGCAATTTTCGGTGTCCATTTTTTTTAAATATATTGAATGATTGATTGAAAAAACTTTCTTAACCTTATAAAACTAGTACAAATGCAAACTTAATGCTAAGGAGCATTCTCTTCCTATTTAAATACTTTATATAACAGACTTAACTATACAAATATCAAATAAAAATACTTACATAACAATAGAAGAAGTAATAAGGAAAGATCGAGTTGCTCATTTTTGGACGGTTTGACCGAGAAGGTGCCTATAGATTCTCAATCTGAATACTTCCACTGAAGTAGCATCGAAATAGTTTGGTGGCATATTATTCCATAGACAATAAATATTTATAATATTACTATGTTCAAAGTGCAACTAAAATGAAACGCAAAGAAATCAGCATATCCTAAAAAAAAAACATAATGTGACATCCACTTAATTAACTGCCTTGGACTTGCATTGTAATGATTGTATTAATTCCTCCTTACCGAAGTGAGTTCGTAATAATATTAATCTGTTTTTTTTTAAGTTTTCTATTTTATGTATCTACGCACAGTTTTTTTATTCAGTCCTTTCCTTCTACGCTAGGAATCTTAGCGAAACAAATTTGTAAACATTCACATTGCCTTTTTAATTGCACATTCTCAAAATGAAGCGCAAAATTAAAGCTTATCGCAATTTGCATTAAATTAACACAAAATAACCGTTCCAAATACAATGTGACCGAATATTAAATCGCGTTAAATCACAATGCGAGTGTTTCTGCAATTAATAGCGCAAACCGTTATCGGCGCACACTGCCACACTAGAAATGTTTGTAAGCAGCCATGCGCTTTCAATAAACATTGAACCACGTAGAGGTGAAATACAAAACAGGGATCTATAGGCTAATGTCAAACGTGACATTTATATTAAAATTTACATATTCATTGCCTACAAAATAAATAAAAAATAATAGCTGGGATCCAAAACATTTTAAGGCGAATATTGATTAAGTACATATGTATGTTTGAAAATATGGATAAATGTATATTGTAATTGTTATTATTTCAATAAAAACACATTTTTCGGATCCGAGTGTTCGGCACCCAGCGTGCTGTGTGCTCTCACGCGCGCTAAGGATGGCAATGGTTTAGTTCACTAATATTATAGATATTTGTTCCACGATTGAATTTTTGTAATACTTCATATGTAACAAGATTTTGACAAACCGGTGTTTTTGATCAAATTCCAGAATCTTAATCAAAATCATCAAAGAAACTAATCAAAACCAGTTTTTACCTGTAAGAATGAAATCAATACTCGTTTTCGTAAGTTGACTATATTGCCAGAGTGGCCGCGCAAAGCAACGTTGACTCGCCTCAAATGCCTTATTTTTACTAATTACTACAAAATGCAAGGGACGCTCACTCGGATCCGAGTGGGAGGCGCCGCTACTCTATAGTATAGGGGCGGGTCTATCCCCACCCCACTCGGATCCGAGTGGTAAGCAGGGAATTTGTTAAGGCCGATTTTGGTGGAATAACAGCGTCTACTACGCTAATCGAATGACATAACGCCAAGGCCCATTTGCTGCAAAAGCACATCATATACTAACATAATTTTACTTAGAAAACTTTTGTGATTTATTTCAATCATTATTATAAATACCGGATTTATGATGTACCGTTTTATCGGAATTTCAACCGATAATGTTTCAGTTCAATTCGTGTATCTTCATCAGGGTGAATGCGATCCGCTCCAACTGATGAAATTCGACGGTCCTATGTGATAATTAAATATACTTATACTACAATAGACTGTCTTTTTTAAATTGGCCTAACAACCTTTTACCCCCAGAACTCGTAATTTGTATTCCAGTAAATTTTCGGTCGCTTTTTTGATTTACGTCAAATATCACACTACATTATAAATGTAAAGGTTTAGATGTTTGTTTGTTACTCAATTACGTCGTAGTGGCTAAACCGATTTTGATAAAATTTAGTATTTACGTAGATCTTAACCTGGATTACCACATAGACTACCTTTTATTCCATAAATCAGTTCCCATGGAATAAAAATGGGGTGTCAAGTTGCAACAGCGAGTTTAGCTTTATTTCTAGGTTATCTACACATTTAGTAGTGTAACGCGTACGAAGTCGCAGGCAAGAGGTATATTCTAAGAAATGTTTTAAGTTCATTGCATTAGATAGGCAAGTTATCGATATTCAAATGCAACTTGAATGCGACTGTATTTAGTTACAGGCACTGCCTGTTTGCCTGTGACTTTATTCTGACACACGCGTCATAATAATGTCATATTCAGTCAGTCAGCAAAGTATTTGGGTATTACCCATGACGTAAAGCTACGCTGGAAAGCTCATGTCAAAAAGAAAATAAGAGGAACTAGAAATGCACTACAAAATAATGTACTGGTTACTTGGAAGGCAGTTGTCAGTACACAATAAAATTGTTTTGGACAAACAAGTCTTGATGCCAGTATGGACTTATGGTATACAGCTCTGGGGATGTACCAAAAAAAGTAACATTTAAATCATCCAACGATTCCAAAATAAAGTACTCAGGAACATTGTAGATGCACCCTGGTATATTATAAATGACGACCTTCACCGGCACCTCAACATAGAGTTCGGCGAAAGAGTAATACGAAAATATACAGAAGCTCACGAACAAAGGCTTCACCATCATGTGAACGTTGAGGCCATCCAGCTCCTCGATAACACGGATATAGTGAGAAGACTGAAAGGGACAAAACCTTTTGAGTTTTAATAATGTACAATAGTGTAATATAGTGTCAGTGTTAGTGCTATTCATAAAGAACACAAGAATAAAGTGTCTTCCGCTGAAATAGATACTACAAGAAAAGTGCCAATGGACACATTCTTAATCATAATTATATTAAATAACTAAGTTAGTATAAAATTGCTCATTAGCCTACTTGGCTAGATTGCATTAAAACTAGAGTACACTTAAGATACCTAAGTAGGTACCTAAGTTACAAAAACCTATTCAGGCAGTACAGATTACTTAAAGTTACACTTCTATACCAGTTTTAATGTATACTTGTCCCACATAAATAACGGACACTAAGCTGATTAGCATAAAACCACGACATCCACCGAATTACCCTAAAATCTGTTAACAAATGGTAGCTTTGCATAATTGAATGAGACCAGCGCAAACTCCAACATATGGACGACCCGAAAATATTCCCGTTTTTAAATCAATTAAATACGAGCGGTATGTGTTTCGCCGGATTTCAATATTTGTCTATCACGTGACAAATGATCGTTTGAATACTTTATTGATTTTGATTTAAAAACATGTTCATCTTGAGTACTTTTGTGGCGTAATAGGCGAAGCTGAGACGCGGGAGGTAGCGGGTTCGATTTGCAAGATCTACAGATGGTTATGGGTCTGGATGTTTTTTAAAATATGATAAATATGTATTTACCAAAAAAAAAGTATATAAGTATTCTATCAATTATTTTGTTCCCATTGTACAAGCTCTGCTTAGTTTGGGGCTAGATAGCGCTGTGTAACATGTCCAGCAATTTTTATTTATTTATCTTAAATAAAAAAAAACGATTCTTATTTGAATGTCTTGCCATAATTATCGGTATGAAAAATTCCTCTGCTGGCCATATGCCTCCTCAAAAAAGTGTCACAAAGAGCACTAATGATGAGATTGGTCTATTTGACGAATAATCTTACTGAAAAATAAGCACAGGGTAATATCAGAAAAAGTATGTATGTGTGTTGTTACGTTGTGTTATTATATCTACTATTTTACACCAGCCTTTAAAGGACGGCTAAATGTATACTATGTATATTTTCGCAACTTTCTAAACTTCTAATTGCATAGACAAAGCTTCGCATATAGTATGGAGGTAGATGTTAATAGTGCTACGAGCGGTCTACGAGAGCTCTACGATACCTCTACGAATATTGCTACGACTGTCTACATGATTAAGACTATGCTACGGAGTCTACGCTTCTACGATAATGAGTTTTTATTACGAAAGCTTTCATTATTTCTTTTAATATTAATACCTCACCTTAGATTTCTTTGATCAAATGTTTGTTGAAAGGTACTTACTCGTATTTATAGTTAGTATTTTATAAGAAATAAAAGTTCTGTTAAATTAGCTATTGGCACGAATGAAATAAAATACAGTTTTATTAATACCTACAGTACCATTTTTAGATAAAAATTACAATAAGACAAAAATAATTAAAAACAAGTCAGGTAGTATTAAAATAATAAACAGATAAATCATTATCAATTACTTTTAATGAAAATTGTGTTAATATTTCATCCAAACGGTTAATTTATAGACCAATGCCACAATCTTATCGCTTTTACAAATTGAACGTCAGGCCATGGATTATTTCCATATTGATTGTAGTCGTATTGTGGCTATAACATACCACGGTACTGTCCAATAAGTCAACTTACTGTAAAATTATTGCTTCCTATCCATCCAAAGTTGGAGACTGACTAAATTAGGAGTACTTGTTCAAACAAGAACCCACTTTGTATTTAATTCTGAATTTAGAAAAGCAAGCTGTAGGAGCCTCTTCATGGTAGTTAAGTAGAATCATTTAAAAACCGCTCCCAGGATTAGTAACTTTTAACAAGAAAAAGCTTAAATGCAAAAATGTTGAAAATAGCTGTATCAAGGTAACAGCTGCATAATTTACCAAAAAACATAAACAAAATAATAAAGAGTTCCACGTCAACCGACTTATTGGACAGTTTGTAGTGGTTTCATTACAGTCACGACAGAGAGCGCTTCCGCGTCGAGTCGTCGCCACAAAAACTGAGCAATTTTCTGATAGCCATCTGACACGAAAATGGTTACTTTTGACATGCCATTTATACTTCCATTTGTCAAAATACGCGGTGTCGGCTGACGCTACTTATCAGGTGGATAAAGATTAGAAAGCTAATTATTTTAATGTGTTTGTTATACAAATTGGATGGAAATGAAAACCTTACATAGTATTATTTTATGGTACATCTACTTAGCTACCATAGAAAGTACGGTAATTACGGCATGTTTTGTAAGTGAAGCTACTCAAATTCACGTTTCAATTTAATCGTAATGGTACTTTATTGGATCCTATAACCTTTAATAAGCCTTTCTGAGACACATGCACAAGGAGACGCACACACTGCAATATTTTTTATATATATTTAATGTTTATTCTTTAAGCTATTGTTGCTGTGTTCATTTTGTTATGTCTCCTGTGTGAGTTTGCTCTGTTCGTACTATCGGTGTTGTGACAAATAAATGTTATTTGATTTGATTTGATAACTTTCCAGGTTGCAACTTTTTTACGGTTGGGTGCGCGGTTCTGCGCTCCTCATCAGTGCCAGTGTGGTTCGGCAGTCAAACAGCATGTTCACCATGGATTATCGTGTTCCAGGGCTAGCCTTAATGATATCATCCGCCGGGTTTTTTGCAGCGCCAACGTTCTAGCTGTTCTCAACCGAACGGTCTGATACGTGACGATGCTAAGAGGCCTGACGGTATGACTCATATACCTTGGGAGATGGGTAGGCCTTTGGTGTGGGACGCCACGTGCGTCGATACCCTTGCGTCATTTGATCTGTCTGGTACAGCAGCTGGGGCCGATGCGGTGGCTAATTCATCACAAGATCTCAAGCGGCGTAAATATGGAAGTCTCAACAGAGCTTACGTATTTGAACCATTTGGGGTCGAGACCTTGGGTCTATGGGTACCGGGGCCCACCGCGTTTTCAAAATTCTTGCTGGGCGTCTGGTCGAAGCGACGTGTGATTCGAGAGCAGTTGAGCTATCTAAGTTTCTATACGTGAAAACCTCTTTCTGTTTTCTATTAGTTAATTGTTAAGTTAATATAGCTGTTGGTTTTCCATACTATAAATAAAATAATAAATAGATTGTTTGCAACGTCTTTTGATGATTCAACTGTTTCTTCTATATTTGATTGTAAATAATTGTATGTTCTTTGTATAAGAAGTTTTTAGTTCAAAATTTAAAACTAGATGTCGCTAGTTAAATCGTTCCGACTCTGAATCGCGCTGACGAAAACGCACGCCGGT
This sequence comes from Philereme vetulata, assembly GCA_918857605.2. Taxonomy (NCBI): domain Eukaryota; kingdom Metazoa; phylum Arthropoda; class Insecta; order Lepidoptera; family Geometridae; genus Philereme; species Philereme vetulata. The sequence goes on from OU975436.1 coordinate 9,843,272, forward strand.
AGAACCACCTCTCACGGTTGCAATTTGTAAAAGGGTATGAATATACTGCACTGGTCTTATTTTAACTACAATAATAAATCTCTAAACGTGATTATTGTTTGATTGATTTAACTAACTATCAGCTGCATTTTTGTGCTACTTCCTCGAGCGAGTGCATCAGGATCCCAATCTGTACGTTGTAATTTGTTGATCTAATCTCAATTTATTTCAATGCAATGACGATGTACTTAAAATGTGAAAATTGAGTGGAATTACGATAGGAAGTAGTATTACTCTGTTACACATTGACAAGAGTTACTTTGCGTGTGAAAAAATATTTACCTATTTAAGTGTTCATAAAGTATGCGCAGGATCAAACCAGAATATTTTATGTACACATGGCTACACATCAAGCTATACATTTCCAGTATAAGCTGACCTCGCATTGTGTAGGCTTTTCGTAGAATGAGAGGTCAGTTTATACTGGAAATGTATAGCTTGATGTGTAGCTGTGTGTACACCCTATTTTTTATTTGTTTTCAAAATTCATGATCAAAAAGTGAATAATTAGTAGTCGTAGAGCTTCTTGTGAAATAGTTCATTTGGAGAAGTACTACCATCATTAGTACCTATTAGTGCATTGCTGTGTTCCGGTTTAATTTTTATGGGTGCCGCGGAAATTATAGGCACATGAGACTTCACCTGTCTCTCAGGGTGTCATTTGCAAAACGTAGGCTAGGTTGACGCTTGATGAGTTTATAAAATTCCTTATATATATATTTCCTTCTTCTTCTTCTTCTTCTTTCGTGTCAATGGCTATTTGACTTTTAAATTTGATTAGCCCAATAGAGAGCAACTTCCACACCCCTCTCAATTGCCTGGTACAAGTCATTCCGTGTGCAGGTGGTTGGGCATAGAGGACATGAGAGCAGGTGGGCCATTGTTTATAAGGTGGCCCCGCAGTGGCACTGGCTCCGGAATGGGTCGATGTATCCCCATATGCCTAAATTGTATCGGCAGATTCCTATAGGCAGTGGTAACCGTTTAGCATCTAGTGGCACATGCTGTAATCTCATCTTGTAAATGCCTCTCTCTCTCTCAAGCAATTATTATTCCCATCTGATGGTGGGGTTTGCTTTTCGCGTCTTCTTTTTCCACTTCTCTCTATCCAACGCAAGATCTAATACTGCAGTCTAGAAGGTCTTGCTTTATCACGTCTCTCTACTTCTTTTCCGCCTGGACCGGGAATGTTTAGCATGAATGGAGAAGGGAAATCTTTATTTATAAGACAAAACACATAACTTATATAAACTTATTGAATGGTAAAATATAGTCACCTAATTATTTATTTCAACTTTGTTTCAGATATCAAGTGAAGAAATCAACATCGATCTAAAACGGTACGTATACAAACGTAATGATGAAGAAAAGTGCTCATGAATTATTAGCGGTGTAAATAACCGCTTTGCCATCGCACGACGTTAACTGTAATTTTGCAGTCGTTTTACCTGTTAACAAACAAATGCAATCGTAGAATAAGTAGGTTTAGTCACACTAATATTATAAATGCGAACGTTTGGATGATTGTTTATTTATCTAATTGTTTTTTACTCTATGACGAACTAAACGGCTAAACCGATTTCGATGAAATTTTGTATGTACGTAGATTATAACCTGGAATAACATATATGCTACTCATTATCCAATAAATCAAGTTTTATGGGATAAAAATGGAGTGCCAAGTCAAGTTGCAACAGCGAGTTTAGCTTTATTTCTTGGTTACCTTTTTTATGTTATTTGTGGGCAAACAGGCTTACGGCGATCACCGTCGCCTATTGACGTTGATGCGTTCCCTACCCTGTAGAAACCTCTTTACATTTCTCTTGAAGCGTGCCATGTCGTAGCCTAATGGGAAAACCTCAGATGGTAGCTCATTCCACATCTTGCAAGTATGGGGTAGAAAAGATCGCGTGAAGCGTGTGGTACGTGACACCCAATTGTCGATGATATGTGTTAGAGCTTTATTACGTTGTCGAGGAGTGCAACAGACCTTTACCTACATATAAATTAGTGTAACGCGTACGAAGTCGCGGGCAACAGCTAGTAATTTATAAAAAGTACGACTTTTCCGAAAGAAAGGATCGGTTTTGTAACTCGTTTGTGCAATTTATAATATGGGCCCCAGAGAATCATTACGCAATAAGTTTAATGAAATAAATATTCTGACATTCCCTTGTCAATACATCTATGAAAATCTGTTTAAAAACGCAAGTAAACACAAATCTTTATAAAAAAGCCTACAATAAAATATCGGATTATTTAGATGCTAGAGAAGCTTGGGATTGAAATTGCTCCAACTCGTCAAAATGTTACAATTTAGACGTAATTTATTTTCTGTATTGTAATGTATTCTAAAAGGATCATTAAAAAAAACAACCAGCCTTGTTTCTTGCCTTTCTTTCCAGGCTTGGTCGCGAAGGAACAGGCAGTAAAATTGACGTTTCAAAGCGATCCTTGTGATTTTATTGAATAAAAGATTTTGACTTTGACTTTGACTTCAAACACCTACTCCAAATCGAGATCTTATTGTTGACTCCCATATATCTGGGAAAAAAAGTCCAAACGCGATACGTTCTGCAATTCTTGTACCCTTAAAGGACTCGATGATGATTTTGATACCTCATTATTACTAAATTCGGAAGTTTGGTTACTAAACTCGGTAATAAAGAATGTATCTACCTAATCTGAGTGGAAAGGAGACTTCTAAAATCAAGCGATAGTAACACGTAGAATACTTATTACAATTCTTAAGTGACTTCATATTACTAGATATCTTATCCTTTACAATTTTAAACAAGATGGAACGTCATTTATATCATTTAATCTTATGAGTCTTACAGACTGCTCTATCCAATCTATCTTACGAGGAAACTGAGGAATTACTAACCGTAATAAAGTAAGATTTTAAAGATTGTATAGTACGTAAACTCATACCTTCCATGTTTGCAGTTCGTTTATTTAGTTATTTTTATTTTTTTCATCATGTAAATAAATTCTAAGTTTTGTTAATTTGAGTATTCATAAGTTACCCCAGTCCAACCTGAGATACAGGTTTTCATAGTTCAGGCAATGTATAAAATCTTACCTAGAAGTATACGTTAATCCCTAATGTTATTTTTTTTTGTACGAATGGAGATGGAACAAGCCTATGGCCCACCTGATGTTAAGTGGTTACCATCGCCTATAACAAAGTATTGCCTCGTAGGTCACGCTCCTTAGTAACATGACCTACGATGCACTACCCTGTTTCCATCAACTTGAGGCATACAGGTGTAAAGCCTCATGTGCCTGTAATTTCACCGGCAACCATTCCCTTAATCTTAATAATATGAAAAATGAATAAAGATTTATTATTTATTAATATTGTTTATTTATATTCTAGTAGTAATCATTATCATATCAGCCAAAGAACGTCCACTGCTGAACATAGGCCTCCCCATATACTTCTAAAGCTACCGATCGTGTGAAGTATACACCCCACTGCTTCCAGGAACAATATGGTTTAAGAACTGACGGTGGTTAGGGTAGCAATATTTTCAAGTGCAGCGAAGGATAGCCCCTCACTAGGTTATGTTGTTTTAAAAAAGGTTTTAAATAAATAAATACATTTTTATTTATTTTTTATATTGCTATGATTAACATAAGGGATTATTATCTACTTATAGGTAAGATTTTAAACATTGCCTGAACTAGGAAAACCTGTATTTGGTTACATACAGGTTATATATGGCTGGGCTGGGGTAACTGGTTTTAATATCATATTTTAAACAGGTTTTACAGTACCCATAAAAGAGTACTCAATCCGTGCTCGTTTTAACTGACTTCAAAAAAGAAGGAGGTTCTCAATTCATCAATTTTTTTTTCTTTTTTTTATGTATCCTCATTATCATCTCAGTGCACATCCATCCACTGCTGGGTACAGGCTTCCTCGTTATCACGCCGCTCTCTCCGGTCCTGTGCCTAGCGCATTGCCTTTCCGCAACTCTCGCGATGTCGTCCGACCATCTACCTTATTTTAGGCACAACAAAAAAATCTTCTTTTTTAAAAATTTTCAAAGCAATTTACAAGCACATGTAAACCTGTTTTTTAATGAGCTGGTGCCTGTTATAGTTTTAAAAAAACCTGTGCTACGGGTCACCATGTATGTTCCCCGATTACAAAAGACGCCAAATTGTTTTTTGTTTAAAAGGATATATAGGGCTAAAACGGTACAGGCCCAGGTGGCCCCATTGGCACCAAATCAGGATCTGATGATGGGAAAAAAAATTGAGAGCAACTCTCAAATTGTATATGTTTTTATCTCAAAACTCTGTCATTTATAGACAAACCAATTTGGAAAACTATTTTTCTATTAGAAAGGATATAAATATGGGATTTATCCCGTACCGTCTTATCGGTGTGACGACCGATAATGTTTTCATCAATGTTTCCGACAACGTCTCGCCTTGCACTACTATTCGTTATTCGGAGCGGATCGCACTCACCCTGATGAAGGTTCACGAATTGAACCGAAACATTGTCAGTCGAAACACCGACTAGACGGTACGTGATAAATCCCGCATTTATATTAATGATTGAAAGGAGATTTTTTCAAATTAGTCTTTTGGGCGGACATGTGGGGAAGATACAGATCACGAAACACGGTGTTTTCCCATAACTGTAATGTAAAACTGTGCGTGGGTAATTATACCAAGATTGAGTTCACATAGAAAGTTCACATATATAAAATTCACGATTGTGTATCGGTGTTGGTAGCGTAAGCATCAACTTACTAAAAACTTATATCAGTGATTACAAAACCTCGCTTGATAATTTAGGATAACGTAGCCTGAAATAACCAGAGGTTCAGCGCCGGAACCAGTAATCAATTCCCAGAGAAAAGTTTTACTGTGCTCATTTTATTCTTCATTTGTCATTTTTTCCGCGCGTTTCATTCGGAAACGCTACAGTCTCATATAAATTTCATCTTAATTAGCCCAGTTGTTTGGTTAAGCTGGTTATATTTTTGTTAACAAGTTACTTGTTATTCTGGTCTTTCTTAACCAAACACAACTAAACCCAGTATTGCATCGTAGAGGGGAATATATCGATTTTTTGGCTAGTTAAAGTTACTCAGAGTTTAATTCCTTAGACCCTCCATGAGAAGATTAAGGTGTCTACACACCCCCTAACACTTTAATTAAAACAATAATTACAGGGCGTTGACAATACTAATTTCGTATCAGTTGTTCTTGAGGGCTCTTTGTGACCGTTTCATGTGTGCCTCAAAGAGAACAGCGGGGGGTTAAGCTTTTGAGAGGTTGTTGTCCCAATACCTACTACAAAACAATGGTATATGTATATTATACAGGATGTCCTAGAACTAGAACATTTTATTTTTCAGGATCCTTTTGATGATTTTTTTGGTTTGACTTAAATCAGCTGTTTTTTGGGCTATGCGCCATCCCTAGAACAAACCTCATACAAAAGTCACTTTGACTTAAAGTTTTGACCTAACACAGCTGATAAGCAGAATTTTAACAGGAATCATTGAATTAACAAATGTCGTCGAATATTTGTTGTTCTTCTAAGTGTCGACAATGCCCCAATGCCCCCCCCCCCCCTTGCCCCTCGAGATAACAAAGTTATGTGACAGCATGTATATTCGTATATCAAATGCACAAAATATTGTCGCTTGCTTAATTATTTATTTATCTAATCAAAAAAACCATCAATTTGTCATAATATTATTATTTCGTTATTAACTCATTTATTTCGGACTAAGAGATCCATAGTTAACATGTGTGTAACTAAATATTACACGTTAAATTACATACAAAAATTAAATTAAATTATAAATGTTATGATAAAACTATTATATGATTAGATTATTATTATTATCATTATAAATTCAATTACTTCGCACAATAAAAAATAAAATAAAAAGAAATGAAACATATAAAGTATTTAAAATGACAATTAAAAATGGTCAAAATCTATAATGTAAAAATGAATCTCAAAATGTGTTGGTAAGCGCATAACTCACAACGCCTGGACCAATTTGGCCAATTCTATTTTGTTGTATTTCTTTTTGTCAGGAGAAGGTTCTTATGAAAGAAAAAATTAAGAAAATTGCGCGCAAAATAAGAAAATTTAAGAATACTTAACCACCATATAAAATATTTATAATCTAACCTTAGCGCTTTTATAATGTAACCTTATGACGTTTGACATATAATTGACAGAATGCGTGCTGCAAATATCGTCAAAGACGATGTAAAAAAAATGAATATCGTTTGAAACAGATGCTTCGGTAGGAGTTATCCCGAGATATATTGTCTATATACATAAAAATTAATTGCTGTTCGTTAGTCTCGCAAAAACTCGAGAACGGGTGGAGCGATTTGGCTAATTTTGGTATTGAATTATTTGTGGAAGTCATTCATTTTCTCATACATAACGATGGCCGGGGACAACAATTGACAATTCTACCAGGGTGACTTATATTGACAGCCCGCGTTATACCTATGCATGTCAAGCCGATACGAAGTTTGGCGGACCACTAGTTATCTTAAAATAATAACGCTCAGAACCCGAGTAGGCCCAAGAGGAGTAAAGCCATTTCAAACTAGCCTTCAATGGCTAGGTACGTTACTTGTCACTTCAGTGTTCACAATAAAGCCCCATTGCAAACAGCTCGCGTAATTTTATTTAATAATGACCTACTGCACAGTGAAAGGGTGTCATAACGCATCTCATAACCACAATAAGGGTATGAAGATCACATTTCACTCGTAAGTACTATATGGTGACAAATAATTTTCAGTAATACATTCGACAAAACAGAAAAGTAAACTGTAAACAAACCAGACGCCATTACAAAAAAAATGTTGCCAGCCATAGAAAAAATATTTGCCCTGACTGCCCGTTTTTAAGGTTCGGTAGAATTATATTGTAGTGCCTTATAAGTTCGTCATGTCCGTACGTCTGTCTGTTTGTCTGTCTGTCTATTTTTGAATTCTTTATAGACCTCCTTGGCTTGCAATACCGTCCCAGCCATTTCTATATGCAGGCATTAACCTGTTTTTCTCTCCATCTTGCTTCCCGCCGAAATATTTAATGAATTTCTAAAATATATTCTGAAAACAACCTACATAATAATTGTAAGCCAAATGTGCAAATTTCCTCACTTTTTGGGGACAATGTTTGTTTACTTGCAAGTTGCAACATTGTTCAACCGCGTGTGTGCATGCTGGCGAATGTAACTACGTGACGTTTACGCACACATTCATTTTGATGTTGCTTCAATGTTGCGCAGAACTACGAAGGAAACTATCATTCTGAGCGTTATTATTCTAAGCCTTTATACTATGTAAATGCCAAAAATGTAATAATATTTAGATTTAATATATTTAGTAATGCTATTTAGATTCTACTACGTATTTAATTGTACCAAATTAATTATTAAATAAAATTTATTTCAGACTAGCACAAGTCAAGTATACAAGTCCATATTACATTAATACACATTCTTTATATTAATATGATAGATAGATAGATAGATAGATAATTTCTTTATTGCACACCATTAAAAATAAAACAAACAAAAGAGAATATAAAATTAAATCAAAGGTACAATGGGCGGCCTTATCGCTAAAAGCGATCTCTCGATGATTTGGCTCTTAATATATAAATGTCAGATATAATTGTTCAAACTTTCGCGATCACTATACATAGTTACTGTACACTAGAGTATACATAAAATTCACAGTACTATGAGTGATCTTATCAGTAAAAGCAATCTCTTCCAGGCAACTTTTGTTTAAGTTCTGATCTACTTGAACAAAGTATTGTATTCAACAATATGTTTAAAGACAACGGGATATATATACCCTTCTGGTATAGGCGACTGCATTGTGCTATCTACACTTGACGTGTGAAATGTGGATTGATTGTGATGCTTAAGACAAATCCGCTGGCTATAGGAAAGTGCTAATCTAAGTTACTTTTGTAGAATAGACGACTGTTTTCAAATACAGTACACTAGTTTCCACCAGCAGCTTCAAACAGGTTTTTTGACAATAAAAAGTAGCTTATGTTTGAATCCACGTTATAATGTATCAATCTATAAAATTTCATTGAAATTGCTTTAGCCATTACGAAGTGAATAGATAAAAAACAAATGAACAATCATTAGTTATATTAGTGTGAATTTAGTACGTCCTACGCTGCGCTTGCCGGTCCGTGGCCTCCATTCGAGAACTTTCCGGCCCCATCGGCCATCTGTTCTGCGCGCTATATGGCCTGCCCATTGCCACTTCAACGTGCTAATCCGTCGGGCTATGTCGGTGACTTGAGTACTCCTACGTATCTTCTCATTTCTGATTCGATCAGCGTAGGACGTCCACCTACAAGATGGGCAGACGACTTGGTAAGAACCGCAGGTCGGCGTTGGATGCAGGCCGCTTCCAACCGCAGTTCCTGGAGATCAATGAGGGAGGCCTTTGTCCAGCAGTGGACGTCCTACGGCTGACATGATGATGATGATAAATTTAGTACATAACATACTCATAAAAATACTTTGTATAATTTATAACAAAGAGGATCGCAATTCAATTCTATTCAATTCTAAAATCTTCAAATATAACAGTATCTGCAAATGTATAGCATTTTTTGACACTATCACAGTTTAGGTCCTCGTAATCATCATTTAAATTTAATTATAAAGATTTGAAATTTCGTCATTCTCAGCGACTATAATTATAAAATTTATAAAAAACTAGCTGTTGCCAGCAGCTTCGCACGCGTGGTTTGCCAATAAAAAGAAGCCTATGTGTTAATCCAGGTTATGATCTACGTACATACCAAATATCATCGCAATCGGTTCAGCTATTCCGGCGTGAAAGAGTAACAAACATCCATACATACAAACTTTTGCGTTTATAATATTAGTCGGATATAGGTATGAGAAACTTATAACTTATTTAAATTTAAGATTTACCTCCAGACGTATGTTTATAATCAAAATAATTAGATTGATCAAAACAAAACTTTCGATAATTTTTAGTTTGAACATCTAGAAAAAGAAACCTATATTATCGCTGACTGTACGCGCTCCTAGACTCGTATGTGCAAATCGATGGCGCAGAAAAGCTTTATCTATTTTAAAGTACCTTTATGTTGCAGTTTGTTAAACTTATATTGTTATTGGCTAAAGCCTCGTTGCTTCAGATCCTTTGTGTCGAAAATGTGGAGCTCTATCGAGTGTGCTATCGTTTGAAGTTTTGATAAAAACAATATTCTTATTTGGTAAAATAAATAACGTATTTATTTCATCTCATCCTTTAGTATCGTCAAGAGTATCGATAAGAGTATGTCATTTGATTGTTATTTTTTTGTCAATAAGTTAGTACGTATATTTTCAATATTTACTGAAATACCTATTAAAATAAGTTTTTTGTTGAAAAATTACTTATAAAACCAGCTTATTCATAATCGGAACCGCAAGCTGATTCAAATGAGCCCAAACACTAGTAGCGTAATATAATCCATTCAGAAGTTCCGTTGTCCAGCATCCGCCTCCATCATGAGACCACCTCCATGGTACCATATTATTGCACCGAAGTTATATATATATATATTCCAAATTTCAGCCTTATCGATTGAGGGGAACGGGTTTAAAATTCAGTTGCAAGATTCCACCCGGCCAAACATACATACATACATTGCAAGTTAATAAAAAGCTTGTAATAATGAGCTTCTTCTCATTTTACAAAGAAACTTATTAGTGTGTGTAAGGAGCTACTGAGTCGTGATTGTCGTTCAGATACTTATCATATCCATGTAATGGTAGATGGTGCAGTTAGTGTTGAGATTTGTTTTCTACGCTAACTCAATACTTGAACCATACACAATTAAAATATTTTTCGTGCTGGGCGAGAAAAAAGCATTAAGTTTTAACTGAGGTCTGTTAAAGTTAAAGCAAGCCTTCTCTAGAGAGTTTGCTATTTGTATAGCGTCCTAGGTTAGCAAAAGCTGAAGGCTTGCTAAGAGCAATTCAGAGGCAACTTTACGAGTTGAAAAATAATTTAATAGTTCATTTGTCGTCTCGAGTTCTCTTTTGGACGCTTTGCCTTGAACAAAGGTTCTTGGAGTCGTTGAGTGCAGGTGCCATAAGAGCGGTTTCGTTTTGGAAAACTGTGTTCAATAGGGGACGGTCAAAGGCATGATGGTGACCTTGGTTTTGTGACCTTTCTGGGGTAAAACCACACTAAGCCAACTTATATTAACTGTAGAAAGATGTACTTAGAGAATTACCTGAATTGAGTACGCGTAAATACCGGTACCATTTAACCAGTGTGATTTCTTGTGAAAGGGCTCGTCCGAGGAAGTACTACCATCATACGTATTTCTGCCGTCATGCAGCGCTATTTTGGTTTAAGGGGATGATTGCTGATGAAATAACAAGCACATGCTTTACACCCGTATGCTTTAAGTTGATGGACGCAGGGTTGTGCATCGTAGGGCACGTTTCTAAGGTGCGTAATCTACGAGGCAATACTTTGATGTAGGTTATGGTTACCACTTAACAACAGGTGGACCGCAGGCTTGTTCCATCTCGAGGTGGTATAAAAAATACTAATTCTAAGTCTAAGTTTTTTTGTAATATTCGGCCACTCTATAATCTAAGTTACTTCAAAATAGAATAACTCACGGTTTCAAAGCACCACTGCAGAGTAATACTACAATCAAAAATGCTTTATCAAAATTATAATCGAGCCAACAGCCGTCGGAATTGCGAAATCTACAATACCTTTATAAGCCGTCGCAACGAGCTTAACATTTAATTACGTGCCCCATAACTGACGTGATTGCATTTCCTGCAACTGACGTACTGGTTTATTATTTTGCCAATTTGAAACTATATTAAATTCTTGGAGGAGTCGGGGCACCTTGCCACTTGCGTCTATGATCACCTTGTAGATGTGCTTTTGTTTTTCTAAATAAGCACCTTCTAAGTAAGTGTCATAACTAGGAGCAGGTTGTCGTAACGTCAAACGTTGTAGGTATATTTTTTTAACCTTAGTGATGTAATTGGTTTGTATATTACATTTTCAACCTTAGATGCGACAGTAAATAAAAAAACATCACAAACTTGCGCTAATCCCATTGACTTAAAAAGCTAATTAGTTCGACAATTTTATACCTCGTCACTTGAAAGTTAAATAATTCCACAACGTTACCTGTCACAATGTTAGCGCGTCGTATGTACGACCGCGCCGACAATTGCCGCCATGCTCACCTCAACGCCATTGCTCCGTTGCACGCACGGCCACTTGACATTCGAACTCCCTGGCGTCCATTACCGCGGGAGCTTCTGTGCTCACCATCCTCTCCATAGCGTACACCACAAGAGGACCAACGTTAGCCAAGACATCGGCCACGTAACGCTTGTGAGGCCAAACTAGCCAGGATGGCACTCCGGACATTACCCCGTGACTCAGAGATAGTCGTCTCTGACGTTGAAGCTAGGGTTAAGCATGAAAGTCCGACCCTTACCCTTCCCAAACAAAAATGGTTCAAGTGTTGACGACCCATGATGATAACAACGTTACCTACAGTTTGGTTCAAATACTATCCCACTTTACAATTTAAAACTACTAACTAGACTCAACCCCTTGTACGCACGTCTCTCATGCACAATCCCTTCAACTCGTCCGACTTTGTTATCTTATTCACTTAGTGAAGTTTTCTATTCCCCGTGAACTCGCGCGAACTCGGTTTCAATAATGGCACGAGTGTTACAGACGTCAAACTTTGTCCAACTCGGCCCGCTGCTGGGAAATTATGACGAAAATCGTTGAGAACTCTTAGAGTGCTTTTATAATAGGCGGTATCATCGAAGCAGCAGTGGATGTCTTAGCTCTACAAAATTGCGAAACACAGAACAGCCAAGCAATGATGCCTAAATCGCTTAGTTCAGAAGTATAGCAAAGCTGACGTAGCAACAGTGGCCAGGATGTTGACGCGTTTGTGTGGATTGGTTTGTGACTTCGTTGTATTAAATTTGGCACTATGCCACCTAAAGTGAAACTACATAGTCGCGCGACTACCGCGCGATTGTCGTATGGCTGTCGCGGTATTTAGCCTAACATGAAGGTGCTCTAACCTTCAAGTTCCAGGTGCATCGATCGGAACCCTCCAAGCACTCGACAAACTTTCCTGATGACCGGATTCAAATATTTTCTCTAAGTGCAGATCCGCTTCAAGCGCTCTTTTGATCTGAGCACATCTTTGTGTAGAACTCTTTTGGCCCGATTTTTCGGCGAGTTCGTATGATCCATCGTTAAGTGAAAGCAAAGGCTTTGCGGAAAATGAGGATTTAGTTATGCAGTAAAAAGTTCGATGTACGCTTGAGGTCCCTTTAGAGAAGTTAGTTTATCCATCCGTGCGTTATTTGTTATTATACAGTTGGATTCATCCTTGGAAAGAGGAAAGCTCGTGTATAGTAATTAGCTTTAGCTTAGAATTTATGTAGATTATTTAAATCACATGTTATCTAGAGCAGAATATTATTTTTATTGCTTTTTTTATAAACAATAAAACCGGCCAAGTGCGAGTCGGACTCGCGCACGAAGGGTTCCGTACCATTATCTATAAAAACGGCAAAAAATCATGTCTATTGTATGGGAGCCCCACTTAAATATTTATTTTATTCAATAGCATAATGTTATTTATTTACCTTATTTGAGGTTGGTGCCGATCAAGCTAGTCCTCTAAATTGTAGGAGCGCCCATACAACTCAGAGGACTATCTTAATTGGCGTCAACTATGTATGTATGAAGTCACCCTTTAATTTTCAACTTTTTTTGGAATTTTTCCTTTATTTGTGCTGTAAAAGACCTTGTTTTTTGCCAAATTTCGTTATTCTAGGTCAACGGGAACTACCATATAGGGTTTCGACCCAAAACCCCTATAGTTTTAGGTACTTCCGATTGACCTAAAAATGTCATTTTATTGTTATTTATTTATTAAATTCCGAAAAACACGAAAAAAGAGCTACTATTGATTTATAGTTTAAGTAGGCAATGTTATAAAATACGTATAGTTCAACCGAATAAAAGCAATGGTAAAAATACCTATAATAAAAGATTCAAATACTTAAATCATCATTTTAAAGTCACAAGCTTAACTTATAGTCACTACCTAAAATACGTATAATTCAACCGAATAAAAGCAATGGTAAAAATACCTATAATAAAAGATTCAAATACTTAAATCAACATTTTAAAGTCACAAGCTTAACTTATAGTCACTACCTAAAATACGTATAGTTCAACCGAATAAAAGCAATAGTATAAATACCTATAATAAAAGATTCAAATACTTAAATCAACATTTTAAAGTCACAAGCTTAACTTATAGTCACTACCTAAAATACGTATAGTTCAACCGAATAAAAGCAATGGTAAAAATACCTATAATAAAAGATTCAAATACTTAAATCAACATTTTAAAGTCACAAGCTTAACTTATAGTCACTACCTAAAATACGTATAGTTCAACCGAATAAAAGCAATGGTAAAAATACCTATAATAAAAGATTCAACTACTTAAATCAACATTTTAAAGTCACAAGCTTAACTTATAGTCACTACCTAAAATACGTATAGTTCAACCGAATAAAAGCAATGGTAAAAATACCTATAATAAAAGATTCAACTACTTAAATCAACATTTTAAAGTCACAAGCTTAACTTTGGTAAATCCGAGCTGAACACGCTATAAACTGTTAAAATAATTACAAGGAACAATTATCAAAGTGGCAGCGAAGTGAGAACGTCAGCTGTTGCGAGTGGAATGTCATTTCTTTTTAAACGTCACTTTTGCTTCCAAGTGGGGTATTCTTGTTGTCAGTAGGAAAACTTTTGACATTTAGACGTTTATAGCCCATCTGCTGTCGTGACTGTGGGATTTCCGCTGCTTTTAAATAATTTTTTGCATGAATTTAGTTAAAGTTTAGAATTTGGCGAGGAAATGTTTATAATTAATATTGATTGAGTAAATAGTAGCATAAATGGATTATATTTTCAACCATCAGTATGCTAAACATATTATAATATTTGTCTTCCAAAGTAAAGTTATAAATATTTTATAAAACATCATAGTCCAATTTATCTGGTAAATGTTCAAAGCAATTAATTTAAAAAAAACAGTTAATAGAAAATAAAATAAAATAAATAATGCTGGACATTTCACGCAGCGCTATCTAGCCCCAAACTAAGCAAAGCTTGTACTATGCCTGTGGGAACCAGATAACTGATATAATACTTTAATCCTTTTTTTTTGTAAATACATTCTTATAATATATAGAGAAACAACCAGATCCGGAACAAATATCTGTAGATCGTGCAAACATTTGTTCCACGGCAGGATTCGAACCCGCTATCTCCTGAGTCTCAGCCGACTATTCGCCTACTGCGCCACGGAGGTCGTCAAATAAACAATAATTAAATATGGAGTCCTAAAGTAAAATAAGTATTATGTAAATCAATTTTCAAATTAATCCCATACCATTTGTGGCGGAAGTAGGTATAGCTTTCTTGATTACTAACCGCACGTCTTAAAAGTTTATATAGAACCCATTATTATATACAAGTAAAAGATAAGATAAGATAAGATAGCTCTTTATTATACACTAAAGTAAAATACAGAACATAATTCTTACAAATAGATTTAGTACAATGGGCGGTCTTATCGCTAAAAGCGATCTCTTCCAGACAACCTTTGTATGGACAGGATCAAAATTAACAGATGACGGCGGTGCATCTATATAAATTTTAAAACATTATCTACATACGATGAGCCTAAATTACTAGTAATAACACAAATTTAATTTGATATGAGCAACTCTAAAAATGGTAAAGCATTTTTTGTACAAGCTAAAATAAATTCGAAAATTAAAACAAATTCCAGGTCGACTAAGTCTGATTTTAAATTCGTCATTACTGTTATTGGACGTTTTTATGGGTCTTAAGAAGTCGAATTTTAATAGAAAACTTCAAAGGGATGAAACTCTGTAAATACCTGTATTTACATTAAGCTTTATGTACATTAATACCTACATTTGTAGTAAATAATAATTTGTATTTGATTTGTAATGATATGTTTTTTTTTTGCTATTTAAATCCGTTAAAAGGAAAATAAAAATGTTAAATATGTTCTGGCACGCCATCTCACTATTCTTTGCATACCACTATTTGCCACTACAATAAGATCCAGCATGCTAATTAATAGATTATCTTAAATGTATGTTAACCCACACATGTTAAGCAAAATAAATATTTTGTATCTTTTATCTTGTTATTTTTCATACTTTTAAAATAAGGATGTCTTTTTAGGGTTCCGTACCTAAAGGGTAAAATGGCAGTCTATTACCAAGGCTCCCCTGTCTGTCCGTCTGTCTGTGTCTCATAAACCGTGTTAGTTAGACAGTTGAAATTGTTACAGATGATGTATTTCTGTTGCCGCTATAACAGCAAATAGTAAAAACAGAATAAACTAAATATTTAAGAGGGACTCTCCTACAACAAACGTGATTTTTGCTCGTTTTAGCTCGATATTGATATCGGCAACAGGTAGACGCTTGAAATACTCACAGAATATTTAATTATAAATTCGCTTTAAAAAACATAATTAAATTAAAATAAAACAAATATTTAAGGGGGGCTCCCATACAACAAACGTGATTTTTTTGCCGGTTTACAGATAATGGTACGGAACCCTTGCGTCCGCGAGTCCGACTCGCACTTGGCCAGTTTTATTTATTTTACTTTGATTAAAGTTTCAGCATTGCCAAATTGACTATTTGTACATGGTCTTCAAATTTTATTTTTTTACGCTACTTACTGGACTACGAAAAAAATATGTATACACGGTGTCCTTTAAATCACTGTTTTCTCAGAACAATGATTGTTCAGACCATGGTCCACTAACTGTTTACAGCGTCAAATAAGAAAATAAAAAAATAAAATCTAGACCTTCTCAAATATGTCTAACTTTGTTCCATAACTAACCGTGACATAAAGTTTATTACCACGCTAGCCCTAGCGTATTACCTACTATTATTTCTTTTCTGGCGATACGGGGCGGCGGCATTCAAGGGGAAAACAACAGACGTCCTATCCAGTCTATTAACAATAGAATTTCGTACGTAAAAATTGGAGTCAATAGCATACGCAGCAAATATTACGTGACCTAAGTTAGATACCTAGTAGCTACTATGTTGTAGGCCGTAACGTTAAAATAGACGTTTAAAGTTCGCAACTTTTTATGTTTTACTAAGACACCGATTTCGTTTTTTTTAATTTGATGTTTTAAACCCTTTCTAGACCATGGTTTGAACAACGTTTGTTCTGGGAAAACAGTGATTTAAAGGACACCGTGTATATAAGAAAATATGGATCCTTTGATTTATTTATACAGTAGGTAAGTTATTTAGTTTAATTTAACTATTCTACAAGCTTGCAAAATATATTACACTCCTGATTTTAACCTCAATATTCCGGAATAAATATTCAAACCGAGTTGAAATTTGACGAGACGCCCGTATTAATTAATATCGTCCATTAGCATCGCTTGCTCAGGGCTCTATCTACTCTCTGAGAGTACTCTATCGCTCTAAATGCAATTAGTTTACTCCAAGGCACCGACACCGCGCGACACCGCGCGACACCGCTCCACAACCTAAATATAATTCACGATCAAATATAATACGATTACTTGCAAGAGTTCTTAAGAAAATATTTTACAGTAGTTGTTAATTTTATGAAAGACAAACTTTTATTCTATCAAATTGAAGTTATACGACTACTGTATACATTTGGCAAGGTTTAGCTTTTTGAGTGAAGAAAAAAAATGATAAAATACACAATACAGCATTTCTACAATACTTTAATATATAATCTATACCAATGTTATAAACAGGAAAGATTTGTATTTTTGTGTGTATGTTTGTAATGAATAAACTCAAAAACTACTGTGCCGATTTCAAAAATTATTTTACCATTGAAAAGCTACTTTGAGTGATATAAGCTTTATTTATTGCTAGAAAAGATTAGGGATCCTTACTAAAACTTAAATAACTTAACCCAAGGTGTAAAAAGTGCCCTAAAACGTCTTTCGTCGCATGCGCTGCGGAAACTATGGATGATAGAACAAAATTATGTTCTACAATATTAAAGAACATATCAATATCTACAAAAAACTTCGTAATATTATAAAGAAGAAATATTTGTTTGTTTGTTTGTATTGAATATGATCCGAAACTGCTGGACTGATTTAAAAAATTATTTCACTGTTGGGAAGCTACACTATCCTTGAGTGGCATAGGCTACTTTTTACCCAACTGCGCAGAAGGAGGGGTTTTTATCGAAGAACTACGCGTGTAAAAATTCGCAGCTTGACGCGAGTAGTTTTTTTTAATAACAACATTACCCTCCTTCTGCACAGTTGAGTAAGAAGTTGCCTATATTATTAAGGGATAATAAAGCGTTCTAACGGTGAAAGAACTTTTGAAATCGATCCTGTAGTTTTTGAGTGTATTCGTTACAAACATAAAGAATACAGATATTTCCTCTTTTTAATATTAGTATAGATGATTATTTAAAATCCTGGCTTTATAAATAAATTATTATTTTTTAAATGTTTCTTACATATGTGATTCTCATTTTATTTGTGTGTAAGTCCTGTAAGTACTATAGTTTGTGTAAGACTAAAAATGTCGAAACAGAATGCATAACGTAAAATACGACTTTATTTTTTTTAATGATAGAATTCTTTACTCAGTTTCAAAGTCAATGTCAACGAAATCTTAAAGATCATTTTGGATCGCCATTTTATATTATTTTTGTTCAGATAAGTATCCCTATATTAGCACAGACCTTCTATTATTTGGTATCAATGGCTACGACACCGATCAATTGTCTCCCAAACTTCTGTTATGAAACTGACAGGAAATGTAAGATCAATTTAATGTTTTGACAATTGCAGTGAACTCGTCAGTAGGAAAGTTCGAGCGAGAGTAAATGGAATTAGACTTCTCTACGGCTCAATGACTCGTGTTTGAGAGTCTGGTAACTAGTGCTGGGACATAGGCAAGCTGAAATAAATATAGATAATAATTTCAAAGATTGCTTCTTCTGTGTTACCATGGTTAGAAAGAAAGAAAGAAAACATTTTATTCAACAACCACTCAGTAATAAAGGAAAATAAAACGCAACAATAATAAAATCTAACCTAAGCACTAACAAACTTAAAAGCTCTGTGTGGAGATACTGGTGGTAGAGCTATTGTGTACGGGCTCGAGGAAGTGGGCACCACCGCCATACCTTTATCTGCCGCCAAATGGCAGTACTTGTGCTGCTGTGTTCCGGTTCGATGGTAATTGTATGTTCCTGTTATTACTGACATATAGGCATAACAGCTAAGTTCTATAGTATGGCAACGTATCTACATAGAGATCAAGACAACATAATACCTTGTTTTGAATTCTATGTGGATGTCCATGGGCTGCAGTAGCCACTTAACATCTGGTGGACTGCATGCTCGTTTGCAATGTAAGTAGTATGAAAAATGAACAGGTACTCAGCTCAGCATGATGCTACGGTATGTTAATATGCCGCAGCGCTGGTCTCCCGCTGAGTCCAGTTTACATTACCTCACGTACATCTTGATCTAGGGTAGCCATAATAAGACAAACATAACTATTGTTAAATTCAAATCAAACCATATTAAATACATACATAACAAAATTAAATACCTACTATTTGAAACCAATAAAACTATCACTACTAACTATCACACTTAAGAACATTTCACTGGTATATTTTAGACAAAACATGGAGACCGGGAAGAGAGAGAGAGAGAGAGAGCTTCAGCTACTGCCACTATGGTTGGTTTATCTGTGTTGACAGATTATCAGCTTTGAGTCTTAATTTAAACAAATTAACTGTACTAACATTACAAGCGTGTGCATCTTTATTCTGCGTAAAGAGAACTTGTCATCTATCATAATTCATTTTACTTAAGCTCTAAACTTGTGGGGATATTATATTTTTTAATAATTCTACCCGATTGCCTCCAATTTTTACAACAAATCGCAAGCAGAAAATAGTAATAAAAACAAATAAATAAAGCGAGATTGCAGAACCCAATACAATATTAATCCAATACTTTGAGTGTCGAAGGCTCTGTGCTGGGTCTAACGCAAATTATTAGCGCAACTTTAACCCCCTTCCTACCTTTCTTTCATCCGCCTCGCTCGACCTATCTTCAATAGATTCATTAAGACTTTAACGAGATCTTCCAGGCAGAACCACGAGTGCTTTGTTTCAATAATGCGATTTGATTTATATTTTGTTACGATATTTCAATATTGCCAGAAATGAATTTAATTTATTAATGTATCTTGTTTCATCATCATCATCATCATATCAGCCATAGAACGTCCACTGCTGGACAAATGCCTCCCTCATTGATCTCCAGGAACTGCGGTTGGAAGCAGCCTGCATCCAACGCTGACCTACAGTTCTTAGCAAGTCGTCTGCCCATCTTGTAGGTGGACGTCCTACACTGCGCTTTCCAGTCCGTGGCCTCAATTCAAGAACTTTCTGGCCCCATCGGCTATCTGTTCTGCGCGCTATATGGCCTGCCCATTGCCACTTCAACGTGCTAATCCGTCGGGCTATGTCGGTGACTTGCGTTCTCCTACGTATCTCTTCATTTCTGATTTGATCCCGTAGAGAAACCCCGAGCATAGCCCTCTCCATAGCTCGTTGAGCGACTCTGAGCTTAGTCATAAGGCCAATAGTGAAGGACCACGTCTCGGTTCCATATGTCATCACTGGTAGCACACACTGATTGAAGACTTTCGTCTTAAGGCACAGAGGTATGTTGGACGAATAGACGTTGCGAAGTTTCCCAAACAATGCCCATCCGAGTTGGATTCGACGAATGACCTCATTCTCGTAGTTGGACCTACCTAATTGGACTGTTTATCCTAGGTACACATACGCGTCGACTACTTCAAGAGCCGAGTTCTTAACCATAACTGGGGCAGGCACGACATGGATATTCGACATCGTATTTTGTTTATCAACTATTTTTATTAAAAGCCTGCTACAAATTAGGGATATGCCTGAGACCAATGTTACATGCAACTCTGACACATTTAATATTTCTTGAAAGAGTAGGTGGATGTTAAGTGCAACCATGTGCAACAGAACTTTTGATACAGATACTAGCTTGACGATTTTATCTTAATAAATTAAGCGGGTTTTTAGGGGTTTGTTACCCAACGTTGTAAAAAAATACTAATAGTCTCATTCTGGTGTGTAGCACACTCTCCTATCGTTAAGATCATAAGTTCCGAAACGTTCACGGCCCTCTTAAACAATAAAAAAATATTTTATCGCCTCCCTAAGATGTTGATCTAGGATTTCGCTTAGGTCTTAGCAAAATTCTGGATCCTGGGTTGTAGAAATTATACCAGTGGGAGTCACCATAACAAAATCGAACTCATGTAATTGAACTTACATATTGTAAGGACAGATTCATGATCACTTGGCCGCTTATATTTTTTTTTATGTCCCACTGCTGGGCAAAGGCCTTCCCTTCATCTTTCCACTTTTCTCGATCTTGTACACAAGGCTACACATCAAGCTATACTATTGCAATATAAGCTGACCTCTCATTCTACGAAAAACCTACACAATGCGAGGTCAGCTTATACTGGAAATGTATAGATTGGCGTGTAGCCCTGTGTACCAAATCCCGCCAGTCCCTGTAAAAAGCGTCCGAATCATCGCGCCACCGCTTCATAGGCCTTCCACGGTGTCGCTTTCAATCCACAGGGATTCATCCAGTTACAACCTTAGCCCAGCTATTTGGTTGCATGCGAGAGACATGACCCGCCCAATCCCACTTTTACTTGGCAGCCTTGATACCGACGTAAGCGATGCCGGTCCTTGAGCGCAGTGAGGTGTTCCGAATCCTGTCTATTTTTTTGACACGCAAAATGCTGCGTTCCATCGCTCTTTGGCAAACCCCGTGCCTGGACTTTTGAGATTCAGTCAGTGACCAAAACTGGGCACCGTAGGTTAGGACAGGCAGAATACACATGTAATTTATAATTTATTAAGTGAGATTGACTAGTTTTGTATGTGCATTGGATCTGAGTGATCTGATTATTTAACAATTCGCTGTTGAATCAATACATTTGTATTAAAACGCGATCTGATGTAACTCGTCACGCGACCGAAAAGGAAGAAAGATTAAAAATTCACCCTCCCCAAACTGTTTTACCGTTGTTTTTTGATAATGAGGATCAGTAATGTTATAGAAAATTCAATAGAACTAGTATCCACGTTATTCTTTAAGACATATACATGATATATCTTTTTGATGTATCAAAATCGGACCATTATTTACGAAGATATTAGATAGTAAACTTATGCCTTTCCTCCCGCTAAACGTCAATGTGCGCGGGTGCGTGTGACGTCACTACGACGGAACCGAGCGCAAGCGGCACTCTTAGGGCGTAGAGGCCACGCGTTTGTTCACTACATTTGTCAATTTGTTTACTTAAGAGTTGTTAAATTATAAGTGAGTCTGTAAAAAACGTACATAATATGAGTACTAATAAAATAGAACCTGGTTTTGTGCAAGCTCAATCAGAAAACCTTCCAAAAGTGGATTCTTTCATGGTATTTGATTACTAAGGTAATTATTTTAAGTTCACCAGCGCTGAAATCCGTGGTTGGAAACTATAAAGGTAAGGGTGCTGCTTATTTATCTACGTACATATGTGCTTATTAGTAATCTCTAGGTCTACGCTATTAGTTGTAGGTAAAGTACCTACAATGTTAAGTATAGGTACAGGGATGTATTCAGAACGTTTGAGGTAAGTGTAAAAAGAATTAATGTAAACTTAAACTTTTTAAACTTATGAATCTTTATTCATAGTTATAGCTTTATTCGTGTTCTTAGTATCTTGATAAACGAACGTTGTTTTCGTTGTTGTAAAACTTTTCGCGGATGACTTTTTAACCAACTTTTGCTTTATACAGTGCATGGTTCTCTGCAATTACTGATCATTCTCATTATTATTACTATCTCGGCCATTGTTACAAATCATTAATTCAGTATGTACTTACTTAGGATGGGTTGAATATAAATAACTAGTGGTTCGCCCCGAAGTGAAATCTCGCGAGTCTCCTATAAAAAAAAAACAATATTATTCGTAATCTTTGACTATCGAAATAGTGCCACGTAATACATAACCAACGTACTTGACCTACAGTTTCATTCATATTACAGGTAACGGGAGTTCATGTAATTTGGATATACTTTTTTGGGGTAAAATTTGCAGTTCTTCTGAATTTCAGACTTTTGCCTATATTTGTGTAACTAAAGCTACACTCATACAATTTCAGCACTGCGGGGTAACTGGTGTACCCTGTGAATTTTGTCAAAGTTCAGTTTATATTATGGCTAATAACTTAAAAACCACAAAATTTAAACTAAAAATAAAAACGGGGTCAAAATATACTCACAAAGACCTTTTATTAAACGTGCCATTTGACCGGATAGTCCCATTTTTTTTTTACCTCTCTTGAGCCGCAATATCTCAACAACCCCCCAACATTTTTAGCTCATTCAATCACACCAAAATTGTGCCATCACTACCTATTACCTATATACCAAATTTCACGATGATCGGATAAACGCTTTGAAAGTTATCCTCGGACAAACAAACATACATACATACATACAACGCCGATTTGCCCAAGTTGATTTGGAGATCTCGCTTCGCTCGATCAATAATTTGTATTTTACTTCACTATCATATGTTTTTACTTATATATATTTTTATTCCGTTTTATTTACTTTTTACAGATCTGCTCGTGAAACCTATGGAGATGATGCTGTAGGATTTGTCCAAGTCCAGAGGTTGGGACATGTTTGTACAGTAAAAGCAAAAATAACGCCTGAACATAGAATAAAAAGTAAGGCCTATTGCTGCACATTTACATGTGATTAAAAAGAGGAGACGGTTTTGAACGTGGAACGTCTAGACTGTGCTGTTTTTTTATCATCTCTTTTTACAACAGAATACCATTTTTTACGAATTTTTGGGTCTTTTGGCACGTTAAAAAATAGTTTTTCTGGTGTTTTAATAAAAGTGTTTGTACATTCCGGCACTATACTATATTTATACATAGTTAAAAAATGGAATTAGACACAAATCAGACCCTTAGTTTCTTTTAAAGTCACGCTAAAATAGCGCTTTAAAGTCGCGCGCTCTAACGCTGCCAACGGCTAACTGGCGGCGACTGTCCCAGTGACGTCACAGCTACCGCGGCGGCCGTTCAGTGAATTTCGCTAATAATTTGGTCATAACTTCGTAAATTTTTGTCGTAGAACAAACATTTTTGCACTATATGTTAAAGATTTCTTAGCTCTGTAAATCTGCATTCTCAACTAAAAACGTTACGGATCCTCATTAAGCATATTTGCTGTTGCTAAGATGTCATACTATACTAATATTATCAATGCGAAAGTGAGTTTGTTTGTTTTGCTTTCACATCGTAACGGCTGAACTGTTTCTATGAAATTTCGTATATAGATTAAAATGTATGACCTGGATTGAGGCTCATTGGCTCGTTTTATTGACAAACAACACGTGCTAAGCCGCGGGCGGAAGCTGGTATGGAATATAAGTTTGGAGTTATTTTATTCGGACTCCATTGAATGACCAAAAACACCAAAAGGTTTTCCAATATTCTGCCCTCTGTTGCACTTGGTCATATGAAACATAGTACACAATTTGTCATTCCTGATTGCCCCCTTTTGTTTATGTCTGATTTGAAAAATGGTAAAAACTAAACGGGTTTGCATAAAACTTTTTTTGGAATAAAATGGTAGTTGTGTTATATTGATCAAACTACTAACCCCAAAAGATATGTATAAAACAGAAAACTCCCCTATTTTATTCAAAAACTCGTCCATCAAAAGCATGCAACAAGCTACGTCGTAATACGAAAAATTATTTCCCGCTTAACATTGCAAATTTAGTATGCAAATGTCGACATTAAACACCTTTATTGTAGCACTAAACGCAAATCGATCGGAAGCGAGACGAGACGGGAATCGTTTCGAGTATTTTTCAAGTCGACTGCAGAAACGCGATAAGCGCCTCTCGAAATGTGACCGAATTTCAATCAAATTTATGAGTTATAATAATGATTATAGGTACTTTATCTGCGCCCCGCATAAAATTTGGCAATTTCACTGAAAAGGTGAACTCTACTGTAACAAATTTGCGCGCAATCGTAAGGCGCCGATAACGATTCAGAGAATTAATCTCAGTGCGAAAAACGCGAATCTGTAGGGGTGCAGAAATGAGACGAAACGTCGATGGATTACCGTCCGTTTCTCAGTGTTATTTATTAGTTATCGTTTTGGGAATGATTTAGATATGAAATAATAAATGGTGGTTGTTCGGTTGAATTACTATATAAATAGGTAGGTTTTGTGCTACGTTATTCTGTTCTTGAAACTTAACTTGATTTCCTGATACATGCAGAGAAAGCTCAAACCATTGTTATAATTTTTGGGGAAACGCTTTTTAGGGCTCTGAAATCAATTGAGAGAAGAGCCAAGAAGCTCATAGGCAACGATGAGCTAGTTGATGCAAGGCTCCTCAGCCTGGAGCATCGACGAAAGGTTGCTAGCCTCTCGGTTTTTTATCGAGTAAATTTCGGGGAGCGTGGGGCGGAATTTTTCAACCTCATCCCACTATCTCCATTCTATCAACGGACAACCAGACGCTCTGCGGTGCGCTAGCGCTATATGGTAGAAATACCTCCCATTCGCACAAAGCGGTTCTCTTCGGCCTTTATTATGCGCACCGCCAAAGAGTGGAACGCATTGCCAGAGTCTGTGTTTCCAGATAGCTACAGCCTGGGTATCTTTAAGTCGCGTGTGAATACTCGTAGGTGTCTTCTAGGCAAGCGTGTACCATCGTAGACTGCATCATCGCTTACCATCAGGCGAGATCGTGGTCAACCGCAAGCCTATAATGTATAAAAAAAACGATTAACTACCCTAAAAGTAAGGCAGGAAAATATAATATTATTTTTTCATACAGGAAACCAATGGCATTTAGCTTATTTGCATACATTTTTTGGATATAATAAGTCATTAGGACAGTTAGCAAAAATCGTAGAGTAAAATCTTTGTTCTTCACCACCCCGGGGAGAGCCGGACCGCTCGCAGCGATTGAAATTTAAAATATTGTACCCTTTGCCATTATGCGAGCTTATTCACCCTTGAAATATCCCTGGGGGCGCCAGGTACAGCGATTGGGGAAAATATTTTACACTTGTTACTAAGGATGTCGCTTTCAAGTCAGCCGTCGCTGTTCTAATTGCATTACACGTTTATGAGGCGTATTTCGACACGCTAGGACTTAGAGTCGCGTGCAGGGTATGTGAATATTTATGAAAAGCACTTAATTAGTGTGTCGACGATGAAAAATTGTTATTGAAACCCGGGTGATTGAACTGGCGATTCATAACTATGTCATTTTGGATGCGATAGTAATGAAAATACGATTAATCACGGGGCTCACTCGACGTTCTGACATTTTTCACTGAAATGGACCTGACGCGTGATTCTGCAGGTCGTGCAGTGTGCAGGGCACTATATTTTTTATTATTGCTCATTTCTATCTTGATGGTTCATTTCGTAATGTGGTCTTGTACTAATGGATTGTAAAAGTTGTTTTGCAGAATGTTTACGTGCTATCAGTGGTGATTAATATAACTTTCTGCTCGAGCCAGATAACACTACAAACTCTAATAAGTAATGTAAACTCAACTAAAATTTATTTCAATAAAGTAAGTTTACAAACTTAAAATCTAGACTTAAACTATATACACTCATGATTCCTAGTGTAACTTAAGTTTGCAGTTATGATGAATACATAGTCAAGTGACTACCCTCCGTACTAGTTTTCACTGTATGACGGCAGGGCGTTGTTGCTCTTCCATATAATGCTATCGACTTAAGAATTTAAACTTTTTAGTTAGGTTAATGATGTATGTTAAATTCTTATAAATCTACTTATTAATATTTATATATACTATGTTAACTATAATATATGTTATATGAATATACGTATAATTACAGCTATTTGTAAAATGCTTAATTTTTAACTAATACGTACTATCGAATAATTACTTTGATAAGTATCTAAAAATCTAAATAGTGTTTAAATCTGAAATTATATTAATAAACAAAAACAGGAATGAACTGGGATGGAAAACTGCTAATTAATTATGATAATCAAACTTCAAATGGAAAGTACGGGTAAAAACATAACAGAACAATATTAAATGTGTACTACGCGTTTTGTTATAATTGAGCAAATAACTTCCCTCATTACCGGGCATCAAATACCTATTTTGTGTGTTGTGGGGTTCGGTGCCCGCATTACTGCACATTAGGCTCGGCCCACTGAGCGGAAGGCCAACGTTTACTTGATAAAATAAATTTGAACAAAACAAACGCATCCGTTGCGCCAATATGAATCCTCTGTGAAGTCGTGCTAAGCGGAATGGAAGTGGAAAAATGGACGGCTAATATGCGGATACCTCGCGTGCCGGTAGGGTTAGTCAATATCGCTCAAATTTGAACCGACTGAAATTCGGCGAAGGTATGCGATGCGACATGCAATTGCGAATTGCTTCAAACAATCAAGAATTGTATCCACTGCCTATCCGTTTAGAAATTAGAGCACACAGGAATTTTGAACACCGTTCCGCTTTTTTCCTCGATAATCAACATGACCCAAACTCGATATTGTCGATTTAAACTGGCAACTAAGCCGAATTGAAGTGTCAAGCGTAACGAGACTGCTGCAGGGTAGCCATTCGTTAGTCTAACTCTTTGGTAAAGCGACCCCTGGATAAGCCGGTGCACTGTTAACATTCTTTTCAATAAGGATGGGAGGGGAGATGTGAGTACCCTATGTCTTGTTTATTGGATTTTTTGTTGCAATCTACATATGAATGGAAATAGCAATCTGTCGGACATTGGACTCCATTGAGTCGCTCGCCATTGTTTGCCTAATCTTCATTGTGCCCGTATTAGAAGCAATGTTTGAACACCGTGCTGTTTTGTAATGTAATTATCGCGTTTGTGTAAATATTACCATAACACATTTTATCATAATTTTAGATGGTTTTTCAAAAGTATGTTCTATTCAAGTATCAGCATGTGATCAAATATTAACTTACCAACTTACAAAATTTGGAATAACTTAAAAGTGTCGCCTCCAAGTTTTCTGAACCAACTTTAAAGTTGAGCCGTAGTAACACACGTGTTGGTCGCTTTAATAAGTCCCGCGAATGATAAATAGGATCAAGTGCGGGGACTTTGAGAGTGTTTTGTCCCACTCTATAACGTTTAAAATAATCTTCCGTCCTTTACAATCTGAAGGGTGTTTTACAAGGTTTGTGTACTAGAAAATTTAATGAAATCGTGGCTGTTGTGAGCATCATTATCGACGGCTTTGCCTTTAGATAAAAAATACTTCGTAATCTTAATCTTTTGTCGACCTCCGTGGTGCAGTGGGTAAATAGCCGGCTGAGACGCAGGAGGTAGCGGGTTCGATTCCCGCCGCGGAACAAATGTTTTCATGCTCTGCAGATATTTGTTCCGGGTCTGGTTGTTTCTTTATATATTAAAAGTATGTATTTACAAAAAAAAAGGTATATAAGTGTTCTATCAGTTATCTGGTTCCAATAGTACAAGTTCTGCTTAGTTTGGGGCTAGATAGCGCTGTGTGAAATGTCCAGCAATATTTATTTATTTATTTATTATGAAAACGTTTGCCTTTTAAGGGTTAAAACAGGCAAATTGGAATAATTTGCATAAATCTACAATGAATCTATCGATCTACAATGAATTCTCTCAGTTATCTGGTTCCAATAGTACAAGCTCAGCTTAGTTTGGGGCTAGATAGCGCTGTGTGAAATATCCAGCAATATTTATTTATTTAATAACAATTCCAGTATGCGCTGGTCAGAGAGGATTTGTATACATTCCCAATGCTTTGGTCATTTTATGCTTATACTTGTACACTCGTACATATTTTTAATCTTAATTTTCCACTCAGCACTTAGAATTATTTATTATTTGTATTTTTTATACAAATATTCAAAAAATCCAAATGAATAGTCGACTATGTTTAAACCGCCCCGCCAGCGCCGAACCAACTTCAAGCTTAATTAGAAAGTCTCGAAACGGATGTTTTTTCCACCACTGTAACAACATTATACAGTGTCAACAAAGCGTGACGCACGTGGCATCCAAAGGGAACGCAGCTAGTACAGAAGAATGAACCATATTTTAGTCGCAGCTAAACTTCATTATAACCCACGCCTCTACGAAACTCAACCTTATTTCTAAAGTCATAGAGCTTCAGACTAAGCCTGGTCAAATTATGAATTAGTTACGCACACATGCATCTTTCTAATAGGGGTTGGTATAGATACCGGTAAATATATCGTCTTCATTTGAATTTCGTAGCCAGACGAGTTTTCGCGCGTTGCGAAAGGGGGCTAGACGGAAAAAATTAAGACCAAAAGTTGTAACGACACTTTTTGCTATAGTTGTAAGCCGTGCGGCGTGCGCGTGTTTCTCTCTCTCTCTCTCTCTCTCTCTCTCTCATAGAAAGCAAGCCAGTTATTTTCGTTTCGTCTTTCTATTTCGCATTGAACAGTGTGGTGTCGCGACGATTATTTTTGTTGAGTGTATACAGGTTTTTTGTAAATAAAAAACAATCAACAACAAAATATAATACTTCTTTTTAGTATTTTGTAAACATTCAAGTCATTGAAACTGTTTTTATGAAGTTTCAGATTAGAAAAGATTTATTACACGCGATGTTCCTTTGAAACCGTACCAGAAACTACATAGCTACATTCTCCATTATGTGAACTGCAGTATACATAGGTAAATTATGTACATTAAAATCATCTCCAATATTAAGTTTCAGTGGTGTTCGCGTGAGAACAAAGAACTAATAAGTAGAATTTGTTAGAGAATTGTGAACGCGAATCTTTTGTCATATTTTTTAGTACATTTATAAAGAAACTAGCTGTTGCCCGCGACTTCGTACGCGTTACACTACTAAATATATAGGTAACCTAGAAATAAAGCTAAACTCGCTATTGCAACTTTATTGGACACCCCATTTTTATCCTATAGGAGCTGATTTATGGAATAAATGGTAGCCTATATGGTGATCCAGGTTATAATCTACGTATATACCAAATTTCATCGAAATCGAGTTAGCTGTTACGGCGTGATTGAGTAACAAACATACAAACAAACATTCAAACTTTCGCATTTATAATATTAGTGTGGTTCTTCGAATACATTGAATGTCGAAATATTTATAGATTTAGTACCTATTCATTGTTAATAGAACTTAGAAAACTAGAACATCTTTCTACATCGCCTGTCAATCAAGTAACAACATTTTCATTCAACTCCGCTTCCAAAAGCGCAATATATAGTCCCAAATTACCAGTGAAATATACGAGCTCCGCCAACATTACCAAGATTGTACTGAATGGCCAAGACCCTCGGAGTGGTTAGAAAGGTCGTATTTGGAACAACACGTTAGTAACATATAGGAAACGACCACTCGACTGAGACAAAGCGCAGTCATCAATACGGTGCCCGAGGTAGCTCAAGGGTACACTACATTAGTAGCAGATTAATACATCTATTGGAAGCTATTGGTAGTATTTGTACAG
This sequence comes from Philereme vetulata, assembly GCA_918857605.2. Classification (NCBI taxonomy): domain Eukaryota; kingdom Metazoa; phylum Arthropoda; class Insecta; order Lepidoptera; family Geometridae; genus Philereme; species Philereme vetulata. The sequence goes on from OU975436.1 coordinate 9,873,182, forward strand.
TTTGAGAAGGACAGCTCCAACACAATACCTCCGTGGCGCAGTGGGCGAACAGCCGGCTGAGACGCAGGAGGTAGCGGGTTTGATTTCCGCCGCGGAACAAATGTTTGCATTCCGGGTCTGGTTGTTTTTCTATATATTATAAGTATGTATTTACAAAAACATGTATATAAGTATTCTTTCAGTTATCTGGTTCCTATAGTACAAGCTCTGCTTAGTTTGGGGCTAGATAGCGTTTTGTGAAATGTCCAGCAATTTTTATTCAATCAGTGTGTGTTACCAGTGATGACAGATGGAACCGAGACGTGGTCCTTCACTATTGGCCTTATGAATAAGCTCAGAGTCGCTCAACGAGCTATGGAGAGGGCTATGCTCGGGGTTTCTCTACGGGATCGAATCAGAAATGAGGAGATACGTAGGAGAACTCAAGTCACCGACATAGCCCGACGGATTAGCACGTTGAAGTGGCAATGGGCAGGCCATATAGCGCGCAGAACAGATGGCCGACAGGGCCGAAAGGTTCTCGAGTGGAGGCCACGGACCGGCAAGCGCAGCGTAGGACGTCCACCCACAAGATGGGCAGACGACTTGGTAAGAACCGCAGGTCGGCGTTGGATGCAGGCCGCTTCCAACCGCAGTTCCTGGAGATCAATGAGGGAGGCCTTTGTCCAGCAGTGGACGTCCTACGGCTGATATGATGATGATGATGATTTCTTTTATATTTATATGATTTATAATACACTAGTGGTTCTGTGAGAACAGTAGACCTCGCGAACCCTTATAAACATGCAATAATCGACACCGAAGATAATAATATATATATTTTTGTTCTTGGTTTTGGTTCAATGGATCAGACGCTTAAAATGGATAATACCGCCCATTGTACTATTTTGCTTTGTGCCTTCTATTTTATCTGTAATTTATATTTTTTAATGTGTACAATAAATTGTTTTCATTCATTCATTCCTTTCTTCATGAGATGGTTTTTGATACAAGCACATTAAACCCGACAACGTGTATATAACTACACAGCTTTAAATATCAGCCTAACTATATAGGTTTATTAGTTGGGTATAATATTAGTATATCTTTAGGTATTTATTTATGTATTAGGATTATAAACTAAGTACATTTTCTTATTATTATTTTTTTATTACTCTTCATTTGTTAACATTATCTGTCGTCCATCGCTCACTAAGAATTCTGTACTTAAAATTTTATATACATATATGGTTTTTTTTCTGATTACCTATGTATTTAGAAGTAGGTTATTTAATATTATAAAATTATTTATATTTATTTATATGTATATTTTATTTTAGTCATTTATGTACTTGTTCTGTTAGTTATTATTTGATTAACGCCGCCGTCCTCATTTGTTCACACAGATCCTGTCCATCCAAAGGTTGCCTGGAAGAAATCGCTTTCAGCGATAAGCCCACTCATTGTACTATATTTAGAACTAGTTGACCCGTCGAACTTCGTACCGCCTTGACATGCATATAACGCGGGCTGTCAATATACGTCACCCTGGTAGAATTGTCAATTGTTGTCCCCGGTCACCATTACTAACCCAATTTTTATTATACATATACATATTTACAACCATACTTAACCATAGACAAAATTACGATTAGCTGTCATTTGCGTTTTGTTATTCCATGTCAGATGCGTTTTTATTATACCTACCACGTTTTATAGTGACTTGTATTATCTTTGACGCTTTATGTCACATCACACGGGAACGCGGTCGAACGGGATAAAAAGTATCCTATGTCCGTTTCCTGGTTCTAAGCTACCTTCCCACCAATTTTCAGCTAAATCGGTTCAGCCGTTCTTGAGTTATAAAAAGTGTAATTAACACGACTTTCTTTAATATATATATACATATATATATATATATATATATATATATATATATATATATATAGACATATAAATAAACATTAGAATAGCATAATGCTTTATTGTACACCAAGAATACTTTAAAAAAACCAATTAATCATATAGTTTTTTTAAAGTATTCTTGGTGTACAATAAAGCATTATTCTATTCTAATGTCTCAATAGAAACTTCACTGCAGCTGTTTGTTTGCAGTAAACCAGCTATTTGTATTGTAGCTGGTTGTTATTGGAAGTCTTTCGATACACGCAATGCTCATTTGACTCGGTTCACTACGTCAATTCGGCTTATGATTTGGCTGGATTTGTTATTGATAAAATTGTTATTTTTGGGACGGGATTTTGTTTGCTTACGACAGTGTATTGTTTATTTATAATAAGCTCAATGCGGTTTCTCAAACATGATCTTTGCTATTTTATCAGTTTTTGTGATCTTAAAGCCATTATCCGCAAAAGACTGCCTCACTGCTCAGTAGAGTGCGAGGCAGCACCAACACCATCCTGCAGGTCATTGCAGACAAGTACGACTCACCGATTATGAAGTTCTTCAATCGGTTTCTGATCGAATAGTCTTTGTGAGAGACTATTGGCTCAGGACTTGAGTGAGGGACTTAAATTTAAACTTTTATTGTTTTTATTTGAATTTTGTTTGTTTTATTGTGCCTATACTTTGTACTAACCCATGTGACATGTTTAATTTAAGTTTTCTATCCGTTTCTTACTAACAACTATATGGATCTTTGACATCTGAAATTTGAATAAATGAATGAATGAAAGTCTATTTTAACGAACTCACTTTACTAGGTTTAATTACAGGAGTCTCTTTGGTGTAGCTGTTTCTGGAAAAATAGTTGCTACGTTCAGACTGTTCTGACTCATTTGTGCTGTTATTATTTGAAATCTGTCGATTTATTGATTGGTGTAGCTGTTTCTGGAAAAATAGTTGCTACGTTCAAAGCGCTGTCGATCTGTCAATTGGTGTAGCTGTTTCTGGAAAAATAGTTGCTACGTTCAAAACGCTGTCGATCTGTCAATTGGTGTAGCTATTTCTGGAAAAATAGTTGCTACGTTCAAAGCGCTGTCGATCTGTCAATTGGTGTAACTGTTTCTGGAAAAATAGTTGCTACGTTCTGACAATTCTGCCTCATTTGTGCTGTTATTATTTGAAATCTGTCGATTTATCGATTGGTGTAGCTGTTTCTGGAAAAATAGTTGCTATGTTCAAAGCGCTGTCGATCTGTCAATTGGTGTAGCTGTTTCTGGAAAAATAGTTGCTACGTTCAGACTATTCTGCCTCATTTGTGCTGTTATTATTTGAAATCTGTTGATTTATTTCACTTATCCGGGTGTAAATCACCAATAACTCACTATAACAGCTTCAACCAAACCTTATTTTAATACATGTGTTCGATGCAGTTCATTTAATCACATCCAATGCCTGATTAAGCCCATTTCAGTTGAATTATAGTTTCCAATAGTTTCACACAAATTGATATTAGTATTATCACAGCAAATTAGAGAATTGGTTTGTGTAGTTTTGTAGAGCTGAATAAGCCGCCTGGGGGACTGAATTAGATATGTTTGGATGGATATTACATAATACCTGTCTGTTAGACTAATCCAAATAATATTAACTATTTTGCATTGAGTTAGTGGTGTAGTTGGCTAAAGAGACGATCACATATAAAATAAAATAAAAAACCCTTTTTTTCTGCTGCGTATTCTTACATTACATACTTTATCACTTATATTTACATACTAATTAATTATACTATCACTATTTTGGTTATAAGTATCTATTTATTCCGCAATAGTCGCCTCCACGGCGTAGGCCTCCCCTATATCTCTCCATACATCCCTCTCTCTCGCTGTTCTCATCAATACCGGTCCACGTCGTTGGGTGAAAATATCTCAATCAAACGGTGCTATTCGGTTAAGGATCTTGGCGTAGTATTCGACACTGAACTAAATTTTCACGACCATATCCGTACACTTACTGTCTCTTGTTTTAAAAAACTAGGTTTCGTATCCCGTAATTGTAAAAACTTTACCAATGCTAATGCCATTAAACTTCTCTGCACTTCTTTAATCCGATCCAAAGTTGAATCTAGTGCATGCGTTTGGAACACGTATGAAGTCACATACTGACTTATGTTAGAAAAGGTACAAAAAATATTTTTGCGTTTTATACTTATATAAAAAGCTTTACGGATACTATCCGTTTATGTACCCAACAAGGTTTTTGCAAGGTACCTTGGTATATAACTCCCTAGAAACAAGGTGGCTCTGTGTCCAAATCATAACTCTGTGCAGGTTGTTGAAAGAGGTTACTGAATGTCCCACTCTTCTCACTGAAGCCAGCCGGCTTTGCGTGCCCGAACAACGTGTTAGATTTCGATCAGGCCGAGTACGTTTGTTGGAACCACTGCGAGCACGTACGTTGCACTTCCAACAGTCACCCATCTCCCGTGCGCAGCGCAGCCTTAATGAGCTTATTAAAATCCATCCTCATTTTGACGTGTTTGCGGATGACTGGAAGACGATCGAACGAGTTTGTCTCAGTTATTGTGAGAGTATTTCATTAGTTAAGTATACCGATATTATGTTAGTAATGTTTAGTCCCCTATTGTATTTGTTTTTGTTGTGTTTTTGTGTACCTTTTTGAACTTAAATATGTAAGTTTTAAAATGAATGTACCTATATTATAGTTTGTATTTTTCTTGTGGTAGCTTTGGATATAGCGTTTTAGATTAATTCTGTAAAGTTATATTTATGTGTAAATAAACAAATTTGAATTTGAATTTGAATCTCTCCATCTCATTTTTGAGAGTAGATCCCACTGGAAGGAAAAAGGAGACAACGTAGACCACGTTGTCTCCTTTTTCCTTCCAGTGGGATCCACTCTGTCACCAGTTTTGTCCACCTATCGTTTTCCAATCTACAGATGTGTCCTGTCCACTGCCATTTTAACTGTCTCATGCGTTTTCTTATTTCTATTAACTTGGTTTTTTCCTTATATCTCTGTTCTTCATTATAAAAATTTATAAAGAGGCGATCACATATTGATGACATATGGAACCGAGACGTGGTCCTTCACTATTGGCCTTATGAATAAGCTCAGAGTCGCTCAACGAGCTATGGAGAGGGCTATGCTCGGGGTTTCTCTACGGGATCGAATCAAAAATTAGGAGATACGTAGGAGAACTCAAGTCACCGACAAAGCCCGACGGATTAGCACGAAGAAGTGGCAATGGGCAGGCCATATAGCGCGCAGAACAGATGGTCGATGGGGCCGGAAGGTTCTCGAGTGGAGGCCACGGACCGGCAAGCGCAGCGTAGGACGTCCACCTACAAGATGGGCAGACGACTTGGTAAGAACCGCAGGTCGGCGTTGGATGCAGGCCGCTTCCAACCGCAGTTCCTGGAGATCAATGAGGGAGGCCTTTGTCCAGCAGTGGACGTCCTACAGCTGATATGATGATAACATAGATAACTTAAATACTGGTACCTATAAAAGCGTATTTAGTTATATCTCCTATGTGTTGTCACACTAATATTTTAAAAGCGAAAGTTTGGATGTTAGTTTGGATGTTTGATTGTTTGTTTTTTTTTGTTTGTTACTCAATCACGTCGTAACGACTGAACCGATTTCGATCAAATTTGGTATACACGTAGATTATAACCTGGATCACCACATAGGCTACCATTTATCACATAAATCAGTTCCCATTGAATAAAAATAGGGTGTCAAGTCAAGTTGTAAATAAACTTTCTACTGTTTACGTGTTAAGTACGATAGATTACTGTAAAAGTCATTTATTTGTCGTATAAAATACAAAAAAAACTTAGGGGCGGCTTATTGGGGTAAAGTGGAAGAATTCGAAAAAACCAGCTAAGTGCGAGTCGGACTCGCGCACGAAGGGTTCCGTACTATTATCTATAAAAACGAGCAAAAAAATCACGTTTGTTCTATGGGAGCCCCTTGAAATTTTTTGTTTTATTTTAATTTTATTATTTATTTTTAAAGTTAATATATAACTAAATATTCTGTGAATATTTCAAGCGTCTACCTGTTGCCGTTATAAATATCGAGCAAAGACGAGCAAAAAATCACGTTTGTTGTATGGGAGCCCCCTTTAAATACTTATTTTATTCTGTTTTTAGTACTTCTTGTTATAGCGGCAACAGAAATACATCATCTGTGAAAATTTAAACTGTCTAACTATCGCAGTTCATGCGATACAGCCTGGTGACAGATGGAGAGAAAGACAGACGGTGGAGTCTTAGTAATAGGGTCCCGTTTGACCCTTTGGGTACAGAAGCCTAAAAAACCGAGGTTTTCAAGATATCTTGCTATCATTTTCCTGCCTAGTCAGGTTAGTTAGTAATACTAGTAGAGGTACTAGCAAGACGACCTCCGTGGCGCAGTGGTCGAATAGCCGGCTGAGACGCAGGAGGCAGCGGGTTCAAATGTCACAATTCATTTTCACAATTCCCGCAACGGAACAAATGTTTGCATGATCACAGATATTTGTGTCTGGTCTGGTTGTTTCTTCATATATTATAAGATTGTTTTACTAAAAAAAAATGTATGTAAGTATTCTATCAGTTATCTGATTCCCATAGTACAAGCTTTGCTTAGTTTGGGGCTAGATAGCGTTGTGTGAAATGTCCCGCAATATTTATTTATTTATTTAAACAAGGTACCTAAAATTAACTCTAAGGGTGACTTGTGCAACGATGCCTAAAAGTATTTAGAGACTGTATACGATAAATATAGTTTAGAGAGTGATGAAATCATACAAATACGTCAAATTTAAACATGTTTAGTCGCTAAATACGTTTAGGGATCATCGTGCACGCCGGGCTTTGGACAAGCAAACCGAGCAGCTTTTTCGTGATCTGTGTTATTAATTTATGATGATAATAAAACGAAGTCGCTTAGCCAAGCTCAGCACGTTTTTCAACTCAATTTGTCTGAGTATTTGTTAATGGATATTAAATGATTATTACTGACCCATTACAGACAAAAAGTGTTCTTGGGTCTGCGTCTCAGACTTTATAACTGAAAGGGGTTTAAGTTACCTAAATATTGTCATCCGCTAAACAGCGTCTTTCGCTATCGCAGTCAACTAGACTGAAGTAACAAATTAAAAAAACGTGCGTACTTTAAACCACACGACTGGAGTAAAACTTCTTTTTCAAAATATTAATTTATAAAATTGTTCAATTACAAAATTGTCTACACGTCTGTAGGTCGATCAGTCTATGTTCATTCTGGACAGACGCAATTCGCACTCGCACATTAACGTTTAAAAATTTACGAAACGTAACTCTCTCTCTTTCTATCTTCACTAACTTATATCTCCTTTTCAACTTTCGTTTGCACTTTTTGTAACGCATTTACCAGCTTAATCCCCAAGTCAAGCGTGCGTAAAGAAGTTTTACTTCAATAAATAGCATATACCTTCACATGTGTCGACCTCCGTGGTGCAGTGGGCGAATAGCCGGCTGAGACGCAGGAGGTAGTGGGTTCGATTTCCGCCGCGTAACAAGTGTTTGCATGATTTACAGATATTTGTTCCGGATCTGATTGTTTCTCTATATATTACAAGTATGTATTTACAAAAAAAATGTATATCAGTATTATATCAGTTATCTTGTTCCCATAGAACAAGCTCTGCTTAGTTTGGGGCTAGATAGCGCTGTGTGAAATGTCCAGCAATACCTATATTATTTTTTTATATATATTTAATACTCGTAGCGTACACTCTACAGTGTGTATTAAACTGTATGCCTCCTCCTCAAAATGATGATAAACTGTCAACTCTTAGTATGACTAAAATATGTCATACTAAGAGACCTTAAACATTAAAATCAACATATAGCCTTATTGAGAAAAAGCTCTAAACAAAAAAGGTGGTACATTTTATCAAAGCGCTCATCCGGCTAACGAATTAAGGATAACACGATTATGATCTGAATCTTTCACTTTATCCGAGGGGGTTATATCTCGATCGCCAACTTAATTAGTCCCTTGCAAAGAAAGTATTAAAGAAATTAGCCGGTTAATGCAAGTAATGGTACTAGGGGTAATATAATTAACTTTTTAGATGAGGCTACTGTCCAATATAGTGATCTGCAAGAAAGTCTGAACCCGGGTAAAAATAGCCTAATAAAAATATCGAATGATGGCACATACTAAATAAAGGTGACTTATAACATATCTACATTTTGGCAAGTACATTATTCCTTCATTTGTGATTGCGATAGTGATAAAGAAAATCAGATGATACATAAATCCAATAAAAACGAAATCTCTGGAAAAATTTGTTTAGTCATTTTATCCATATTACATAATATAAAATGAGGTCGCTTTCGCTGTCTGTTCGCTTGGATCTTTTAAACTTTTAACGGATTTTAATGCATTTTTCAGAAATATATAAATTGATTCAAGAGAAAGGTTTAAATGTATAATACATACATAACTCTGTTTGTTTGTTAGTTTATTTATGAACTTTATACGACTAAACGGCTGAACGGATCGTTATGAAATTTTGCAAGGATATACTCGTAGATTATATCCTGGGTAAGGACATAGGTTACTTTTTAGCCAACTGCGCAAAATGAGGGTAATGTTTAATTGAAAAACCACCCGTGCGAAGCCGCGGCGGCGTCTGCTAGTATTATTATAAACTGGAAAGTACCCCTGTCTGTTTCTGGACCGATTTTGATGAAATTTGGTATACAGATAGATTATGAGTGAGATTAAAACATAGGCTACTTTTTATCTGACTGTGTAAAAAGAGGGTAGTAGTTTTTATTAACAAACCACTCGTGCGAATCCGCGAGTGGCAGCTAGTGTAATAATATAGTTTTAACATAGCTCATAAACTGACGGCCTTTGGGATATAAAGGTTCATAAGAGGAGACCACGTACTGAAAAGCGCTGCTGAGGACTGTCCCTACTAAATGTATAGATTGCTAAAATGTGTTAGGTATATGCTACACAAGGTTTATCGTTCTGGAAACCTAAAAGGAGGTCTGTTTGCAGTCGACGTTCTATGCCTAATATGATGATAATGATTCAGTTTAACAGTTGACTATACCCCAGCTCAAACTCGAATTTAACTCCCGCTTCTCCGCGCGCCGCTGCACGTCCTATCTCGCCGTGGTTCATAATATGAATTATGTTTACCGGTTTTGTTATCATTCAATCCCTTCATTTTCTTGTTGTGCTTATTTCTCATTACTGCGTTTACTCATTACCAAAATTACCAAAATTACCTCATTACAAAAAACAACTTAATATTAAACTCAACTTAAGAATTACGTGATCCTTTGGAAGGACAAGCGTCACGGGTACCTTGTCTGAAAGCCGAGGCCAGACTGAATCACGGAGCGGGCGTTCCAAAGCGAATTGTTTCATTAGTGTAAAACTTAGGTATTTTCATTTTATGGTAAAATCAAAAGGTATTTTGAAAATCTAAACACAGGTGCTCTTATTTATGTTGTGTAGAATTACTGTGCAAAGTTTCAGGATCTAAATTGAAGTATTTATCGCATAAGAACGGTTTTAAGATAAATTTGGAGTCATCTTTGGATTTTTTTTCTATAGAGAAAATTTTACGGAATCGTGTTTTCACAACACAGGCGTTCTAGCACGTATCCTTAACTATAACATTTATGAGTTACAGATTGAAAGCACACAATTTGTTGAACAAAACATTGTTTCTCAATAAGCGATTTATCGTCTCCCCAGGTATAGTGCGCCCTTAAACCTAAATCAAAAATAAAGAAAGCAAATATTCCGTTACTTACGAGTACACTAACGACATAATACTTCTATCTATAGATCAAAATTACTTTGTATTAAGTTTCTACTACTAGAGTCTTGAGTTTGCTAAATTACTTCTATTTCGCTGAGTTGCTGATTTTATTAATTTTATGATTAATTTGAGCGCATTTCTTTTGAGAGTAAGTTTAATCTTATTAATTAGATCATTGATTTATCAAAATCATAGTATTATAGTCACACAACTGACTGTGTCAAATAACAGTCAATTAAAAACGTGCTTCTTCTCTTGTCTCATGTTTTGAATGAATGAAATACTCTTTATAGCACACCAAATAAAAATACAATATTAGTGGAAATAAACAATAAATAAAGGTACAATGAATGGTCTTATCGCTAAAAGCGATCTCTTCCAGACAACCTTTGGATGGACAGGATAAACAAAATCAAAAGACGGCGGTGTACCTTCAGACATAAACAGAATAAAATATACCTATTTATTATACTAGTAAACTTAAATACATACAAATAATATATAAATAAAATACACTACATAACGAGGATAAATAACATAAACACTAACTAGCAGTTACGAGACAACGAAAGGAAATGGTTGTATACCGTGACTTTTAAAATAGGAAGAGATTGGGATGACCTTTAGACAAAGGTAAGGCGTTCCACAGTCGCACAGCTTGTACTGTAAAGGAGTCACCATAAAATTGTTAACTATGGACGGGAGTTCGAAGCTGTAGAGCTTCGGAAGAACGAAGGGTTTAAAAGTGTGCCTGATACAGAAACTCGAAACGCTCCTTTAGATAAGAAGGTGAAGTGGGATTATAGAGAATGTTAAAAAGAAGTGATAGAGTATGTGCATTCCGGCGAAGACGGATAGGGAGCCACTTGAGTTTTGCGCAGAATTCTGAGACATGGTCATACTTGCGTAAGCCGAAAATGAACCGAATACAAAGGGTTCTTCTGTTTTCTTCTATTCCTATGATTTAAAATTAATTTTTTTAAACTTTTTAAGTCAGTTAACTTTCTGTTCGCTCGACTGTGCAAAGCAAGGGTTATGTTTTTGCAGAAGTCTACTTAGCTGCAAAATTGAACTGTTTATTTGATAACATTCACATATTAAACTAAGTTACGAAACGTTTTTAAATATTGTAAAACTTAGGTAGTATGTTTAGAAATAGATTCTGAATGAAAACATAAAGGAAACAACAGTTGTTTGTGAAGTTCTTTAATAAAGATGAATTAGTTATTAGATACGCAGGAACACTTCGACACTGCAGCACACCGTTGTAAAAAAAAAGCTAGTTCTAGGTATATTCTCACGACCTCCGTGGTGCAGTGGGCGAATAGCGGGCTGAGACGCAGGAGGTAGCGGGTTCGATTCCCGCCGCGGAACAAATGTTTGCATGATCTACAGATATTTGTTCTGGGTCTGGTTGTTTCTATTTTATTTTATTTATTTATTTAACAAAATCCACAGTCTTTATTAAATAAGATACAAACTTATAGTAAGCGTAGTAAAAAAGAATATATAAATAGACAGTCTAAATTAAACTAAAAATACGAACAAAACAAATTACGTGTAAAACACAAAAAGGTTGATAAAATACATAGAATACATATATATAAGTACCTAGTTATATCATAAATTCATACATATATATACCATAATAACCAGTATTTTGTTGCGTTGTTATCATGCATGTGTGTCATCCTCCATAATTATTTTAAAAGGTTTACTTTTCTGTATATATTATAAGTATGTATTTACAAAAAACAATGTACATAAGTACTCTATCAGTTATCTGGTTCCCATAATACTAGCTCTGCTTAGTTTGGGGTTAGATAGCGCTGTGTGAAATGTCCATCAATATTGGTTTATTATTTATTTATTTATAGGAAGCTCTCTTTTTACTGCAACGTTAGTGACAAGTGACGAGCAGTGTCTTAAGCATGAGCGCTGTATCCATTATTTTCTATATAATTACTGATATAAACAGGTACCTATATATCGCGTATGTACCTTTTAGTACATAGTGTGTTTTTTAGCCTGTCTGCGACTACGACTGTTGTAACAGACGAAACGACGCGATAACAAATAAAAAAGGTAGATACATACCCATCTAAATCAGTAACAATGTATAGTATCGAGAACATTAAAATAATACAATTTTTATTTAATTAAATACTTATCTTCTATCAAACAGAGTACAAGTTCAATGCGTTGTAATGCAGTACGGCACTTTGCGACTGACTATACTTGCCCTTTCATATAAAAACCAAGTTAGCTATCGAAGAATTTCAATAACACTTTAACTCGCAATCGAATGCGCAAATAACACATTTTTAACAACAATATTGTGTTCATGTTTTTAACACGTAACAAGTCTTTTCGAGAAATACATGAGTATAGTTCGTGAAAATTTAAAAATATGTGTTATTTTACGCTTTGAATAAACTTTAGTTTAAAGCTATTACGGTAGTCATTATAATACCGACACCGCCATTAGTATCATATCATTATTAGTACTATCGATTATTTTATAACATCAATCTTATTATACATGAATTTATTACTTAATCAATAATTTTATACACAGATAAGAACAGCATAAACACAATGGCTATCGTATTTTAATTTACGTACATGTACAGCATAACTGCCGGTAATCGACTGAGGTCTGAGCTTTTTTTTTCGAATGGACTTATCTCGCTGTTGGCCTCTGAGGCCGTTGCAGCTTAACCGAGCTTTTGGCGAGCGCAGAAGGTGCTCAGCCCTGTAAGTTTTGATGAGGCAACTAATGCAAGGGCACCACTTAGGTACGAACCTCGGCTTGGGCTGTTGCCAGGGTGGGGATAGGAGAAAAACGCCCGGGTACGTGCTTGTACCTCGTATAGGCGGCGACTGAAGGGACTCGTCGACCTCGCCGGCGAGGTCGGTGTATCTATAAAGTGTTTGCTCTGTTTAATGTAGATGACTCAGAAATCTCTTCCGTATTTAGCGGAGGTGATTTCGTCATCCGGTTCTCCGAGAACGTGTCTCGGACGACGGAGGGTTTACTGAGGTCTGAACGGCAGCCGACAATGACTTATTTTATTATTACTTCAGCAATATGTACTATTTTGTTATTCGTTCTATAAAACAGAAGTCTCCTTATTGACCAATAGCCGACATCGAATTGTTCATTCGACATCAATTGACATGAAACAATTCGATGTCGGCTATTGGTCAATAAGGAGACTTTTGTTTTATAGAACGAAAAACAAAATAGTACATATTGCTGAAGTAATAATAAAATTGTATATTTAGTACAAATAATCGCTAATATATATAAAAAACGAGTGTGTTTTAGAACACACGACTGAAGTAAAACTTCTTTAGCTCCATCTATCTGTATATATATTATTATCTTCACTAACTTATATCTCCTTCTCAACTTCCATTCGCTTCGTCACACGTTTCGTAACGCTCTCGTTACGCATTTACTAGCTTACTCCCCAAGTCAAGCGTGCGTAAAGAAGTTTTACTTCAATAATTTAATCTTAATAGAGATTGTAATGCATTATTACTACATTTCTAAAAAACTTGGAAGCAGTGATCTAGCTGCCTGCAACGTTTACTTATGAATGTTCTCCTAAACTTATAATTATGTAATTCAAACTAATTTTAGAAGTAAAAGTAACCCAGTTTTAAAGGCTACCTTTGAAACTTTATCCGGTAAGCGCTTATCAGGAATTTTTAATGGTACGTAAATTAAAAAGTCGTGTTCAAAGCCTTGTGTTTGGCAAAACTGAACTATTTTATATGTGTCTTTAGAGTTCAAGAGAGTTCATGAGATACTATTTAATGACTTTAAATTCTTGAAAATGCCAATAACTGCCATATTGAATCATTTATCAGATAAAATTTAAAATGTATGAGAGCTAGAAAGAGTTCGATAACTTAATTCGTTCGCCTTTATAACCGGCCCCTGAAAACTTATAATTAAATAGCTCAACTACAACTTCCAGCTCCTTATTTATTCATATAATTAACTATGAACGTATCGGACTTTCTACTTAAAGCTTGTTTAAAAATTTAGCGCCAGTCTCGTAGAGTTGTTGGCCCGCGAGCCTTCATTCTTAATTATTACTTTGGGAAAATTAAGAGTGTCGTTTAGCCCGGAGTACCCGGAGTGCCCGGCTAGAGGCTTCTCCATTTATCTAAATGTACTTTATCTTGCCGAGGGCGCATACTTGGGTGGGGTGGAGACGCTGTGGCGGCTAGATCTTTTGAAAACGGGGTCTTTTATCAAAAAAGATAACATCTGTTTGAAAAAAAATCTTGTCAATTATTATTGATTCATTTTTTAATCAGGTATTCAACGGGGGTTTAACTTTTTTGTAGTGGTGTTTAAAACACTTTTGCTTAAAATCGGCTCATCAATATTGATACTCTAAACATAATTTATTTCAAGACTAACAACATTTGTTCACGGTATTTATATTGTTTCAAAGCAATGAATTTGGAAAAGGTACCTGCGTAGTACACCCTATTCAATTAAAATTATTAAATGAAACTGTACGCTGCTGTCATAACATAGTTGAAGGTTTGCCATAAGTAAGAAAAAAATCTATATACCCACTTTTATTACTAAAACCACACGCGTAACACACGTTTCACGCGATCTTTTCTACCCCATACTTGCAAGATGTGGAATAAGCTACCATCTAAGGTTTTCCCATTAGGCTACGACATGGCACGATCAAGAGAAATGTAAAGAGGTTTCTACAGTGCAGGGAACGCATCGACTATACCCCGGGTGTTGCCGGTGTCAATAGGCGACGGTGACCGCTTACCATCGGGTGGGCCGTAAGCCTGTTTCCCCATAAATAACATAAAAAAAATACTAACCCTTACTGTCTCACTGCTGGGCAAAGGCCTTCCCCTCTTACTTCTATTTATCATGGTCTGGAGCCAGATCCCGTCAGTCTCTTTGGAAGATATCCAGTTCATCGCTCCAGCGCTTTTTAGGCTTTCCTTTCGCCTTCCCACTTATTGGAGTTAAATGTATGATGTTGTCACTTATTTTAAATTGTTTTTTCATTTAAATTCGAAGCTAATTAAGTTGCATTGATTGCATTAATGCAATGATTTCAATAAAAATTACTGTTTTGATGCGATAATGACGTCGTTGGTCTCCAAGTCCAAAGTGAACAGGTAATTTTTAGGCAAGCGTGCTCCATCTTCGAAAACATCATTCACCACGGCGAGGTAGTTGTAAAACATTGAACATATGACTTTAAAAAAGACAAAAATTAAAATATCACAATAAAACTTACAACGTGGTAAAAATGTTATTAAATATATTGTGAATATATTATAAAAATATATTGTGTACAAAATAAGTGTAGCACAGAGAGCCATGGAACGCGCCATGCACACTCTTAGATCGAGTTTCCAATACTGAAATTCGCAAGCAGACTAAAGTACAAGACGTCAGCAAGCAAATATTGGGGCTCAAGTGGAGTTAGGCAGGACACTTGGCCAGACGTAGTGACGACAGGTGGACTAAGGCCCTAACAGAGTGGAGGCCGAGAACTGGTCATCGAAATAAAGGACGTCCACCAGCGCGATGGGTTGACGACATCCATAAGACAGTGGATCGTACTTGGTTCAGACATCCACAGGATCGGGGAAAATGGCAGAAACAAAGAGAGGCCTATGCCCAGGAGTGGGTCGACACGGGCTGAAAATGATGAAAATGATGAAAAATTTTATAATAAAGAATCCATCTACACAACACTCATCTACTCCATACCTTTACCCCTTAAGAACTCCTCAAAGTAATGACGATACTAGCAGTGTCGAGCGTTAAGTACATTACCTATTGTAAGTGTCTTTGCCTACTATGTCGCGAATATATGAGGCGCTTTTACTCTAATTATGAGCTTACCACTTTAATAATATTACGAGGTAGAAACTCCTTACCCTTTATAAATAATTGAGCACCAGATTCACTGAACGCGTTTGGAGGCGTAAGTTTCTTCCGGGAGTGAGTGAATTGTGTTGTAGAATTTAAATAACTTTTTAGTGCCTATCTTCATCATCATCATCACATCCACTACTGGGTATAGGCCTCCTCGTTACCACGCCAATCTCTTCGGTCTTATGCCAAGCGCTTTTACTGCTTTCCGCGATGTCGTCCGACCATCTGGCTGGTGGTCTGCCAACTGGTCTGCGCCCTTCTCGCGGCTACCACTCAGTTGCTGCCATCGTCCATCGTCCATCTTCCGTCTTTCCTCCTTGCCAAGTGTCCAGCCCATCTCCAGCTGGTTGAGCCTTCTCCTTATTTGGTGCCTTATTTATTATTATTTATTTATTTATTTTACACTCTTTCCTGCAGCGTGGCTGCTACAATTCAAATCTATATGCATATTCGTGGCATAATTACAAAGAATACTATAATATTACTGATAATGGCTGCCTAGTGCGAGTTGGCTCTAACACTATCCAAAGACAATATGAAGATTTTACAAATAGTGCTAACTTTTTAAATTTTACCTACTTACGTACAGATAGTTTATCTCGTAGGTACCCCCTATCCTCAATGAAAGAAAGAAAGACAGAAAACATTTTATTCAAAAAACCACACAGTAATAAAGAAAAATAAAAAACACAACAATAGAATACTCTTTATTGCACACCAACAAAATTAAAAATACAAAGAAATACGCAAACATAAAGATAAGTACAATGGGCGGTCTTATCGCTAAAAGCGATCTCTTCCAGACAACCTTTGGATGGACAAGACAAAACAAAATCAAAAAGACGGCGGTGTATCTATGTTCATAAACCTACATAAAGTACCTATACCTACTTGCTAATAAACTAAAAATATATACATATATAATAATACTAGCTGTTGCCAGTGGCTTCGCACGCGTGGTTTGCCAATAATGAGTAGCCTATGTGTTAATCCAGGTTATAATCTACGTACATACCGTATTTCATCGCAATCGGTTCAGCCGTTCCGGAGTGAAAGAGTAACAAACATCCATACATAAAAATGTTCGCGTTATAATATTAGTAGTTTATATATAGTATATAGTTTATATATATATACACTAAAACAAAGGCGATAAACACAATGATAAACTAGCAGTGCGTAGACAGAGAAAGGTAATGGTTGTATACAATAATATCTAACCAAAGCACTAACAAACTTAAAAGCTCTGTGTGGAGATGAATTGGTACTTAGCTCAGCATGATGCCACGGCATGTTAATATGCCGCAGCGCTGGTCTCCCGCTGAGTCCAGTTTACATTACCTCACGTACTTCTTGATCAAGGGTAGCCTTCATAAAAAAAACACAACTATTGTTAAATTCCAAGAAAACCATATTACATACATACTTAACACTATTAAATATCTACTAGTTTAATCCAATAAAAACTATCACTACCAACTACCACACTTAAGAACATTTCACTGGCATAATTTAGACTAGAAATGGAGACCAGAAAAAGAGAGAGAGCTTCAGCTATTGCCACTACGGTTGGTTTAGCTGTGTTGACAAAATATCAGGTTTGAGTTTTAATCTAAACAAATTAACTGTACTAACATTACATGGAGGTGGAGGGATATTGTTCCAACACTTCGTAGCGATATAGCTAAAGCTACCACGAAAAGCTGCGGTGCCATGTGCAGGCGTCACCAGAAGAGACTCTGAAGCTCTGGGATTATTATAACTATAACCGCGGAACCAGGTTAGTTTGTGAAAGAGATATTCTGGTTTCCGACTCTTGATGTCACCAAACAGAAGAATAGCAAAATGGAGATGTCTTCTGGACATTTTAAGAAGTTTTGCTCTTTTTATAAAATGTGTTACATGTGCCCTAGCTGGGATAGAAAAACAAAACCTAGCACAAGCGTTCTATACACGTTGAATTAAATTCTCAGTCCGAACCAATAATCTAGGGCCATAGACTGTATCCACGTAGTTAAGCCTGGAAAGGACTAAAGATTCACATAATCGCACACGTAGATCAACATTGAGACATTCACGAATACGGTATTTCCGTTAGCCTATAGAAACAATTTCGCACGGATTCTGAGTAATGATGCTGACTTCAATGCTGAGAATGATGACTCTATATCGAACTCTCTAACAACCTCTGAGAGCTCTAATACATAATTTAAAAATACACATGTGTATATAGTTTTTTTTTAATTAGCCTACATTCTCCCACTGCTAGGCAAAGGCCTCCCCCAACTCCTTCCACCTATCGCGATCCTTGGCAGATTCCCACCATTCTTTCTCGAATCCGCTGATGTCGTCGCGCCAACGCTTTCGCGGCCGACCCCGACGTCGCTGTCCATCCTCCGGTATCCAAGGTGTTTTAATATTTGCCCATTTCTCCGGAAGCATTCGACTTACGTGCCCGGCCCAATCCCACTTGAGCTTCGCGGTTTTGTCTCCCACATCGGCAATGCCAGTTAAAGAACGAAGCGTGGTATTCCTCACCCGATCGGTTCTCCGGAATCCTGGGACGCTGCGTTCCATTGCCCTTTGGCAAATCTTGAGCTTGGACTTCTGCAGCTCGATCAATGACCATGTTTGCGCACCGTAGGTTAGAACCAGGAGGATACACATGTCTGTATATATTAAATACATATTTTAATCGGGAGCATATGGGTTTAATTACTGCGTTCAAAAAATCATTCGCCAATTAATGGTAAACCAATTTGGTAAAGATTTTCATTTGCAGCGTAGATTGTGGTCACCTCTCATTTTCAGTGCAGTTGGGAATAACAAAATTTTAATCCAGCGGTCGCGAGGATTATTGCTAAGCGCGGTTAATTATTACTGCACATGTGTAAATTGCTACAAAAATATAAACTTAAGTACCTACTTAATGAATGAACAACTAAGGTTCGTTTTTTAAAACGGCACTCAGGCATGAAAAAAACATATGTTTATTTTTTGGCACTTTTCAATAGATTAACTAATGTCGAAAATCTATGTCTTCTTTCAGCTTAAATTTTAGGATAAGAACCTAATTTACAAAATTTTAGGTGTACAAATTAAACAGTTGATTTGAAAAATGTTTGTAACGATTTTTTTTTCTATGTTATATGCAACTAGCAGACACACTTCGGTTTTGCACGGATTTTTATCAAAATTAAATATCTATTTAATCAAACATAGATTAGGTTAGATTAGAAAATGCTTTATTGCACTAATAAAATATTACTTAATCGAACTTAATGCTAATTAGCATTTTCTTCCTGGTAACCTTTGTGTAGTGTGGATAAAGTGGTAGTGTCAGAAAATAGAATGGTAAACATAGTGTAGCATCAGTCATTACTGGTGGTAGTGTTTTTGTGAACGGGCTCGATGAAGCGGGCACCTTACCTCTATCTGCCGCCAAATAGCAGTACTTGGGCTGCTGTGTTCCGGTTAGATGGTAATGGTATGTTCCTGTAATTACTGGCACATAGGCATAACAGCTAAGTCCTATAGTATGGCAACGTATCCACATAAAGATCAAGACAACATAATAGCTTGTTTTGAATTCTATGTGGATATCCATGGGCTGCAGTAGCCTTTTAATATCTGGTGGACTGCATGCTCGTTTGCCATATAAGTTGTATAAAAAAGGTCATAAATTGTAAAATCGGTTCAGGAGTTCCAGAGATTACCCATTGCATACAAACAAACAAATGCTCAAATTTTGCCTACATATAAATATAAGTATTGATGTAGATTACTTCATTATTTATTAATTACGTACTAGAAAATTTTATAACTTGGAAAAGCGTTTTTTTATAAAAACTGGTGCTGCATACTAATGCTTATAGCCTTCGATGCCCTATAAAAACTCTTCTTTTTGTATTTAAAAGTAATGTAGATAATAATTTAGGATAAATATGAAAAAATCAATAACACTTAATAAGAATATAACGTCTTTAGTAGAGTAAATAAATTTAAAACAGTTCTGAAACTCATTAATGTAGTTTTTGTAGATTCAAAGAGACAAAACGCAGATAAGGGAACGCGAGAAGAAACTCGGAAAACACCATTTTCCTTGCCTTGAATTATCATTCTGTTTCATTACGAAACTTATTAAAGAAAACTCATTAATGTAAGGGATTATTAAGATACAAAATAAGGTGGATGGACATGCTTTCACTATACTACTTTTTACGACTTTTGAACAAACTTTTCTCATCAAAAACCTAAACCAGCTGGTAATAGAGGTTTTTAATATGTTTCGTAATAAAAGTGTTTTATGATCTCTTTCCCTCGTGGGCGAAATTAAGTAGAAGTGCCAAGAACAAAAAGAATTTTATATCTAAAAATAAGCAGTAATGTTTCCTTGCAAAATTATTTTAAGCACACTATACGCATTTTATTAAAATACCGAGTATAAAAAAAAACTGCGCGGAATTAAGTTTATTCCTTGTTGTTTAATGTCAACGAGCCAAATTGTTTTTTTTATCCGCTATACCATTTTTCGCCCTCGTTATCTCGATGTGAATAAAGATTAGCGTTGCATCTATAATTAAAATCCGTTTTACGCCCTGAGTCGTTTTATGTACTGGTTTTATTACTTTTTATCAAAATTATCTCTCTCGAGTCTTTAAAGGAAAACAGAGAGTAAAAGCTTTTGCGAAATACGATTAAACTGGCTTCTAGTTAGAATGGATTACAATTTTAATAAAATCATATATGTCATGTATTATGTCTGGGGACATAGCAAGAACTGCCGTTGGGGCAAAAGTTCTTGAGTGGAGACCACACCCTGGAGTCATATAGCTGATATAAAGATGATGATTTCATGTATTATGTCCATTGTATTATGATTTCGAAGCTTTTTTTTAAGCTACCAATAACCAAAAAGTTCTGCAAAAAATATTGAATATATTTTACAGAAACCAACGCCCGTATTCGTAAAAGTACAGATAAAATCTATGCCAAAGCATCTGCCAAGCAAGCAGAGATAAAATGCGGCTTATCTACTCAAAGTATATTTTATTCTAAGAAGAATGAAAGTACGATGTGAACCAATCTTGATCTGAATGAATATTCATTCAAATCAATTTTTTAAACAAATTTGACAAGCATCCCAATTTGTGTAACGGTAAAGCCGAAAGATCTCGTGGTTCTTTGTTTCAAATTGGCCCACTCTTCATAATTTTGTTTTTAATAGAATTTTATTATTGTCATGACGTGTTGCAAGGTGCTTTTTGGCGAGGCGAGAAGAGGATCTTAGGTCAAATCTTCTCGTCATCTATACCACAACGCCTGAAAATTAAAGTCTTCAATGAGTGCGTCTTACCCGTAATGACCTACGGTGCTGAGACGTGGACGCTCACAATAGGACTAGTCCACAAACTTATGGTTGTGCAGCGAGCTATGGAACGGGCTATGCTCGGTGTTAAGGATAAAATCCGTAATGAGGTTATCCGACAGAGAATCAAGGTTACCGACATAGCCCAGCGGATTAGCAAACTGAAGTGGCAGTGGACTGGCCATATATGATGGAGAAACTGACAACCGTTGGGTTAAACGAGTTCCTGATGGGAGACCGCGTATTGTAAAACGTAGTGCGGGGTGCCCCCGGCTAAGTGGAGCGATGACATAAGAAAGGTGGCGGACAGAAATTGGATGAGAAGAGCCAAAGACCGGGCTCAGTGGCGCGTATTGGGAGAGGCCTATGTCCAGCAGTGGACTAATGCGGGCTGATAATGATAATGATGATGAGAAGAGGATTGGATCGAAGTTAAATACAGACGTTCCGCAGAACGCCACCGCTTCTCGGTTCTCGGAGAACCGAAAGCGATTCTCGTCTACCTTTATTACACACGATGCCAAAGAGTGGATCGCCTTGCTTGAGCCTGTATTTTCTGATAATAACAACCTAGGGGTCTTCAAGTTGCGAGTGAATAATTTTCTTCTAGGCAAATGTGATTCATCGTAGACTGCATCTTTGCTTACCATCAGGCGGGATTGTGGTCAAACGCTAGTTTATAATTTATTAAAAAAAGAGTACGCTTTTAAAATTCCCTCCTTCCATACATCTTCGGTGATGGAAATGGTATGAATTGGCGAGAATGTGCTGCACAAGAATGGTAATATTTTTTGGTGTAATATTAAACCTTATTGCTACCTATAAAGAGGTTATATTAACTCTGCAACGAAAACAAGGTTTGAACAAGAATCGCGAGATTGTGGGGTACTAACAATACTAGACTGATCTAAGATAATTAAAGATGAAAGTTCACCTAGCGGCATTTTTAAACAGCTTTTGAAATAAGACTGTTCTTTACGTCATTTTGTTTCACAAAAGTCTAACCAATAAACGTTACGTACTCAGTTGTCGACGTTGAATGATTAATGTTGCACGGTTTAGTTCAAGTGAGCTTACCGCTATAAAATAACTACCGAGCGGCAGTAAAATAGGAAATTGCATTTGCAATGCGTCCTAATTTTACTGGTAAAGTCAAAGAATAATAGAAATGTTGTCGTAAAGTTTTATTTACGTTCGTCATTATTTACTTCAGGATTTGCTTTTTTTATTCATATTCTTTTCGAATAAATAAATAAATAATGCTGGAGATTTCACAGAGCGCTCTCTAGCCCCTAAGTCAATCTTGCATTATGACAACCAGATATCTGATACAATACTTATATACATTTTTTTTTGTAAAAACGTATTTATATTATATAGTAAAACACCCAGACCGGGAACAAATATCTGTAGATCATACAAACAATTTTTCGGCGATGGAAAACGAACCTCATGCGCCTCAGCCGGCTCGTCGCCCTCGGCATGGAGGTCGACAAATACAAGTCAACTTTTACTTGTTGATTAAGAAAGTTGTGTTTTTGAAGTAAAACTTCTTTACGCACGCTTGACTTGGAGAGTAAGTTGGTGAGCGAAGAAAAGTGCGAACAGAAGTTGAGAGGGAGATATAAGTTAGTGAAGATAGTAAGAGAGTGTTACGTTTCGTTTAATAATGTAGGGGCACGAGAGAGAGAGGTGCGAGCACACATTTTCTTTCTCTCTTTCTCTCATAGCCAGTTGATTGGTCGCATATCTCCTATCCCAAATTAGCCTAAATTATAAAAACTGCAAAAACAAAAAACTCCTTCACGCCGTATAATAGAGTTCATTTTGCTATAGATAAAAAAAAGTATTTACGATGTTTCGTATTTTGAATCTACCAGCTTCGATTTACGAAAAAGTGCATCTATTCCACAACCGATGGTAGGCAGCAGCAGAAGTTTTACTTCAGTCGTGTGGTCTAAAAACACACTCGTTTTTTTTCTCGCATTTGTAGTGGTTTTCCCTAAGCTATTTAGGTTTTGTAATTTTGGTACCTACCTAGTATGTCGTTATGTCTAAGCAATTATTTGAACTTAGGTCAAAGTATGTTTTATCTTGTCTTGGTGCATATTATTTTATTACAAAATTGTATTTCTTCGTGTAAACATTGAATATTCCAAGGCAGGGTCGGATATGAGCCATATTAGGTTATCTCTCGAGACCGAGATAATGTAACCTACCTTTAGACGCCGCCGTCTCCTAGGAATCAATAATCCCATAACACTATCCTTCAAAATCCATTTATGATATATCGCACAAACCTTCCAAGGGGTTTTATTTAAATTCCGAGATCAAATACCCAAATAGCCTTTGTCCTTACTCTCTGTTTACTTATTCAAACAAAATTACATATGCCTGGTTCTGGATCGCCAATGCCCGAATTTTTACGCTTAGGAGATACTGTCATGAATATAAATCTATCGTAAAGGACACCGAGGAGAGGTTAGCCGAGTTTACTGCGTATCTCACTTTGCATTCTTTGTACGGTGGCTTTTTATAGCCCCTTTACGGAGTTAGATCTTTTTGCATAAAGCTCTTGGTGTGTGGCTTGGCATGAGATCAAGAGAGAAACGGGCTTTCACCGCGATTGAAAAACATGCGTTTTAGCATTTTTTTATGAAGTTACGTGACGAATGACTTTGACTTTGAATGTAAGAAAGCTTGCTTATTGATATTAGCACGATTTGTTTAAAGCCGGGACTACATTAGAGGCAGCTGCGTGGCGAGCCATTTAGTGTCAATGACAACTCCGTGCTCAAAGATGCCTTAGTGTAAGCCGTGCACGGAGTGGACATAGTAGGGATGTCCTCGCAGTACGCAGCATGATGAATAACGAAAAATTTATAAAGGAATTAAATTAGCAAGTGAGAAACTGACTCCAGCTGCGGTTAGCTGCCTCGTTTATCGTGGAGATGCATGAATTTGCCGTAGCCTGCGGCGGTGTTTTGCAGACTTGGCGTGATCGGACTGTTAAGAAAGATTTATTTGAGTCTATAATTTTGAAAGTGCAGATTTAGCGTGGTCGGACTGTTGGTAACTACAGCCTTAGACAGGTCAGAATAGTAGCTTCCTTTAATCACAATACAACTTTTCCCCTACAGTTAGATACAATCAGGAATATTAGTTAATTTTCTTAAGCTCCGTTCGCCTTGAATCAATTAGGGTTAAGCTCGCCTTTGTATATGATCATTTTGTAAGCTTTTTGTCTGCAATCTATTTGTGTACATTATGTAATAAAGATTGAATGATGTTTGGTTGCCCTTTACTATGACCACCGTACTTCCAAGTTCCTGAATTTTAGATGTCATTGCGGTTCCTGCCTGTAGTAACTCGCGTAGTAAAGTTTGAGTATGAGGTATATTGTTTTATCTATAATTTGAACCGAGTAGAAAGGATCCGTATGGATCACGTATTTATATAAATTCTTGTCTACCCATTTTTACAAGATTTTAATTAAATAGCAATGTATGTAATATAATATATGTTGGGTGGAATTTTGCAACTGAATTTTAAATCAGTTATCTTTAACCAATTGAGCTGAAATTTGGTATACACGCTTATTTTGGATAGCAATGCATGCTTAGCTATGTGACGTCATTCTAATTCCAATATGGCAGATTATCCAAGATGGCGGACTAGTTATTTTTTTTCTGCACTACCACAGTATGGGTATCAAATGAAAGGGCTTGCTGAGGAGAACACGAAAACTAATACTACGTCACATTAAATCCAAAATATGGGAGACCATCAAAAATATACAATAAATCCAATATGGCGGAGTTTTCTAAAGTCATTAACTGCTGAATTTTAACAAAAGTATGCCTTGGTCGACTTTATACTTTGACTTAAACTTTAAACGTTATTAGGGCGAGATAGGCGTCAACAGCATTGGTTTGTAAACTATTTAGGAGAAGGATATCACTATAAAGCCCAATATGGAAGCGGCCAAAACGCCTATACTTTGTGCTTACAAATTAAATTGTTGATAGTTTTGCTTCCACGGCGTGCCGCGCGTGCGGTTCGGCTTATTTGAATCTGCTTGCGGTTCTGATTATGATTTTTATAAAAGCTTGTTTGAAAAAGTAATTTTTCAACAAAAAAAATTATTAAACTTATTGTGTGCGTGAGATTTGGCGTAGAATAAGTTTATATGGAAAAAGAGGGCTGAATGCAAAAATAAAGCAAAAAAAAATACGGTCCAGTTTCAACCACGGTCCACTGACAACTAGTAGGTAAATGAATACAAAATCCAATGGTATAATAAATATAATGGTAATAACGACCAGATCTGAGATTACCTCCGTGATGCAGTGGGCGAATAGTCAGCTGAGACGCAGGAGGTTGCGGCTTCAATTCCTGCCGCGGAACAAATGTTTGCCTGATCTACAGATATTTGTTCTGGGTCTGGTTGTTTCTCTATTGATTGGATTTTCTCTCCAATATATTAAAAGTTCGCGATATTCGGGAAACTTCGCGATATCTTCTTGTCCAAAATTCCCCAGAGCATGAAGACTAAAGTCTTCAAACAGTGTGTGTTGCCAGTGATGACCTATGGCACTGAAACATGGTCCGTTACTCATGGCCTCAAGACCAAGCTCAAGGTCGCTCAACGAGCTATGGAGAGGGCTATGCTCGGGGTTTCTTTGCGTGACAAAATCCGCAATGAGGAAATCCGCAGAAGAACTAAAGTTGCCGACATAGCTCTCAAAATCAGCAAGTTAAAGTGGCAATGGGCAGGCCCCATCGCTCGTAGAACCGATAACCTTTGGGGAGGAAAGGTTCTCGAGTGGAGACCACGGACTGGAAGACGCAGCGTAAGCCGGCCCCCCACAAGGTGGACCGACGATCTAGTAAGAATTGCGGGGAGCCATTGGGCGCAAACGGCTACCAACCGCTCGCGTGTGGCAATCCAAGGGGGAGGCCTATGTTCAACAGTGGACGTCTGCCGGCTGATGATGATGATGATATTAAAAGTCAGTCTACAAAAAATGCTTATTACTAAGTAATATATCAGTGATCTGGTTCCCATAGCTTTGCTTCGTTTGGGGCTAGTTAGCTCTGTGTGAAATGTACGGCATTACTTATTTATTATTTATTTATGGGGAGGGGGGGAGGGGGGGAGGGGGATTTTGAGTTTTTTTGGCGGCTTATTCGAGCGCTCGCGCTACGCAATCAAGTAACGTTCTTGATTGTGTAGTGGCGAGCGCTCGAATACTTTTGCGTATCGAGCGCGATCTATTAGCGTTTAATCTCTCGCCAATTTATAAGAAACCAGATAAATATTCTAACTAGTGCTTAGGGCTTACTCCCGAGTGTTTAGCCTTAGCGCAATTGCCTGTTAACTATTAATCCCATTTTCTTTCGAGATAACGAAACTCGTTTAAGATAACTCGCGAACGCCTTTCAGACGATTTGGGGTGTAGCTCTGAATGGCACAGTGCTCTCAGTGGAGACGAAATAAATGTTTACACTACCAAGTTTTATCTATTTGGTTGGTTCTGAAAGGATTAGTGAGAGTGGATAATTGAAAAGTACTTGTCTTTTACAAGATAAGTAATACCGTAAATCTGGATGAGTTCAACAGAAAAGAAGAAGCAATTGCAACATGTCGTGCACAAAAATGTTTTCGTTTTGCTAGACTCGATCGAGAAAAAAGTATAAAATTTGAACCTGGAATTCTCGTTATTACAGAAAAATCATAAAATAACAAAATATATAATGCTCAGATATCGATAATGGCATTCTTCTTATACTATGTTGGACAGGTGTTTGGCCACAACAATAACATTAGGTGCGGCGGTTATAAGGTCCTCATCGTGCAGGTGTTCGGACACAAAGGGCACATTAGCAAGTGCTGCATTTACTTCATTTAGTTAGGGTCCCTGAATCTCCATTTGCACATATAAAGTCTGCAGCTGCCAACCTGGGTGCGGAGCCTGTTTAAGGACTTCCAGACTGGCCACGGCAGATCGTGCCCGGGTGATAACTGTTCCTGTGGGGTGATAAAATCAGGCGGTGAGGAGTTTCTATTTATCCACAGTGTGCATCTAGCGGCAGTCGGTTCACCGCCCGTGGCCCTTGTGATGTGTTGAAAGCTCTTACGACTTTTAAGGTGGCCTTGTGGGATGTGATAGTTATATTAGGGGGTGTCGACAATCGTTAATGGCAAGAAACTCCTAAGTAACAAGCAGTAAAGAAGTCTCCAAATCAATGTTTAAGCTTCAAATAATCTATACTATCTATACTAATATTATAAAAAGGAAAGATTTGTATTTTTGTGTGTATGTTTGTAATGAATAAACTCAAAAACTACTGCACCGATTTTAAAAATTCGTTCACGATTAATAAGCTACATTCACCCTGAGTAACAAAGGCTACTTTTTACCCAACGGCGCAAAGGAGGGTAATGTTTTTATTGAAAAACTACGCGTGCGAAGCTGCGGATTTGTCAGCTAGTATATTCTATGAATGAAATGAAAATTGTTAAAAATGTCGAACATAAATCCTTAGCAACCAAAGTTCCTGAAGATTCCTGTATTGTATATAAAATGTATTCTCCGCTAGATATCTAAATAGCTTTGCTTTGAATGGCATCAGAAGGATCACTTTAAAACGTAATTTTACTGCCTGATCTTTCGCGACCAAGCTAGGAAAAAAAAGTTAGAATAGAAACCTAAAACAAGACCGAAAACAGATAATTAAATTAGAACAGTGTTATTATAAGTAATTTAATAATAATAAATGTATTTTCGTCTTAATTAGGAATACATTTATTTATTTCAAAAATGTAACAGGACTTTTTACCCAACGGCGTAAAGGAGGGTAATGTTTTTATTGAAAAACTACGCGTGCGCAGCTGCGGATTGGTCAGTTAGTAATGTATAAAAAAACATTTGAAGTGGACAAAATACAAGGCTAATTAGGCAGCTCTTTACCATTTTCTGTGCTAAACGTGTTTCGTCAGACCAAAGGTTTTACTTTGTATCTCATAAAATTTTCTTAGAAGTAATCCTTAATTGAAAATTCAAATTTATGCATAAGCTCTGATTGTAAGAGCGTAGAGGAAGAGGTCCAAAGGACGCATTTACATAAGAAAGCAGGCCAGCATGACCAGCGCAGAATAATATGACTGCAGGTCAAAATGCTAAGATTATTTCGATTTTAGAAAAGGACTACTTACTGCACCAGCAATTGTTTTTCGTAGCATGGCCAATCAGTAGAAACCTGGAAATTAACCTTAAGTTTATTAGACACACTTTTTTCTTAAAGTGGCGGGAACGGCTTGGGCGAGAAAAGCAAGAGATAGATCTTTGTGGAGAACACTCGGGGAGGCCTATGCTGAAAAGCAAGACAATAAAATAACCGGGCTCTAATCTGAACGTATTATATTTAATATCTATACATAAATAAATTTTGTAGTACTAAGTAGAAATATGTAATGTGTATTTAAGATTGTTAATAAAGGCTTTATTATTATTTTTGTTGTTTATTTATGATTTTCATCAACTCGGCTCAGAATAACCGGGGAATAACAGAGGTGCACGGGCCTAAGCCAAGTACCCCTCAGTGGTTCGGGTGGTATCATTTTGAACCGTTGTACATGGTAGTGTAGGTGACAATGCGGTGGATAGGGTAGTCTTTTTTATTTTTTTTTATTTATTTGATCGTAAAACAATTAACCAATTGTATTTGAGACTACGTTATACATTAAAATATACTAACTATATATTAAAATTTTAAAAATAATCATCATTTAATAATAAAATAATCAATAAAACTGACACAATTCAAAACCCAAGTCACAATAAAAAACACAAAAACAGCACTTAGGTTAAAAAGTCAGAGATAAAAAAAACGTCACAAATTATTTGAATAAATAAATTATTTTGAATTGCATTGTAACTTGAAATCATCCACTGAATAAAAACACCCTTCCAGCAAAAGCTATTTTAGCCTAGTCTTAAATATAATTGGACTATCAATAATTTTCATGTCAATGGGGAGAGAGTTGTATAAAATAACAGCTTGATACCTAGAGCCATGCATCGCTACATTTAGTTTAGTCTGCAAGAACTTTCTTACAATCCTGCAAGTATTCAAAATTACTGCCTTCTGCAATAAGGCAAAGCTATGTTTTGGGAGGTCCAAAAGAGAGAGGGACTGAAACAGTTGACATTATTATTAGACACAGCTACGAACGTCTTTACCGGGCTTGTAAGTTTAATAAATTATTAATATTATTAATAAAATTATTATTAATAAAATAATAATAAGAGGCTCTAGCTAGGAAATTGGATTAAGGGTCAGATACTCCTGGACTCGGCACGCATAGTCAGGAGGTTCCTCTCTCTGCAGCCCTAGCCACCGATCGCTCGGGCCTTGCTTCGCGGTCTGTGGTTTATCATTTTTACAAATATACTATCGGTTTCTACTATAGACCCGGTGAACTTCGTACCGCCCCTGGACAAGCATATGACGCGGGCTGCCAATGTACGTCGCCGGTACATTTCAGTTTAAACGTTGCCGTCGTTCATTTTAAACTATTCTTTCAATTTGATTTCTCAACAACTGGGGACACATAAAAGGAAAACCCAAATTGTTTTTTTTATTTAATTCCGAGCATTTTTATATTAATTCACCTTTTAAACCTTCTCTGGGCTTCCACAAATAATTCAATACCAAAATTAGCCCAATCGGTCTAGCCGTTTTCGAGTTTTAGCGAGACTAACGAACAGCAATTCATTGTAAAGTAAAAATCTATCTATATATATATATATATATATATTTATAGATAGATTTTTACTTTAACGTTTGGTTTTTGTAAGATACTTTGTAGTGAAAAAAATATTTTTTATAAACGAGTTTTAAAATAAATATGTGTAAATAATAATACATAATTTAATTCAGACAACAATACTAGTTACATGATAATAAATAACTTATTCTACGGCAAATAAAGATGTGTATTTTAGCCTAAAATACATAATATAAAAACAAAAACTTATGTTTATTTACCACATAAACATTGCAATTTTAAACGTGAATTTATGCCATCGTACTGCGATATTAGGCTTTACATTCCAACGAACATTTTCAACACCTTATAGGAGTACATCTAGTAAGAACCTTTATTTACCAGTGAACTGTACCTGCAATTTTTCTATGTGAATGCCGACTAAGATTCAAGCCTTTCAGATTTTCCGGCCGAGATTGCTGGCAAATTGCGTTGATGAAAATTACGTTGCAGATTAAAAGGAAACCCATTTAATTAATTCACAGTTAATCCGTACGAATGACACAGAATTGCGTCGGTGCTCAAATTAGGCCAGTTCTCGGTCATTGAATCAGTGCTTGCAATTCGAAGGCAAAACCTTGTTTTCGATTAAATTTAATACCTACCTCTGAAGAAGCACTCTTCAATGACTGTTTATTTTATCACAACGTGGAATCTACAAACAGGTACATATTTGTTGTTGAACGACCAATTTTAGATTCATCACCATCATCATATCAGCCGTAGGACGTTCACTGCTGGACAAAGGCCTCCCTCATTGATCTCCAGGAACTGCGGTTGGAAGCGGCCTGCATCCAACGCCGACCTGCGGTTCTTACCAAGTCGTCTGCCCATATTGTAGGTGGACGTCCTACGCTGCGCCTGCCGGCCAGTGGCCTCCATTCGAGAACTTAAGACGAAAGTCTTCTATCAGTGTGTGTTGCCAGTGATGACATATGGAACCGAGACGTGGTCCTTCACTATTGGCCTTATGAATAAGCTCAGAGTCGCTCAACGAGCTATGGAGAGGGCTATGCTCGGGGTTTCTCTACGGGATCGAATCAGAAATGAGGAGATACGTAGGACATAGCCCGACGGATTAGCATGTTGAAGTGGCAATGGGCAGGCCATATAGCGCGCAGAGCAGATGGCCGATGGGGCCGGAAAGTTCTGGAATTTTAGTTTATCTACAGGTATTTCTTGATTTTTTTTTTTTTATTTATTTGGTAATTATTATAAAGAAGAGACCTTATACCCAACAGTGGGTGTAGACGGGCTGAGATGATGATGATTGTGATAAGACCATTAACGCTAAAATAAACAGCACTACAATCGATATAATAAGTACATCAGTAGGTATATAAGTATTAATTAAAATTAATTACATTTACCGATCTTCAGGGACTAAAAGGTTCCGACACTACATTCAATCGAGTTTAAGGATTACCACACCACAAATCGATACAAACCGTGTCACACATAAAATATAAATGAGTTTTCCAATTGCCTTTAATTATCTACCATTCTAGAATTATCCACGGTGTCGCCGCTTAGAAAATTATATCAAGTGTTTATCGAAAATCATTTTAGTGTCACGATTCCTATAGATTTTTAAGGTTCTGAGTGCGATAAACGTCTGCGGTTTCGTTTTTACCCGTACCCAAAGGGTAAAACGGCACCCTATTACTAAGGCTCCGCTGCCTGTCCGTCTGTTTGTCCGTCTGTCTGTCTGTCAGTCACCAGGCTGTATCTCATGAACCGTGATAGTAAGACAGTTGAATTTTTCAATGATTTATTTCTGTTGCCGCTATAACAACAAACACTAAAAAAAGAATTTAAGGGGAGCTCCCTTGCAACAAACGTGATTTTTTACTCGTTTTAGCTCGATATTGATTACGGCAACAGGTAGACATTTGACATTTTCGCCTAATATTTGGTTATACATTCACTTTAAAAATATATAATCAAATTAAAATAAAACATATAAAAAAAAACGTGATATTTTACCGTTTTTATAGATAATGGTACGGAACCCTTCGTGCGCGAGTCCGACTTGCACTTGGCCGGTTTTTTTATTAACTAAATCAGCTTTAAAATTGACTTTGTTTTATAAAATAAATATCGCCGGACTGACCACGGAAGCCTTCACTGTAAGTACTCTGATACGCGGTTATAATCTACCTATAGAATATACAGGTAAGATAAGTAGGTGAGGTAGTGGCCAAGCGCTTGTACTTAAGTACTTATTTAAATTTAAACAAAATTTTATCGAAGTCGGTCAGCTTTTATGAGTAATAAACAAACATTCAAACTATCACATTCATGATAAAAGTATGATGTAGAAAATTCTCCCTCAAGATAAGAGACTACCACACCGATCGGCCACAATAAACGAAGGCTCGAATCATTTTAACCTGATCACCATATGGGTCACGATCGACCCGGGTCACAAGAAATGATCGAACGAAGCAGGACTACTCAATGAAGTCTGCTCGAAACTGGATCTTCTTTGCGTTCGAGCTTCATTCTATTACACAGAATAATAATTTATAAATACTGTCGTCAGATTTAGAATAGGTAAGTACTGTATGATTAACTAAGTAGATAAAGTAGTGGTATTGATGGTATAGTGAAGTGTTGTCAATATTAAATACGATTGTCCAATATAATATAATATATAAAATACTCGTGTCACAGTGTTTGTAACAAAACTCCTCCGAAACGGCTTGAATCGCAATTTTAATATTTTTGTATGAACAATATCTATATAATTTAGTCGTCGTTCATTGACGTGAATACATTTACATGAAGTGTAGCGTCACTTTGACATTTTATTCTGCATTTGATTTCTTTGATAATTGATCGAGCGAAGCGAGATATCTAAATCAACTTGAGGAAATCGGCGTTGTATGTATGCATGTTTGTCCGAGGATAACTTACGTAACGTTGATCCGATCATCGTGAAATTTAATACATAGGTAGGTAAAGATGGCACAATATTGGTGTGACTAAATGAGCTAAAAATGTTTGGGGATTGTTGAGATATTGGGGTTCAAGAGGGGTAAAAAAATTAAAATGAGACTATCAGGTCAAATGTGACGTCAAATGAAAGGTATTCATTAGTAAATTTATACTCTGTTTTTATTTTAGTAAATTCTTTATAGTTTTTGAGTTATAAGCCATAATAAACACTGGCCTTTGACAAAATTCGCTGGGGGTACACCAGTGATCCCACAGTACTGTAATTTAGTATGCATTTAGCTTATGTGACACACATGTAGGCAAAAGTCTGAAATCCAGAAAAACTGCAATTGGCACCCCTTAAAAGAAAATCCATTATCAAAAACTCCCATTACTTGTAATTTAAATGAAACTGTAGGTCAAGTTTTTGGTTATTTATTTCGTGGCACTATTTTGATAGTCAAATATTACGAATAATATATTTTTGTTTTTATGGTAGGTAAACTCGCCAGATCTCAGTTCGGGGCGAACCACTAGTTTATATGGCAGAACAATGTTTGCGGGAATAGCTAGTCTTGAATACAATATTGAATACATAAAGTAAATTTGATTTATTTCAGACCTATATGTTTATTGGCACCAACCCATTCATGGAATTTTGATAAAGAATTTTTTTTCTATGTTTTATAGGGTTCCGCACCTCAACAGGTAAAAAAGGAACCCTTATAAGATCACTCTCTTGTCCGTCTGTCCGTCTGGCTGTCCGTGTGTCGCCACCGATTTTCTTAGGAACGGGTGGACTGAGGTATACAGCGTGTTTTTTTTAACTGTTACAGTACGGGAGTACCCATAACCTGAGGAGATACAGGTGCAGTTTCTTTTAAAACATCAGCTCGATTTCGAAAAAAAAAATTTTGGCATTAAATTTTTTTTGGTCAAGTGTGAGTAGCGCCTTAAAATTATTCAAGTTAGAAAAAAATTTTTTGATGCCGATCGATGCAGTCCTTTGTAAGGATAATTTTATTCTAATGGATGAAAAAAATCTGATCAGCGGAAGTTAGTCAAATTTGATAAAAAGTATTCTCATACACCAGGATAATCAAAATTCTTTCTACAAACATTTTATTAGATTCTAATTGCACATTAAAGAAGTATTAATACTGTAGCGATTAAGAAGTTTAGGAACTCCATGTTCTCATGAGCAATTCAAAAACATTTCGTATTTCAGAACAATATTGAATTTCGAACATGGTTCTTGCACCTGTCGGACTTTTATATCAGTCATTGCATCATCTTATTTGTCCTTATCATCTATCATGGCATTATCAAATACGCAAAAAGTAGACTTAATTGAAGCATACTTCCTCAATCGCGGTATAGGTAGCGTTCCTGATACCACTTCAGCGCATTAGTTGGGCAACGAGCTGATGTTTTAAAAGAAACTGCACCTGTATCTCCTCTGGTTATGGGTGCCGCCGTACTGTTACAGTTAAAATTTGTACGTGTTACACTCTGTATAGTCCCTATTAGGTGTATAAAAATCAACACGATAAAAAGATTTGGGAAAATTTAGATTTTCGCGAAAACTTGTAACTACCAAAATTTACCTTAATTTTCAACTTTTTTTTATTTTTAGTAATTTTCCCTTTACTTTTACAGTAAGACCTTCCTTTTAACCAAAATTGACAACTCTAAGTCAACCGGAAGTACCCAATAGGTTTTGGGTCGAAAACCTAAATGGTAGTTTCGGCTGACCTAGAATCACTAAATTTGGCAAAAAGCAAGGTACAATAAAGGAAAAATTCCAAAGAATAAAAAAATTTAAAATTAATACCTACATAGTTGACGCCAATTAAGATATTCCTCTGAGTTGTATGGGCGCTTATACAATTTAGAGGACTAGCTTAATCGGCACCAACCACAAATAATGTAAATAAATAGAATTGAACTATTGAATAAAATAAATATTTAAGTGGGGCTCCCATACAACAGAATTTTTTTTTTGCCGTTTTTATAGATCGCACTTGGCCGGTTTTTATATTTACTTTAGCTAAGTTTATTTTACAAATGTCAAGTGTGGTAAATAACTATTGCTGCTTATGTACTCCTCCAAATACGTACAAATAATAATATGTAAAATTCATCATTTAAGCCTAGCTAGGGCTAAGATACCTAGGTACTTTATATACCCTCAATATTTACGAGCTAAGTAGGTACTGCAAAACGAGCCGGTAAACTTGGCTCCAGGCCAGACAAGAGCGAGCAGTCTCCCTTGAAATCTATGGAGCTCTATCGGCAGTGGACGTCATGTTGCTAACATGATAATGATGGCATGTGTTCAGAATGCTAGTGCGAGAGATATTTTAATTATAATATTAGTGATTGTAATAGTATTTCGGTAGATCCGTTATCAGATAATGCCAAAAAACTATTTAAGTTGGTAGATAGGAGGTAACTCAATACGTTTTTACCTATATAATTCGTTAATTTTTTTTTTGTTTATATTACCAGGGTGTCATAATCGCATGAGCGACAAAGCCCTTTTGTTAATTGATTAAAAAAAATGATGATGATGGTAAACCTGTTTAAACTAGTACTTACTTTATAAATACACTTGCGACCCACCTCGTCTTCGCACGGGTGCAACGCTGATAAATGTACTACATAATGTCTTGATATAAAACGTTCACAGCTTTTCTGTCATTAGACAATACAAACATGTTTTCTTGAGAAGTTACTCTTTAGAGTATTTAATTGAAAGAATATCTTGAAAGAGTATTAAGAGTATTTACGACATCACATTAGAAACCTCTAAAATTATCAGTATTTCTCTACTATATACTATGCATGTATTATACATATAAACCTTCCTCTTGAATCGCTCTATCTATTAAAAAAACCGCATCAAAATCTTTTGCGTAGTTTTAAAGATCTAGGCATACATAAGGACAGACAGACAGTGGGAAGCAACTTTGTTTTATACTATGTAGTGAAGAACAATACCCATACGGAAAGATAGGTACATAAACATGTTCCTTGAAATAAGCCTATGTTATCAGTAATGAATGATACAATTGGAATGGTTGGTCTTCTATTTTTTGGAAGAGGTATTATTACTCTATGAAATACACTATGACTAGGGTTACCAACTTTTATTCTATCAAATGTAGTATTTTCGAAGAGGTTTCCTCTAAAAATATAATATAATGCAAAAAAATAAAAAAAAATATAGGATGTGGTTAAACTATTTATTTTTTGCTACGCCATAATAATTAAATTTTTATTTTTAATACAGCATTCATATGCTTGATGGCAGTCAAAATTTAAGTTAAAAAACACCATTAATTCTGCTTTCATTAAATTCATATTGGCCCTGTTACGCTCATATCTCCATTGCGTCTTCACGACAGAAAATATGCGCACTGTGAATGCTGATGTTGCAGGAATTTAAAGAAGAAATGATCAAAAAAAATTATCAACAGTTCATTAGTAGAAATTGTTTGGTTAGAAAGTACAATGTCCAAACTTTTGTTCATTTCATTAATTGCTGAGTACAAATTGTTAAAATTAATTTTTAGAATCTCAACAATTTCTAATTTTAGAGCGGAGCGGGCTTTAAAAAAAGATTAACGCTGCGTCCTGCTTTACGCAAAATATAGTAGTTACGCCTACTAAGTATATATTTTTTTAGAAATATAGTATTTGATCCCAAAATATAGTATAATATAGTAGGATACTATATTATATAGTAGGGTTGGCAACCCTAACTATGAGTGACGAGCTCGAATGTGCAAACGCAGTTTAAACGACATGCTTCAATCTTTTACTGTATTTAATTTAATAAGAGCTCCGAGGTGCAACCAATGGAGCGTAAATCAAACAAATAGTCGCTAGATAATTTACCGGTGTATTGTACGAAATTTCGTGTACTGAACGTGTCTGCGGTGCGCATGGTAGAAATACTTCCGATTCGCACAAAGCAGTTATCTTCGACCTTTATTATGCGTACCGCCAAAGAGACAGGAACGCCTTGCCAGAGTCTGTGTTTCCTGATAGCTACAACCTGGGTTTATTTAAGTTGCGAGTGAATATGTTTCTTCTAGGCAAGCGTGTACCATCGTAGACTGCATCATCGCTTACCATCAGGCGAGATCGTGGTCAAACGCAAGCCAATAATGTATAAAAACAAAAAAAAACCTTTTTTACATTATTAAACTAATATTTTAAACGCAGTACAATTTACCTCTGAGTCTGGCTAATGAAAGTAAAGACTTAAAAACGCGGCAAATTTAAAAATAAAAACATAAATATCGGCATGACAGTCTCAAAATATCTGAAATACCTAGAATAATAGTTCTAAAGTATTAAATTAGGTATTTGATACTTTAGAACTATTATTTGTATCAAATTGGATTATTCCAGGTCCATTCTAAGTTTGGGGCATGCTGATATTTTTTCAATTTGCCACGGTTTTTCAGTCTCTGCTTTCAATAGCCAGACTCGAGAATTATCCCCCAGCGATACTGTTTTAACTTTTAACATTTCTAATCTAAACTATAAATAAAAGTACTTACCTGGCTCCTTCTTATTTATCTACTTACATTTGATAAAAAATTTATTGCTAAGTATTGTATTGTATGTATTTATTCATCCATAGACATATTCACATGTATTACCCGGTGCGCGATAAGTTAGGACCTGAGCGCGGTGACGTCATATTGGCGTGTTTGTACTGCCCGCAAAAAAGCGAACATAACAAGCAGCCGCCCGCGGCTTCGTCTTTGTTTTTTGTAACCTAATTTATTATGTTACTCAGGGAGGACGCTGCTTTTTATCAAATCTTTTTTACACTATTTGAATAAAATAAAAATACAATGTTTAAGTTTATACATTTATTTTATCTATTATTTACATTATCTCATCTTCGTCACTACTTAGTGGATTTATGCCTTCTAGAGGTTGTTCTTCGTCCTCAGTCTCACTATAACCACTTGACGAAGAGGTATCCGATAAATTTACAACATTTACTATAACAACAAAAACTACAACAACAAAACAATGACACAAACTATAACAACAAAAACTACAACAACAAAACAATAACACGAACGAAAACTAAAAAAAATTCCAGAGCGCGTCGTTACGTGACGTATGCCAGTACGAGACTAAAAACTAAAAACCCTAGTAAAAAATAGTGATGCGAACGGTACAATACGGGCGCCATCGGGGAAGTGCAGGGGAAGCGGTCGGGGAGTCGCATTCCTAGCAGGTCCCAAGTTATCGCGCACGAGTAATACTTAGACTAGTCATATAAACAGAAAATCTCAATTAACAATCTCAAAATCAACAAATTATTAGGTACATAACATAATAACAATAATAAGTATATAAAAAAATTAATTAACTGTAAAAAAAAGTAAAAAACACCTAGTGGATGTAAACCCAAGATACAGCACAAACCTCAGTGGTTTTTAGATGCTATATTTGTAACACATAACTGTAAACTTTGTTAAAATAGTAAATACATAAAAAAACTACTACAATAGTGTTACCAAATTGTTCTTTAAAATAATCTTTTTTTTATTTAAGCTGTTATACCCGGAGACCATCGGTATCATTGGGGTATCGAAGTCGGATGCGCAATC